>JAKSZU010000002.1:190625236-191110236 GCA_026018925.1 Tupaia tana
TCACTCTTTCTCTCCAGTGAGCGTACACATTCTACAGGCAAAAAGAAAAGAAAAAAAGGAAAGGCAGTTGGTGTCAGGATCGGGGCCGGGGTCCCCGTCTGTCCTGTGGTCTGCATCTTACAGTCCCCCCTTCCTGTCTTACTGCAGCCTCGTTCTCCTGGGGGCCCTTCTTGGGGACTCGATGAGCACCCAGCGTGAGCTCCTACACCCATGGATAAGGATGTGACCCAGATGACTCACTGGGCTGGGGAAGACCGGGGCACTGGGATCCCAGCACGCCGGGGACTGCCCTGTCTGCAAGGGCCATGGTGGTGCTGCAGCCCGGCAGCCCCAGGGCCTGTTCCATGGAAGACAGTTTTTCCACAGACAGGAGGGGGGTGTCTGAGAGCCTCAGCCCAGATGCCCCAGTGCACAGTTTACAGTAGGGCCTGAGCGCCCTGAGGGGAGAATGCACACTGGGCTGACGGGAGGCGGCGCTCAGCGGCATGTGAGACGGGAGAGTGGCTGTGACTACAGATGAAGCTTCACTCCTCCCCCTGCCTCCCTGGTTCCTAACAGGCCGCCAACTGGCCCCCCCAGCCCAGGGATCGGGGACCCCTGCTATAGACGCGCCCCCGCCCAGGTCACTGGGTATGACTGAGCTGCAAAGTTGTTCTTCCCTGATTCGTCCAAGAGTGATTCCTCTGAAATCATCTCTAGCAGAGCCGACACACAGCTGGCTCGTGG
This sequence comes from Tupaia tana, assembly GCA_026018925.1. Classification (NCBI taxonomy): domain Eukaryota; kingdom Metazoa; phylum Chordata; class Mammalia; order Scandentia; family Tupaiidae; genus Tupaia; species Tupaia tana. Next base: position 190,625,963 of record JAKSZU010000002.1, read on the forward strand.
GGTGTTGCTCGTTTGCTTTTCTTCCGTTCTGACTCCTTCCCGGTGCCCGTCACAGAGACCAGGGATGTGGTCCTGCCCCGGGAGTCCTCATCCCCGCCCTGGTTCTGTTAACAGTTTAGAATCAAGAAGGCAGGTCCTGGCCTCCCTGGGAATCTTGGCCCCAGCTGACTCCAGCTCTTGAGCATTTGGGTGGCGGATTCACTGTTCCTCATGCTGTCATCATTATGTGGGGCACTTTAGGGAGTCAATGGGATGTTACCTGTGAAAAACAGCCATCCCAGAATGGAGAATACTTCTGAGTCATGATTTCACTTAAAAATAGTTTCCTGGGACCAGCAGTTAGCGTAATGGCTATGTTGCTGGACTCCCATGTAGTCACCGCGGTTCGAGTCCTGGACCTGGTGGCTTATAATCACGCCGGGCGCGTGTGCATGTGTGCCCAAGATCCTGAGAGGAGAATGGAGGAGAAGGGATTGCGGTGTGGCCATCCCCCCTAGGGGGGGTGATTTCTCACTTTCTGTCTCTGTCTCTCTCTGTCTTTCTCTGTCTTTCTGGCGAGCACATGCACCCTATAGCAAAAACCTCTCCAAAAAAAAAAAAAAAGAAAGTTTCCTACTGGGGCCAGCAGTTGGTGTAATGGCTATGTTGTGGACTCCCATGTAGTCAAACATGGTTCGAGTCCTGGACCAAGTGGCTTAAACTCACGCCAGGCATGTGTGCATGTGTGCCCAAGATCCCGAGGGGAGAACAGAGGAGAAGGGATTGTGGCATAACCATCCCCCCGGGGGGTGATTTCTCACTTCCTGTCTCTCTGTTTCTCTCTTTCTGGTGAGCGCACATGCCCTGTAGCAAAAACCTCTCAAAAAAAAAAAGTTTCCTACTTTAATGAGCCTCCTTGGGAACAGATGACCCCAGAGGAGGACAGCATGCTTATCTGGGGCCTGTGTGTTTTTTAGACATTTTTGTGTTTTCAAGGAAAGGAGTGGGGCTGTGCGTGGTCCTGAAGCCTGGCAGGGGCGTTTGCTGGCCCATCCTGGCCAGGCCGAGTTTCTGCGGCTCAGACACCCGCAATGCCTCTCGCCCCCCTAGGAGGCAGGCTGTGCTGTGGCCCTGGGTTCCTGCAGGCTCGAAATTCCATCCGGCAGATTCGCATTTAGTGCGGCTGCATGCCCATCAAATGTATCGGATACGTTACTGACCTTCTCAGGGGTGAAGTGAGGTGAAGCTCAGAGACCCTCACCCATAAAACGGATCACCTGGCCAGGTCGGAGCTCTTTGTAAAGGCACTTCGGGGATGTTCCTCTTTACAACTGAGGTCTCCTAGTGCGTGTCAAATGGAGAATAAGAAGAGGATCTGCTTCTTGGAAGGTGGATTACTCTGTCCCAGGGAACCAGAAGTGCTGGTGACTGGAGTGAGTTCGACTCTGGGGAAGCTGAGGGCTGGGCTTGGGGTCACTTGCCTCAGTGCAAACCCAGCTCTCCTGTGCGCTATGGCTGGACCGAGCAGCGCTTCCCTGAGCCTCAGCTTCTGCACCTGCAGGCCGGGCGCTGGCCAGCCCCACCTCGTAAGGCCACAGTGAAGCACTTCGCGAGGTGGCCGGAGAGGCCGCTGAGACCCTGCTTGGGCTTGGTGCCAACCACTGAAGTCATCAACCACAAGGAGAAGCCTCAGACTTGTTTTCTAGGAAATGCCAAGATTGAGGTTTTCCTCCGGAGCCTCGCAGAGAAAGCTTGTGAAAATCATCTCACAGATTCTGGAAGGTGCTTTCCCAAACGCCCCCGACCTGTCAGTGGCGGCCCATCTGAGCAGAAGAGGGTGAGGGGGACAGGAGGGGACAGCAGCTGCGGACCCTCACTAAGGTTCTGAGTGCCTCCAAAGGGCGGGTCGTATGGATCAATTTTCAGTGAGTCAGTTTGAGGCCCAGGGAACTAAGATGGTTGGGGGCGCCAGGGGGCGCTGTGAGAGGCCCGAGCGACCCGGTGGGCTCTGCAGGAGCAGTCCAGGCTGGCTGGTCCTCAGGATCCGGGCCAGGAGAGCCTGCCAGCTCCGTCCACCTCCCCACCCTGTCGCTGTGAAGCCAGTGGCCCTCCTCACCTCTTCCAGACCTTCTATGGGAGAGCGTCAGGAGGATGCGAAGGAGCGTCCCCACCCAGGATGCAGTGAACCGTGGATGAGGCCTGAGAAGCTGCGGTCTGCCCGCCTGGCACGGCGTGTGACCTGGATAATGACATCACAGCGGCACTCCAGGGCATGCAGCGCTGCGGCTGTGTCGAGGACATCCTCTGTGTAAGAACTGCCACAGAGGGACAGGGGGATGGATCTGGGGCGCAGAGGAGGAGGAGCTTCGTGCCCCCTGGTGGTGGGGATGGTGATTTCACAGAAAGGCTTCCTGGAGGAGGTGTGGGGGGGTCAGGCAGGAAGTGGGTCTGGCGGCCATAGCTGGAGTCTGTAGTTTTGTCCACCGCTCGCAGGCTCCGACCAGCACCCTGCAGTCTGGGATGTGGACAAGGCGAAGCCAGAGAAGGACGTTTCCGGGAATGCTGGCCACGAGCAGGAAGGCCACCGTGCTCCCGGGGTGCGGGCGGAGGTGGGGCCGGGAGCGGCAGGAGGCGTCCCAGTCCTCTATAGACACACAGCCTTGATGTGAACTTAGTGGAGATGACCATTCACAGTGGATGCTGGGCCCGGATTAAAGTCCCTGCAGTGAGCTAGGGTGACAGTCACCAGGGTAGTGGTTCTGGCCCAAGACTGAATGAGACTCGGTGATCTTCGTGAGCTGTAGAAAGCCGGGCTGTGATCAGCAGGTGGCCAGGTGGTTAAGGTGCTGGGTCCCATTTCGGGTTCGAGTCCTGGACCCAGCGGCTTGAAAATCACTCTGGGCTCATGTGCATCCCCAAAATCCCAAGAGGAGAATGGAGACGAAGGGATTGCGGCGTGGCCATCCCCCTTGGGGGTGATTTCTCACTTTCCCTCTCGGTCTGTCTCTCTGGCTAGTGCAAGTGCCCTATAGCAAAAATGTAAAAAAGAAATGTTGGGCCGGGTTACTCTTTCTTGCTCAGACAGGAGAGTGTGTGTGTGTGTGTGTGCACACATATGTGTTTATCTGTGCTCTAGAGTGGATGGAATAGTTTTTGTACAATGTGGTAAGAAAAAAATGCTTTTTACTACTTTCATGTTAGAAAAGAACTGGTTAATATGGAATCCTGTCTTACCTAAATTGTCTTTTCTTTTAAAGAATTATTTATTTAACTTTATTCATTCATTCATTTATTTTTAATTTGACCAGAGACACACACAGAGAGAGGGAGAGGGGGGGAGAGAGAGAGAGAGAGAGAGAGAGAGAGAGAGAGAGAGAGAGAGAGAGAGAGAGAGAAGGTGAGAAAGCAAGGTCCAGGACATGAACCATGGTTGGCCATGTGGGAGTGTCCAGCGCCTTAACTACCACACCACCCGCTGGTGCCTAAATTGTCTTTGAAAGACCACTTTAGTTTCTTTTACTTTGTTTTGAAGTTGTGAGGGTGGTGTGCGAAGGAGAGTTTCATCTCATTTCTTCGCTCAGTGCTAGACTCACGCAGGCTCTCAGGGGCACACATGAGCGGATTCCAGCCCCGACGAGCCCCAGCTGTGGCCAGGCCTGTGTCAGTGCATCCCAGGTAATGACCCGGGGCGGAATTCATCTTTACACCAGCGAGGGGAAGGACCGAATTACAGAAACGTAAGGTGTGGGGCCAGCAGGGGACGTGATGGTTAGGGTGTTGGACTGTGGTTCCAGTCCTGGACCTGGCAGCTTGAAAATCCTGCCGGGTGCCTGTGCCTGTGTGGCCGAAATCCCGAGAGGAGAATGGAGGAGAGGGGGTTGCGGCGTGGCCATCCCCCGTGGGGAGTGAATTCTCACTTTCCGTCTCCGTCTCTCTCTGGTGAACACGCGTGCCCGATGACAAAATCCTCCAAAAAGAAGAAAAAGGGGGGGGAAAAAGGTGTGAGCTCCACGGTTTTCTAGAATTTTGAGGGTAAATTTTACAAACGTTTTGCTGCCTTAGACTGGCATGTATTTCCGGCGTCTGGTGACTCCGTCTGAGAAATTTTACTTCTGCCGAGAAACCACAAAGCAGGGATCTAACAGTCCGAGTGAAAGGCAGCTCCCTGAAAACCAGCAGGTGTTTCCGGAGCGCCTGCCAGGTGTGAGCCAGCTGCCACCTGTGGGCCTTCTTCAGTCCCGGGAACAGAAGGCCCATCCTCAGCCTTGTTGGGAAAGACGAGACAATACCCCAAGCCATGGATGGAGCAATCTAACCAAGGCTGAATATCTGACAGGTGCAAGATGGACGTGGACTGGCGTTACTAGGCCAAGCTTTGAGGGACAGAGAATTAAAGGTGGGGCAGACACAGACGGACGGAGGGGAGGGGAAGGGAATAAGCAGCGAGTGTGGACAGAGACAAGAAGGACAGTGTGTTTATTGTTGTGGCGAGGCTTGAATAAAATGCCGAATACGTGGTATAATTCCAATTTTGAAAAAAAAAAACTATTATTCACATGCAAAGAAAAGAGGATTGTAAGAAAATGTATCAAAAGTAAGCAGTATTTCCTGCAAGGTGGGCAGGTTCTGGGTGGGGGTTAATGTCTTCTTCACCTTTTGGTATTTGCTAACGAGTGACAGTGAAACCGTTTATTCTTACACTGTAACCGGAAAAGAAAGCATTGTTTCCTATTTGGGAAGGGACTTGCTCTGACACTGGTGGACCTCCTGGCACGGCCGCACAGGGTGGGAGTGTGCCTGGGGAAATACGGTAGGCCTCCGCTGGGAGGCTGTGTGGAGGGTGGCTCCGGGTGCAGGAGTGGGGCAGGTGTTGAACTGGGAGAGGAGGCACAGGCTGCCTTTGAGACTTGCCCTGCAGTGGCGACAGGGCGGCCTGGCCTGGGAGGCTCTGGGAGGAAGGGTCGGCTCGAGGCTCTCACAGTGCATAGTTCAGACCCAGAGGAAGGAGGCTGGCCCTGGTGGAGTCAGGGGCAGTGAGATAAGGGGCTGCCTGGAGCAATCTTTTGCAAAGAACAGGACAATTGCCGAGCGGTTTAAGGAGGGAGGATAGAAAGCCCGATCGCTGGCATAGTGTTGGCATAGTGACAACACTGAGCGGCCCTGGAGTGGCCTTGCCCCTCTGTGGCATCGAACACCCTCCCTTAGCCGAGAGCCCCAGGTTGGCAAGCCTCTTTAACTGGGACTTTGAAGGACCAATGAGCACCATTAAGAGTTGCTAGGACTATTAATCGGGCAGGACCGAGTGAGGTGAGAGCCCACACTCCATCCACAACGTGCACCTGCAGAAAGCAGTGGCTGTGTCTGGTGCTGAGCTCACACCTGGTGGGTGGTTCTCGGTGAGGCTCAGCTCCAGCTGCAGGGTGGGCGCCCAGAGGCGGCTGCCACCAGAGACCCCAGGCCCAGAGTGGGTTGCAGCAGCGAAGGTCCTCCTCTGGACGGTGGGTATCGAGGGGCAGCCCTCCGGCCGGGACGTCAGGGCACAGGCAGAGCATTCTGTGGAGGGTGGGGTTAAAGTGGAGGTGGACGTGAAGGCCAGTTCTGGGGCACAGAGCTGGAGAGGTTTTGCAACCGACCAGCAATGGCAATGTAGGATTAGTGGAGTGTCTGGGGCCAGCAGGTGGCGTGGTGGTTAAGGTGCTGGACGCCCACATAGCCGACCATGGTTTGCGTCCCGGACCAGGTGCCTTGCTTTCTCACTTTTCTTCTCTCTCTCGCTCTCTCATGAGCACATGTGCCTTATGGCAAAATTAAAACGTAATTTTAAAAAATGTTGCTTGAGTTAAAGAACCAAAGTAGCAACAATGATGACTTTTTTAGGAAAAAAAAAAAAAGGACTGGCTCCCTTCCCCCGATACTCACGGAACAGCGTGTTCCTGTGGTGAATGGGAGAGAAAGAGAGGAGCCGTGGGGTCCGGCTGTGCCCGGATGCGCTTCCTCCAGCTCGCCAGCCGGTCAGATCCCCGCGCTCACACGCCCGGCGTGCTCAGGCCGATCGGCGACTCCGACTGTGGTTGCCGTGTGAAATTCGGCCTCCCTAGAGCAGTGTATAACCACAGGGCCAGCCCAATAATGGCACATGTTTAAAGTTTAAACCGTATAAACACACTGACTCCATAGCCTAGTGTTAAAGAAACCAGATCCCACATGGCCAGCTGCGGTTTGCGTTCCAGCCACCGCGGCTGTAAAGACATGCTGGGCGCGTGTGTATGTGCACACCCCACGCCCCGGTGGGATGGAGAAGTGGAGGAGAGGGCATTGCAGTGTGGCCCACTCTAGGGGGGTTGATTTCTCCCTCTCCCCCATCTCTGTCTCTCTTTGGCGAGCGTACCTGCCCTTTGGCAATGAAGGAAAGGGGAAAACACCCCGAAATGATACAGCCTGTAGCCTAGGGATGTGCACGCGTTATAAAGGTGGATGTGCACGCGTTATAAAGGCAGACATGTGTGGAGCGGGACAGACCAATGCCCGGTATCGCCTACGAGGAGGTGACAGGGCGGGACAGTCTTCGGTGTTCCGTTTCTTGACCCGAGTGGCGGGTTCCTGTGTTACATCTTTCTTTGTCCTTTTTTTGTATGTCTTAAACATTGCATAATACTTTTAAAAAATACATAAAGCCACATTAAAAAACAAAAACAAAAACTCCCTGATACAAAGATTGCTTCACTGGAGAGAAAGTGGAGGGCGGGAAAGTTGAGCGAACATGTCTGCCCCTCCCTGAGCGGGGCCTGCTTTCATAGCTCATTAACTCCCACGCCCTCCCTTATCTCCACCGACCACTTCTCTCCCCCACTGCCCCTTCCAGCACCTCTGAGAAATTAGAGCTTCAGCTACTGGCTGGAAGAAAACGGCTTCCCTCGGCTCCTAGGAAGATCGGAGCAGCCTCATTTCCTACGGACCCTTCCTTACATAAAGGACCCTCCACCTGAAGTGAGCAGAGACAGATGTGGGCAGCCACAGGTGCACACGGGGCCTCCTTTCCTGGTCTCAAAGCCTGCGAGGTGGGCGTTAGCTCTTCCGTCTCACAGATGAGCCGCGAGGGTCGGAGGAACTCAGGTGCCGGGAGAAGGCACGCGTGGGGGCCCGGGAGCAGCCGGCGGCAGGAGCGAGCTCACGCCCAGCTGCCCTCCACTGCCCCGGCTCTCACCACGTGCCCGATGCGGGGCACAGATCCAGCCTTGGCAGCTCCACTTGTGACCTGTGGCGATGTTTGTGAAGTCCCTGGAGGGTTATGGGGCTGGCAGTGGCTCTGAAGGCCAAAGAGCGTCCCTGGCTTCTGGGCGGGTAGCTCGTCATCCTGGTCGTAAGCGCTGATCCTGCAGGCCTGAAGTGGGGCCACGGACCCTGCAGTGTGCAAGAAGAACTTGTGTGGGAAGAACTGTAAAACCTCTATGTGTGGGGCCGGCCCTCTGGTCTGGGTTAAGGAAGCTGGATCTCACAATGCTAAGTGAGCGGTTGGAACCCTGGACCCGGCAGCCTGAAAAACACTCCGGCTGCATATGTGTGCATGCCCCAAACCTCGACAGGATAGAGAAATGGAGGAGAAGGGACTGCAGTGTGACCATGCCCCACTGGGGGGTATTTTCTCTCACTCCCCCTCTCTCTCTCTCTCTCTCGTAAGTGCATGTGCCCTCTAGCAAATTTAAAAAAAATTCTGTGTATCTAGATTTTTAAAAAATGCCAGTCTTGGGACCAGCAGTTAGCGTAATGGCTATGTCGCTGGACTCCCACATAGTCGACCGCGGTTCGAGTCCCGGACCCGGCGGCTTAAACTCACGCCGGGCGCGTCGTGCGTGCCCAAGATCCCGAGAGGAGAATGGAGGAGAAGGGATTGCGGCGTGGCCAAAAACGCGCCCTATGCAAAAACCTCTCCAGTCTTACTATGTGTTTTGTAATGCACATACTGTATTGGCAGAATAGTACATGCATGTGATTTTTGAATAGTACATGTGTGTGATTTATGAATAGTACATGCATGCAATTTGAATAGCACACACATGATTTATGAATAGTACACACGTGTGATTCATGAATAGCACACACATGTGACTTACAGACTGTACGTGCATGTGATTTATGAATACATGCTCCACTGGACGGCCCCCCCAACCCCAGCCGCCGTCAGCACAGGCTTTCCGTGCTCAGGTCTGGCACAGGCGAGTCGCTCCTGTCGGACCCGGACGTAGTTGGCACCGCTGGGAATGTCGGCCGGGTCGTGACCAATTGGAGAGAAAGCTGGAGACAGGCACGTTTTCTGCTTCTCAAGAAAGCAGACTCCCCAGGCCAAGTTCCTGCGCAGCATTTACAACCGAGCGTGAAGCAGATGGCTTACGACTGGTGAGGGAAAAAGTGGTCCCTGGCACCAGCGCGGGTTCGCCAGGAACGGGTCGCTCCTAAGCACACTCCTTTCTTTCCCGACATGCAGCAGTGTGCCGAGGGAAAGCGTCCGTCCGTCCATTCTCCGCAGGCGTGCACGTGTGGCCGCCTGGCAGGGAGTCACCGAGTGCCTGATGTGTGTAGGGGCTGGGACTGGTGGCCTCTGCTTCTGAAGGGCTTTCACGTCACAGGGGAGACAGCACAGTAACTACACGACACACAAACAGCATGCAGAGAACTAGCGGGTCATCGGGAAAGTCACGGCACATCTTTTGCATAAAAAAATCATGAAAAAATACGTCATGACTCTTCTGAAGACCCAGTATAATAAAATAATTATTTTTGAAATGCCCCAAAGTGGTATAAGCAAGCGTCACCAGGATTCAGCCAAAGGAAAATGCCATGGGGACAATGACTTGATACCAAGACCATCTCTTTCAGGAGGGAAAAAGTTAGAACCACTCTTTATTTATTTTTTTTAATATAATTTAAAATGTTACCAATTTTGTGTATTCAAACATTTTTATTTTCACCAGAGGGCGTGTGCACTTGTCAGGAGAGAGAGGGAGAGGGAGAAAGCTCTCCCCAGTGGGCTGGGCCTGCTACAATCCCTTCTCCTCCATTGCCCATCCTCAGGGTTCTGGACATGCACGCACATGCACCTAGCATGTTTTTCAAGCCGTGGGACTGGGATTTGAACCACATAGTCAGCCATGTAGGAGCCAGCTTCCATAACCACTAGACTACATGGCCAGCCTGTTTTGTGTATGATTTATATTGGCAAAGTCTTTTTTCTTTTTTTTATGGTGGAAAAATGTGTATTTAGAATTAGCCAGCTGGACTTGCTTTAGATGATCCCAGTTTTGTTGGCAACATCCAGAGCATCGTAATCGGGAGCCAGTCGTACATACGCCTTCTTCTCTCCGTCAGGCCTGGTTAGAGTGCCGACCTTGGCCACATCCATATCACAGAGCTTCTTCACAGCCTGTGTGACCTGGAGCTTGTTGGCCTTGACGTCCACGATGAACACAGTGTGTTGTTGTCCTTTCTCTTCTTCATGGCAGACTGGGTTGTCAGGGGGAACTTGATGATGGCACAGTGGTCAGGCTTGTTTCTCCTGGGGGCGCTCTTCCGAGGATATTTAGGCTGCCTCCGCAGCCTGAGCGTCTTGGGCCTCCGGAAGGTGGGTGATGTACGGATCTTCTTTTTTTTGTGGCTGTGGACGCCTTTCAGCACTGCCTTCTTGGCCTTCAAAGCCTTTGCTTTGGCTTCAGCCTTGGGAGGCTTCGCTTTCGGCGCCATCTTGGCGAAAAGCGGCAAAGTCTTTCATAATTTTGCAGACAAAACAAAGACTTTTGGGTTGGATGGTAATGGTTAGGTGATTTGGAACTAGTGGGACAGCCACACGTAGGTTACTCACAGGAGCTATTGGCCAGAGGCAGGCTGTCAGGACGTGCTGCTGGGCCCCATCTGGCCGCACGGTCATGAAGGTTTCCCTTTACGGTGGCCCAAGGAGCAGCAAGCATCCTCACTTATCTGGGGAGGGGTGGCTACTAATGTCCCAGGCGAGTGGAGATTACTGGTGCCTCGGTCCTGGAGTGTTTCCTCAGAGTGTCCAGATGAAAAACATCAGAAACACGGACAGGCTGAAAGTCTGCTCGGTGACAATCGTAACAAGGACCGTAATCACAGCGGCCGCCTTGGCGGCGCACGGAGCCATGTTCAGTGCACAGGTGCCGCGGCGTGGGCATCCTCCCAGCTGCCTCAGGAGGGAGAGGTCTCCTCCCTGTGCAGGTGCACTGAGGCTTAGGGACACCCCAGCCTCTGCTGCTTCCGCCCCCCAGGGACTGGAAGGCACCCATATGGAGGTCCGTGCAGAATGGAGCTGGTGGCAGAATGGAGTGGGGGTCGTGGGGTGAGGAGGACCCCCTCTGGAAGGTGTGGGAGATGGGCCAGCCCTGCCAGGGACATTGGAGGAGGGATTCTACTCCAGACGACCTTCAGGTCATTGCACTTGGGGACACGCGGATCCCATGTGCCTGATGGGCCTGCAGCCCACTGCAGAGTTGATAGCGGTTAGGGGCATTAATCCGGCCTTGGGCAGCCCCCTGAGGAGCCGCAGATGGCTTCACTGTGGAAAGACAGTCCTTTCCAGAAAGGTCAGGTCCATGACGGGGGGCGGGGGTGTGTGTGTGCAAGGAGCCAGCTGGAGCTGCCACAGCCTGAACCTCCGCTTTCGGGGTGAAACAAGTGGCTTCCACCTTTACACCTTCTCACACAAAACCAGATTTGCTGATTCTTCTGCTGGCTTTTGGTCATCCAGCACTTGTCGTTACGACTGGCTCCCCCCCCCACCCCCCGCTACCCGGATTTAGGAAATGCCAGGCTATAAATAATCACGCAGCCGATCCCGTGTCTGAAAGCACCCGCCGCAGAGCGTAGGCATCTGAGTGCCCTCTGCCTTGGCGAGAGGCCCTTGAGCAGAATATGGAGCCCTTTAACGTTCATCATCAGACTGGGGTAAAGTCAGAATCTGGGGGACCCCAGGGCAAATTTCTCTTTTAGTCTCTCTGTCTCCGCCCCTCCCCACACACCAACCCCCACATCTGTCAGTCCTGCGTTCACCGTCAGGTGGGGAGAGGGCACCGCCATCCACTAACCCTGGGCCACAGGATTCTTCCATTCTCACCAAGGAGGGGAGGCTGCGGCCAGAGGGAGCACGGGCTTAGCCAGGAGAAGATCCCGGCCTCGGCACTAGGTGACGGTAGTGGGCAGCTCGGTCTGGCTTTCTGTTTCAGTTCCTCCCTCTGTAAAGCAGAAATAAAAATCATTTTTAATGGTAATAAAAGCCCCAGGATTGCTTTGAGCATTGCACGTCATAGAGCATGTCGACGTGTTTGCAAACTGGAGATGGCTCTCTGTTAGCACGCGGACTGGAGCCAGACACCGCCCCGCCGGTGTGGAGGTTTCCGCAGAGGTGGGTATTTGGTGTAAACGCAGTGTTTGCTTTGAGTCCTCAAAGGATTGGCATAATTAGGGAACTAAATCAGGGCTAAGCCAGCAAACGCGATGGCCAACCAGGTGGCCGTGCCCGTAGCTCAGCAGAACCGCAGGGACTGAGGTCAAATTGGGGTTAAAAGAGTGACTCCCCATGGGACTAGCAGATGGTGTAATGTTTACATCACTGGACTTCCACATAGTCGGCCACGGTTCGAGTCCTGGACCCGGTGACTTGAAACGCACACTGGGCACATGTGCATGTGCCCAGGATCCTGCAAGGAGAATGGAGGAGAAGGGATTGAGGCATGACTATCCCCCCGGGTGGTGATTTCTCACTTTCCGTCTCTCTCTGTCTCTATGGCTCATGAACATGCCTTATAACAAAAATCTCTCTAAAAAAAAAAAAAAAAATGACTCCCCAGATAAGGAAAGTCACCCATGAAAGTACAGGCTCTGGGGTAACCACATCTGTGTGACCAGCTGGGCCTGGCTGGCCGTGGGCAAGCTCAAGACTTGCAGGGTGGGGCAGAGAGCTGGGCGGGCAGTGTGGACGGTAATCCCACAGTACGAGGCCCCCTGTGGAGGTGCAGCAACGATGATGGTCGCTGGTGCTGAAGCCATGGGGGCGGGGGTCCTGTGTTTGTGTCCTCAGGCGTCCCTGTGTATGCTGGGCACAGAATGCGTGTCCATAATCCAAGTTGTCTGAGACTGGCGGTGAATCACAGCCTGAGGACCCTGCTGGGGTGCTGTTTCTTTTCCCATGAAAGAAATAAACGTTTTTTTAAAGAGAGATTTTTGCTATGGGGCGTGTGTGCTCACAGAGAGAGATAGAGAGAGAGAAAGTAAGAAGTCACCCTACAGGGGATATGGCCATACCTCAATCCCTTCTCCATTTTCCTCTCAGGATTTTGGGCATGCACATACATGTGCCCGGCGTGAATTGCAAGCCACCAGGTCCAGGACTGGAAGTGCAGTTGGCCATGTGGGAGTCCAGCAATATAACCATTACATTATCTGCTGGTCTCAGAAATAAACTAAAAATAATAATAATAATAATAAATCCTCACTGCTTTCAAGGGGAAAAGTTACACACACATTCCAGAGAAAAAGCAAACATTTCAGGAAAGCCTCAGACTGACCAGAGTCCATAACCTTTGACCTCAGCCAATCTAGAAAACATCTGGGGAAGACCTTAAGAAAATGATTACATTCAAGAGCACACAGACACTAACTACACCATTTGAATTGGCAAAAGATTTTAGGAAGAAGCTAGGTATTTAGCACCACAGGATGGATGAAACGAAATGCAAGCAGTCTTAGGGTGCTTTACAATACCCGAAGTGATGATGCGAGCGGGGACCTATTTCTGAGGGCTGGCCTTGCAGCGCGGTGGTTAAGTGCTGTGCGTGGGGAGCAGGACCCCCCCACTCATGGCTGACAGAAATCTGAATTCAGGCCCCGGGAAGCTTGGAAAACATGCCAGGCACATGTGTGTGTCTGCCTGAAATCCTGACGGGAGGAGAAATGGAAGAAAAAGGGTTACAGTGTGACCGTACTGTCAGCGGGTCCCTCTCCTCTCTCTCCCCTCCTGGTGAGAGTATGTGCCCTCTGCCAACATAAAGAAATATTTTTGATATATTGCTCAGTTAACAATAGCAGGTCAGGGCCAGCAGATGGCATGGTGGTGAAGGTGCTAGACTCTCACATGGCTGACCGAGGTTCAAGTCCTGGACTTGGCAGCTTGCTTTCTCACTTTCTCTCTCTCTCCTCCACTCTCTGTCTCTCTCTGGTGAGTGCATGTGCCCTATAACAAATTAAAAATAGTCATGATACAAAATTAAATAAATAATTCTTAAAGAAATAAAAAGGCAGGTTGTATAGCACCTATTTTTGGCCCTCTGTATGTTTGCGTGGATTACGGGTGGCCTTTGAGACATCTGCGGGGACGGGCGCTAGAGCCGCGACACCGACATTCACTGAGCGCTCGCTGTGGGCCAGGGCTCTGCGCGTGTGCTGTCCCTTCATCCTCCCGGCAGCCCCTGAGGTGGGCATTCCTATTCTCATCTTATGGAGGAGATCATTCAGGGGCTTAGAAAGGTTAGTAACATGCCCATGGTGTCCGCAGCCGGAAAGTAGCAGATCCTGCGTCTGCGTGACTCCAGTCAAGTTCAAGTTCATCCCCCGTTACCCTGTGGCCCCCTGCAGATAGCCGTGGTTATACCCAGTGCCATGGCTTATTTTACTATTTTTTCTCTAAGTGATCTGATTTTTTTTTTTTTTTGGGGGGGAGAGGTTTTTGCCATAGGGCGCGTGAGCTCACCAGAAAGACAAAGAGAGACAGAGAGACAGAAAGTGAGAAATCACCCCCCAGGAGGGATGGCCAGGCCGCAATCCCTTCTCTCCATTCACCTCTCGGGATCTTGGGCACGCATGCACACACGCCCGGTGTAAGTTTAAGCCACCAGGTCTGGGATTCAAACTGTGGTTGATTACATGGGAGTTCAGCGACATAGCTGTTATGCTAACTGCTGGTCCCAGTGATCTGATTTTTAAAAGCTTTTTACCTTACGATAAACTCACATAACCTGTGGAATTGGTGAAATACCTGAGTTCCTCCTGGTCAGATGGGAGGGGCCGTCCACTTGGGGACAGCGGAGGGCACCCAGGGAGGTGACTGGGTGACAGGGCCACTGGCATTTTGAATATTACAGAATTGAAAAACTTGAAAAACTCATTGAATTGATATAAACAGGGGAATATGCTGGAGCCTTCAAAAAGTTCATGGCAAGTATGTATTATGAAAAAACTATCCGTGGACTTCAAAAAGTACTTTGATTCCATTCTTCCACGAACTTTTTGAGCTTCCCCTGTATAAATCAAGTCATTCGTCCCTCCTGAGATATGCTGCCCAAAAACGTGACTGTTGTTTTAGTTAGTGACAGTAAAGTGCTTTTAGATCAATCACTCAGGAATCTGTGCTTGGGTGGTGATGGGGAGACAGGCCCAGGAAGGAAGTGGCCCATCTAGGGCTGAGACCGTCCGACTCCTAGTCTCGTGCCTTTTTTCTGGGCATGGGGTTTTCAGGAAAAGTTGCTCGAGAATGGAAAGCTCCTCGCCGAGGTGAGTGGGAGCAGAAATAGCATGGGGGTCTGCAGTGGGCGGGGGAGCTGTCTGAGTCGTGCCGTGCTCGGGCAGAGGGTGGTGCCCTGGGCGTGCCTTCCTCCAGCCCCAGAGCAGAGAGCTGGTGACCTGTGCACGGCCAGACAGGCTCTTCCTCCAGAAAAGCAGTCCTCCCCTTCCAACCCCCTTTGTAGAGAGAAAACCAGTCCGTCCCCCCCTCCCTTCTCCTCCTCCCCATGGTGGACGCTTACAGAGGAGGAAGCTTCAGTGCCGTAAATTGGCTTTCTTCAACTTGGTTCCCCTAATGCTAGTATTTTAAAAATAAGAGGAGGAATAGAATGCCCTCCGGCTTTAGATTTAATCTCAGGGCCTCTGCAGGTTATGGGAGTCTATTTCACTGTCATCCTCATCACTTGCACTGCCACCACCATGAGGCCCATCCAGGACCCAGCCACCTCCTAAGCTCCATTCCCTGTACACTTGCTGTGGGACATCACTGCTGTGGGATCTGAGGTCTGGTGCCGGTGGCCGTTAGGCAAAAGAAGGGCAAACGAGGACGTTGGCTCTCGGTCCTCGTGCTGGGCTGCAGGGGGCATAAATTCAGACGAGTGTATTTGAGCAGGTCAGGCCGCCCGACAGCCACGTTCTGCAGCCAGTGCAGTGCCCTGCTGGGAAGCCCCAGAGCCCCTTGAGCAGGCCCCCTCCCTCCTCTCACGCCCCAAATGCCGCTCGGGGTGTGGGGGCGTCCACAGAGCTTCCCCGCCAGATGGCTGCAGACACTTAGACGCGTGTGGTCTGCTGCCTCGTGACTAGCCAGAATGCCCGAGTTTGGGAAATTGAGGAAAAGCAGAGGTTTAGTTAGCTCACGGAGTAGGGGGTCGGAGGTCAAGGGCGCACACACGATGAAGCTGTCACGTGGCAAGAGCTCGAGCAGAGCAAGAGCACGCGTGTCTGTGTCCGTGTCTGCATTCGTGTCCGCATCCGCATCTGCGTCTTGTGTCTCTGCTTGGGTTCTCTTCCTTACAGAGCTGCAGGAGTCGCAGTCACGGGGCCCCACCTTGATGACCTGCATCCTAATCACTGCCCAAGGGGCGACCTCTTAATCCCATCATTGGATTAGGTCTCCATACTCTGTCACATGTATTTTGAGGGTGAAAATAGCAGCCCGTGTGTGTGCGTTTTCACCATCGGGTGCTGAGGACCACGCAGGCGTGTAGTCGGTGCATGACAAATATTAAGAGAAAGGAAAAGTGAATGAGTGAACAAATGAATGAATATGCACATGGTAAGTGCTTCATAAATATTAGCTATTATTATTTTTGTTGTCAAGTATTTAATTCTTCTATTGCTCCTCTTTTTCAAAGTTTATTATTTCTTAAAAGAGAGAGAAAGCAAGCGAGCTAGGCACCTTCAACTGGTCTTCATGTCCTGATCCAACCCTAGTCTTGCTGACCCAAACCAGGGAGGTCTAACTTGGGAAGTGAACCCAGGACCTTTTCCACGTGAGTCCAGTTGTATTATAAACATGCCACCCCCAGCCCTGCTATCTCTCCTCTTCAAAGGATAAGTAGTTCTGAGGCCAGCAGGTGGCGTGGTGGTTAAAGTGCCAAACTCCCACATGAGTGACTGCAGTTTGAGTCCTAGACCTGGTGGCTTGAAAAATCACGCCAGGTGTGGGTGCATGCATGTCCACAATCCTAGGAGGAAAAGGGATTGCAATTTGACCAACCTCCCTAGGGGGGAGTCGTGCTGTGCTCGGGCAAAGGGGGGTGCCCTGGGACTGCCTTCCTAGGGGATGTGGTTTCTCATATGTTCTCTCTCCTCTCTCTGTCTCTCTAGTGAGTACACATACCCTATGGCAAAAACATAAATAAATAAATAAATAAATAAATAAATAAATAAATAAATAAATAAAGGATAAGTGTTGTTTTATTGATTTGATTTTTTTTCCCAACTGTCAGAGGGCACCTGTGCTCACCAGAGACAGAGAGAGAGAAGGAGAAGGAGCAAGCACCCCTGATCGGGCATGGTCACACATCAGTCCCTTCTCTTCCATGTCTCTATCTTGTCGGATTGTGGGGTACATACCCACATGTACCTGGTGTGATTTTCAAAATGCCAGGCCTGGGGCTCAAACCACATGTTCAGTCACGTGGGCCCTGGCTCCGTTTACTGCTAGGCCACTGGGACAGCCTTTGATTTGATTTGATTTCCTAGTTTTCTCATGCCGACTGATGGTGAAACTGTTAACAGTGAGGGTTCGGTCAAATGCAGGTGCAAAAAGGACTTTCTCATGAAAAGAAGGGCCTGAAAAAAATCGACAAGTTGGATAATCATCACAGGAAACCCTCGGGGCAAAGTCGGGCCCAGTCTGCCAGCCCAGAGTCTTATGCCGCTTCTGAATCACTCAATCTCTCTCTCTCTCTCTCTGTCTCTCTCTCTCCTTTTCCCCTCATTTTCTTGCCCCTCTTTTCTCACCCAGTGTGGAGCAGGCGACTCCTGAGACTCTGCTCTGCAGACATCTCGGACAAGTGTCTCTCTGGGCCACAATTTCGTTTGTAGAGTGACGACACTGGAGCAGGGGCCCTGGGCGCTCTCGTGGGCTGCCAGCCTGGGTCTGTGATGTTTCTCTTCTAGCTCAGTGTCAGAGGGTGTTTGGGGTCTAAATCTGCAGTTTCAGTGTCCAAGAGATCTTCCAAAAATTCATGGAAAACACATATCATGGAAAAATATGTGTGATTTCGGGACCAGCAGTTAGCGTAATGGCTATGTCGCTGGACTCCCACATAGTCGACCGCAGTTCACATCCTGGACCCGGTGGCTTAAAACTCACGCCGGGCACATGTGCGTGAGTGCCCAAGATCCCGGAAAGAGAATGGAGGAGAAGGGATGGCGGCGTGACCATCCCCCCGATGGGTGATTTCTCGCTTTCTGTCTTTCTGTCTCTCTCTGTCTGTCTGGCGAGCGCACGCGCCCTATAGCGAAAACCTCTCCAAAAAAAAGAATGACGTGATAACTGAAAAGGCTGTTAAAGTTCTCCTTTTTCCTACTGCATATCTGAGTGAGGAGGGATCTTAGACGTCAGCCAAAGCGACATATTGCAAGGCCTTGCACGTGAAAGCCAGTCGGGAATGTATCTGTATTTTCTTTAACCAGACATTAAACAGATCACAACATGGTAACACGACGACCCTCTCGCCGTTACTTTATTGTTCTTGTTTTGAGAAACGATGGTGATCCTTCATAAAACGATGTTATCTATGTTAATGCGAGAAGGGCTTACGTTATGTTCAAGTGCTTTAATAAAACATAGTTTTGTTTGGATTTTTGATTTGCCAGAGGGTGGCGTGCTTGCCAGAGAAAGCACCCCCGTGAAGGATGGTCACATACGGTCCCTTCTTCACCTCTCCGCTCAGGATTTTAGGCACTCACAGGCATGGTGTGGTTTTCAAACTGCTGGGTCCAGGACTCAGCCCTGTAATGGGCTGTGTGGGACCCAGCGGCGTCACTGCCGCCCCACCCGCTGCACCAAGCCACAGTTTCCGACACGCTCAGTCTGAACGTCGAATACAGCAAATATTGGTAGCTCTAACCCACATTTGAGAAAAAGCTCTGTGGGGGCCTCTTGCCAGAGTAGGTGGGAACAAGCTGTTGAATTTTGTGTACATATTTTTACTCACTAAAATCCTGTACTGACCTCTTTAACCTTTTAGTGTCCCCAATTCCTCATATGGAAATAGTGTTTTCGATGTCCGAGGCCGCCTCTGTTTTAGTAGGGTTTAGCCTGAACATAGAATTTTACAGCACTCCGAAGAGGTGCCAAGCAGATGGATGGGTACGGTTCAGAGCATCCAGGAGTGTTGGGGCCAGCAGATGACGTGGTGGTGAAGGTGCTGGACTCTCAGGTGATCAACTGCAGTTTGAGCCCTGGATCCGGCAAGTGAGGCTGGGCGTGTGTGTGTGTGTGTGTGCCCAGGATCTCAAGAGGAGAGTGGAGGAGAAGGGATTGTGGCATGGCCATCCCCAGGGGGTGACTTCTCACTTTCCTTCTCTCTGTCTCCCTCTGGAGAGTGCGCACACCCTATGCCAAAAACAAAAAATAAGAGAATCAAGTGATGTTTTAAACAGAATCTAAAATGTGTTCTAAAAATGGAGGAGAAGGGATTGATCCCCCCTTAATCAACCCGCCCTGTAGCCTGACGAAAAATGCATATAAAGCATATAAAACCTTAGCTTAGCTACAGCAGATCATAGGCTTTCTCTCAGATGGTCTCCCCCACTGAATACGGCAGGAGAGCCCCCCACAGACGAACCACTGCAGAGACCGGGACAGGAAGGAAAGCAAGCTGACTCGCCTGCGTTTAGTACAGCGTGAAAGGACACCGAAGAGAAGGAAGGAAAGTAACCCACGTGGTGCCACCGACTCTTCCACGCGCCTCCCTTTGGCCGGACCTCTGCCTTTGAGTGTGCCCTGGGTCTGGTGACTTGCCCCTGACAGACAGAACATGGCTGCAGTGGAGAGTCCAGGCCCCGTTGTCAAAGTCTGCGGCTTCTGTCTCGCTCTCCTGGGTCACTGTGGGGAGAGCCGCTGCTGGGCTGTGAGGACACTCAGCCAGACTGGGGTCCAGGTGGTAAGGAACCGAGACGCTTTGCAAACAGCCATTTGGGACCCGTCATCCCTCAGATGACCACCCCCTAGCTGGCACCTTGACTACAACATGTGCATGCGTGCCCAAAATCCTGAGAGAAGAATGGAGGAGCAGGGATTGCAGCGTGGCCTTCTCCCCAGGAGGTATTGCTTACCTTCTATCTCTCTGTCTCAGAGAGTACACTTGCCCCATGGCAAAAATCTCTCTTTAAAAAAAATTCCAGAAATAATTCATCAAATGCTTAAGAAGTAGCCGACAAGAAGCACCAGGTGTCCGTCTGTTAAATAAAGGAGACAAACTGGGGAGGGACGTGTAAAGGCGGGCTGGCCTGCTGATTCTGCAGGGGATCACATGTCTGGGTCACGGTGGGGACGGCTTTGGCGCTCTTTCGGGGATGAAGGGGGAGGCAGAGACGGCACAGGACTTCTGGCAGGCCTGGGCAGTTTGCTATCGGAGGGCGTGACGGCACCCTCTCAGCGCCCTGCACGCTGGTGGTAGCTGGTGCGACGGGGTGCCGCGCCCAGGGTGAACTCAGGGGTCTCTAGCACGTCGTGAGCCTGGTTCCTAAGACCCACTGCGTGTGTGGCCGCCCGGCTCTCTGGGTGCCTGGAGAGCACCTGTCCCCTTCCCCGGGGATGTTCCCACAGGAGCGAGGCCTCGTGTCGGCCTGGGGGCCCGGTTCTGGGGCTACGTCCTGAGGGGACCCAGCTGCTGGGCTGCAGAGACACCCGGGTCCTGGGCTCAGGGGCTCCTGAGGGACTGAGCTGCTCCGGGAGCCCCGGATGGGACCCAGCCTCGAGGTGGTGTTAGAGGGCCCACCTCAGGGCCTGTTACCGTCCGTCTGTACTTGGCGTGCTCTCCTCAGAGGGAAATGCTGTGCCTCCTCTCCCGGGATGGGGAAATGGCTCCATGCCCTTCCCCTGCTGGGGACGACCGTGGATACAACGTCTGTTTATTTATTTATTCTGAGACAGACACACACACACACACACACACACACACACACCCCCCACGCTCACCCCCAGCGTCAGCAGCCTGGATGCAGCACCTGCATTAGAGGGAGGCCCTGGGACGCCACCCAGAGCTCATCCCCCTGGGCTCATGGAATTCCACTGTGTCCTTCAGGCCCCACTCTCAAAATCTTTAAATGATAGGGTTTTTCCTTTATTTGATTCATGATAGCACGCAAGCATGAGGGGGAGAGAGGCGCACCTCAGCAAGGTCTGGCCACGCTGAGATGCCCCTCGCCAGCTCTCGGTATGCCAGGATCGTGGGCCTGCCTGCACACGCCCGGCCTGTTCCCACGCCGTCCCAGAGAGCCAACCCTCAGCCAGCCGGGAGGCTCGCACGCTGCAGATGGCTTCGTCCGGGTCTCGAAGTCTTTACTGAGCACTTACTACGTCCCCAAACTCACCCCGACCTGGGTGGGGTGCAGGCCCAGCTGGCCCGTCGTTTGCAGCCGAGTGCATCCGCGGCTGTGGTGGTGGCCGTGACCGTGGTGGAAATCTGCCCGAGATGACCTTGTCTGTGATGTTCTTTTGCATTTCTTGGCGGTTGTTTGAGTCCATGCTTCAAAAGACTCCTGCGGAGGCACTTGTGCCCGAGGCAATGGCTGCGGGGCTTGATTTTAGTCTCAGTGTGGCGAGGACCTACTGTGCTCTCCCCACCCCATGCCAGGGGCCAGCCTGCTGGGGTCGGCTCAGCAGCTGTGCGGACCTGAGGGTCCTGGAGCGCCGCTCGGTGCTATTTTTCTGCGGCAGCTGTGTCCTCCCAGCAGGGTCCGTGTGGTTCTGCAGCAAAGCTCTGAAGACAGATGGCTGCCTTGTCGGGGACCTGCGTCAGCTCCAGGCCAGCGGGAGGCTGAGGGTCACGTGAGGAAGGGGCATGCGCTGACTCCCACGGCCCAGTGTCCACCGGCCCTACAACAGACACCGTGGAGACACCCTACCCGGGTGGCCCCTGAGTCTCCACCCATCTCACCCTGCCAGGTTCCAGGGAGACTGGCATTCTCGGGCCACCCGGCCCAGTTCCTGTGGGTCGCCTGTTCCCTCTGCCAGCCACCAACTGCTATTCCAGGGCACAGTGTTCTCGCCGACACGGCCACTCTGGCAGATGCCACTCCATCCCTCGCTGATGGGCGGATGCGGCAGAAGTACCCTTCCTAAGCTAGGCCCACAGAGCTGGGCTGGGACAGCCCCAACCTCCTGGCCGCCACCAGAGCAGGCTTGCCCCCTTCCCCTCCTAGTGGCTGTTTGCAGGGGGACTCACCTCCGGCTCCAGGAATGGTGTTATTTTTGGCCCGGTGTTAAGATCGTGCCCATATTCCCTGCAAGTCGGTAATTAGCAATATGCACCCCCATGAACATGTGACGATCAGAGCCCCATGTCCACAGGCCTGGGGCTGGGCAAGCTGAGTGCCCGGGGCTCCCCTGGCGGAGCAAGGCCCACTGCCCAGACTTGGCCTCCGAGCCTCCCAGGCAGCGTCTCTGGAGGGCTTGGCACCCCACACACATGCCCCCAGGCAGCCGGCCCTAGCAGGTGTGTCCCGGCCTGTAATCTGCAGCCCCAGGCAGGGACCACCCTGGCCCGCGCTGGCTGGAGCCCCTGGGGACTGATAGCGGGCTCTGCAGCCTCCGATAAGGCCCCTCTGAGCCGGCGGGCTGCGGCCTCCTGCCCACACGGCCTGGGCCCCGGCAGAGGCTGTGTGCCCGCGGCAGCCCCGACTGCTCTTCCAGCAGTCCCGACTAAGGCTGGCATGCCCCTCGCAATGGGCTTCTACAGAGTGAGTCCTGGAGAGAGGGTGGGAGCAGCTGTGGAGGGGGGAGAGAGACTGGGGGCTGGGGGCGCCCCGAAGGGGCTGCCGGGCTGGCAAGGACTGCGGGCAGCGGCGTGCCTGCGGGCAGCCCTGGGTCTCAGAGGGCCAGTCGGGGGCGTGCACATGCGGTCCCCAGGGACGGCCCTGCCTGGGCTCTGTCCCTCGGTAACCTCAGGACTCTCTCCTGGTCACCAGAGGCAGTGGTGGCCTCTGCCCGCGGTTAAGTAGTTGGTATTTCCTGGCCAGAGCCCGGCTGTCCCGTTGCGTTCTGCCCCTGCGACTCGATTTATGCTCTGGGCATGGGGTGGGGGCGGGGTGGGCATTGGGAAGCGCCATCTTTGAGTTCCAATCCAGAGCTGCTGAGATCCTAGCTGCGTTCCTGGGTGGCACGGCGCTCAGGGGTGTAGCTCAGGCCAGCCGCCGTGGTGGGGGAGGCAGGGGGCAGGGTGCACTGTGCCGTGGGCCATGCCGCCCTCGTTTGGAAGGGGTCTTGCTGGTTTTCAAAGACCCATCGAGTCTCCGTTCTGGGAATGCTGGGCTGTGGATTTACACTGCCAACTACGGGCAGAGAAGGGAAAGAAGGAAGGGAAAACATCGCTGTGGCCCTGGCCGATATGGTCTGCTGGCCTCAGCGAGGTGCTAGGAAGCCCGCCGGGGACCCCGCCCTAGCCCGACTCCCCTGGGAAGATAGGGCTATCGCCACCCGCAGCCCGGCTGCCACGGTTCTCAGAGCAGAGCCGATGGAGTTGGCGAGCAGAGCTGGTCCCCAGGCCAGCCCCGAGGGCAGCGAGTGGAAGGGGCTCTAGCCGTCCCGCCAGGAGACCGCCTCTTCTGCTTCTCTGACAGCCCCCTTCACCCCAGTGCAGGGGAACAGGATTAGCGAATCTCTTTTTAGCAGTTTGGGATCTCTGGGCTTCCCGGATGGAGGGGAAGACTTGGTGGAGGACACGGGGGACTCCCTGTCAGGCTCCCGGGTCGGTGAGGTCATTGATCTGTCACCCTTCTCTGAGCCCCCTGCACCCCCGCCGCCCCCCGCCCCACCCCAGGCTGCCGACTGGTGGAGGGCCTGGAAGACCTGGCCGCAGGGGCCGCGGGGGCAGCGTGCCCGAGCTGCGTGTCACATGTCCACTCTCTGCAGACCCAGAGAGCAGCCTGTATCCTGCAGGAATGAGGACAGGCTGCTGATGAGAATGTTTAAAGCCAGGGTGACATGTTCACTGACCCAACAGCCTTCAGAGAGAGCCACGCGCCCTGTGCCTCAGTTTCCTTACCTGGGCATCGTGTCTGCTGGGGACCTGAGTAAGGTCATAGGTGATGAAAAAAATCAGAAGAGGGAGTAGATGGCTCAGGTGTGGCTGTCACCAGGGCCGACGGACTCGGCTGATGCGTGGCTCCGTGGGTCAGTTACAATGATTAGACCAGCACCCCAGAGGGGTCCTGCAGTGTCCTCGCGAAAGCAGCTGACCTGTGAGAATAACCTGCACCAACGTATTTAGGAAGACAGGGGCTTTGTTGTTGCCAGAAAGTAAGAAGGCAATCAGAGAGTGCCTTCCAAAGGCAGAGCCACCGGGGACCTCTGCCCTGTGGCCGTGTGGCACCTCTAGCAGACGCGGACCGAGTGTCCCTGCAGACAGCTCCTGGTGTGACCCTGGGAGCGCAGCGGGAAACAGAACCCCACGTTCTGGCCGCCCGCGAGCTCATCCCCCAGCAGGGGGAGGACGTAGACTGAGGCTCAACAAGGAAGTAAAGTGCACATCCATTTCAGACTGAGAAGCTACTGGGGCGGGCTAGTGGCCTAAGAAGTGGGGGACAGCAGATGGCGTGAGGGTTACGCCGCTGGACTCTCATGTAGTCAACCGCGGTTTGAGTCCCAGACCGAGTAGCTTAAAACTCACACCGGGCACATGTGTGTGCGTGCCCAGAATCCCCGGAGGAGAAGGGATTACAGCGTGGCCGTCGCCCCTGGGGGGTGATCTCTCAATTTCTGTCTTTCCAGCAAGCACACACGGCCTATAGCAAAAATCTCTCTCTAAAAAAAAGATACAGAAGTTGCACAATTTAAGTTGAATGCTTAGAGAAAACCCCGTGAGGTGCCACTGAGCGGACTTCAGTCAGGCAGGGAGAGAGCCGTGCACCGCTCTGGAGACAGGAGCAGAGGACATGGGGAGTGCAAAGGTCCTGGGGCTGGCAGGGTCACGGCCGTCACCAGGAGGCCCGTGTGGCTGGAGCAGAGTGAGGATGAAGAGCTGAGAAGGGAGGCCAGACAGGTGTTGGGAGGAGAGGCTGAGGGGGGAACGGGTGCAGAAACTGTGGGGTCCTGGGTGTCGTCGTGAGGCTTTGTAGCATTTATGCTGAGACAAGAAACAGACGACTTTGGTGTTGATCGAACGGTACGATTTGGCATCACTGCTCCGGCGACTCGCTGATGCCTGGGGAACCGAACTCCCTGGAGCGGACTGACCAAACGGAAGCCGGTACAGCGTGTCAAGCCGAGTTCCCCCTGGGTCCCCATGCCGTGCTTCTCAGGTGTTCTTCCTCCGGGGTACTGAGGGCCACCGATGCGTAGTGGGTCTCGTTCTGCCTGATTCTCTTTGCGGCCATCGCTGGCCACTGGTAACCCTTCTCCCTTGCGTGCTCTGGTTTAATGAGAACATCAGCAGTGTCGCAGGTGCTCGGCACTTAAAAAATTATCACTGGTCACATTGGGAAGGAGACAGAAGCCACCGTGACATCGCGATTGTACGCCGTGTGGTCATTTGTAATCGCGGCTGCTCATGAGCCTTCCTGGTTTCCAGCGGGCCTCGGAGAGGACAAAGCAGGCTGTGGGCTGTGCTTCTGGAACGTGAGCTGTCAAAGAACTCATGCGGGGGCCAGCAGGTGACCTAGGGTTAGGGAGCTGGACTCCCACATGGCTGACCACAGTTCAAGTCCCAGACCTGGAGACTTGAAACTCATGCCAGGCGTGTGTGTGTGCATGCCCCTAATCCAAATGGAGGAGAAGGGATTGCGGCATGGCCATTCGCCTGGGGAGAAGGGGGGTTTCTCACTTTCTGTCTTTCTCCCTGTATCTCCAGTGAGCGCACGTGCCTTATAGCAAATATCTCTCTTAAAAAAAAAAAAAAAAAAAAAACTCACAAGGGGTGGCAGATGGTGTGGCAGTAAGATGATGATCTGTGAGGTTGGCTCACGTAGGAAGGTTCGGAGCTCAGGTCTAGATGGAGCCTTCCCTGAGCACACAGCGCGTGCGTGTGCACGTGACCCGGGCTGGCTGGAGGCTGGGCGTGGATTGAGATGTCAAGAACCTATTGGGGGCGTTCTCTCTCTCTCTCTCTCTCTTTCTCTCTAGTAAGAAATAAATAAATATACTTTTCAAAAAAGCTTGAGTATAAGCAGGAGAGCAGAGTTGGTGCAGAGGGGAGCCTTGGTTTTGCCCGAAGTCCTGAAAAGGAGCATGTCCTCCCATGGGTGTTCTCACCCCCCAGCCCTTCCTCACACACAGCCCGAGTGATGGTTTTAGAAAAGCGGTGCTCAGGGGGTCACTCCCCAGCCTGAAATCTTCAACGGCTTCACATGTTCCCAGGTGGGCCCTCCTCCTTCACGTGACTGTCCTGTCCCGGTACTGCCACTGTTCCAGTCTGCTGTTTTTATTTTTATTTAAATGTGCTATATGGCATGTGTGCTTGCCCGAGAGAGACAGAGAGATAGAGAGAATGTGACAAAGCACCTAGGGGATGGCTATGCCACAATCCTTTCTCTTCCATTTGTCTTTTGGGAATTTGGCAGGTCCAGGACTTGAACCATGTAGTCAGCCAGTGGGATCTAGCCGCCTTAACCACCACAACACCTGCTGGCCCCCTCCAGCCTGCTTCTTACTCAGCCCTGCTCTAAGAACTGCTCCCGGCTGTCAGTTCCTTGGACGAGCTGTGCTTGGAAACTTTGATGTTATATTTATAAGCCCCACACGGAGGCATGTGTGCTTGCCTCTTCGCTGTTGTATCCTTGGCACTTCGTGTGGCGCCTGGCACGCTGCAGGTGCTCGTTAAAAAGCGGTCGCATTAATGAACGAACAATGAAGCACTTGCAGAATTGATTGATTACTCTCACCAGTTCGGTCACCACCCTGTAATTGAAAGTTACTGCTTTAGTCATTTGTGTGTATGACTTTCGAGATACTCTGCTCTTGGGATTTTTAAAAAATTCATAATGTAGTTCCTCCTTCCTCTGAGCTCTCTCTGAGTTTATTGGCAACTCCCTTGGGGTCTCTCTCACTGTCTACACCTCTATCCTTATTTACACGGATGTCATCTCTCCTATGGCTGGAGGGTGGCTGCAGGTGGCAGGGGGAGGGCAGCAGCCCCCGCTGACTCATCTTGAGTCATTTCTTCTTCTTTCCTCAACCACGGTCTTGAACATGGGGTGGAAAACGTATCTGTTAAATGGATGCATATAAACCCTGTGAATGGGCCCGAGCACTTTCTGCTCTCCAACATGGCTGTTAGGGATCTGTCTCTCTGGAACATCGCTCTCCACGCAGCCCTGTGCAGAAGCAGGTGGGCACAGCCTCGACCCTAGCTGGTCGAGCACCCTGGTTTCTTAGAGTGCCCAGTCTGGACTGTAGCCCTGTGAACCGGCCCGGGGCACGCTGGCAGTTGTTATTCTCTGACAGGCAGAGACTTCCATTTGGACGCCTTTTGAGAAGTGGGATTGCTCCCCCTCACTCTTGACTGCCACCTTACCTCTGGGGCTTGCTGTCCCAGCAGAGGCTGATGTGAAAGCCCAGAGGAAAGTACCTGATGGGGATTCAGCCCCCAGCTAGTGGCCTGGCCGGCCAGCCAGGGAGTCTGGGTTAGCACACAGGAAAAGGTGATTCTGGAACCAACCCAAATGTCCACGAACAGATGACTGGATTGAAAAAATGTGGCACATATACTTCCTGGAATACTATTTAGCCATAAAAAAAAAAAAAACACACAACAACACAAGACTCTGGCATTTGATAGAAAGTGTACCAACGTGGAAGATTTATTGCTGAGTGAAGCAAGCCAGGCTATGAAAGAGAGAGACATTGTATGTCTCCACTTAGCATAAACCGACTGTCCACACTCTATGGTAGAGACTGAAAGACTGAAGGACATAGAAGCAATGGAAATAGTCATGGACACTGGAGACAGTGTGGAAGGAGGGTGGGAGAGGGCAAGAGTGTAGAGAAGGAAATTTTGGAGAAAAAATGAGAGGCAAGACATTTGTAGGATACAGAAATGGTTTATCACCTGTTGATGATGACGTGTATAGTATTCTCAGCTGGACTGGTCTGAGGTATATTTCACGTCAGGTAAATTATCTTTAAAAGCTAAACGATGTATAACAATTACATGTATATAATAATAATAACAACAACAATAATAATAATTTTTTCTAAAAGAAGGTAGTTCTGGAGAGCCCGGGCCTTCTGCCTGGAGAGCAGCTTGAATGTGTATGGGCCAGCATGCACAGAGCAAGCAGACAGGCCCTGCCCCGCGGCTCTCCTGCAGGAAGGTCAGGAAGGGTTTTCCTTCCTGAGCAAGCTCTGGGCCCTGGCTGACTTCTCGGGCCCTGCTCAGGGGCTGTGTTGATCAGAAGACTGTCCTGCCCATTCCATAGCAGACTATGAAGTGACACTGGGAAGACAGAGCCCTGGTTTCAGTTTCCTTCCTGGAGCGAGTGTTCCCACAAGCTGGGGAGCAGCTGGATCGGTCCAGCCCTCTGCTTCCCTGACAGCCTGGCCATTGAGCCAGGGTGATGGCAATTTGCAGATACTGCAGGAAACCCCTTAGGGGGCTGAGGAAGTCCCCTCTGAGTGGGGTGAGCTGGGCGGGTCACAGGGTGTCCCTGGGGCTTCCTTCTTTTCCAAAGGGAGGGAGTGGCTAGAGGCCGTCCCTAACAGCTGCCTGATATCTAGCCCCGCCCTCCCATGTCCCTGGGGTGGCTGTTTGTCTCTGTGGTGTGCCTGGAGGTCCCCGAACACCTCACCTCCTGTCTGCCCTCTGCCTCGACCTCCAGCACTCGAGAGCCTCCTTAGGTCCTTAAAGGGCTTTTATCTGTCGGAGTCATATTAATTGCATCCATTTAAACCTTTCTAACAGGATAGTGAGTTCCTGCTTATCAGGATTAGGTGAGGATTAGGCAAAGCAAGGTGGCTTTGGGGCAGGCTCCTCAGTGGCCGGAAGGCGGAAGGCGAGGCCTGCTATGTGGTCCTTGGCAGGACAGCACCCTCTCCAGGCTGCCTTCCTGGATCCTCACAGATCAGAGACCTGGTCGGGACAGCCTGGCCTGTCAGGATAGAGCATGTGGTCCAGTGGGTGGTGTGGGCGTACGAGGGGACGGAGCTGTGCTGGCTCTGAGCAGCCTGCTCACACCTGTCGTCCCGGGGGCTGTGGGTCCGCCCGGAGCTGGCTGGGGTCCTTGGTTGGAGTGCCCCAGGTGTTTGGCCTTGTCCTGCTCCTGGTCAGTCAAACACCCGGTGCTGTGGGGAACAGCATGGCTTCCGGATCAGGAGCACAGCATGGCCTCTGCCACCTCGTCTTGCTATGGCGTCACGACTACCCACGAGCCGGGCATCGCCGCCCCACTTCCAAGATGAGGAGGCGAAGGCTGCACACAGCACCTGCCGCCCAAGGCTGGGGAGGTTCCCAGCTCACGTCTAGCTCCATGCACGCTGCAGACAGATGCCGCCTTCACCTCCATCCCAGATGTGCCCGTCTCCCCACGGGCTGCAGCCCCGGTGCCCAGACTTCAGGGACAGGTGGACTTTCCTGATGGCTGACGGCCTGAGCACCCAGCCGAGCAGGGCAGCATAGCACAACCGATGGGCTCTGAGCCAGGACACTGGTTTGAGTCCCTGCCCTGCCCCTTCCTGGAGCTGTCCTTGGGCCAGGCTACCCTCCCTGAACCTCCACTCCTCATCTGTAAACTGAAGGCACCCACGACTGCCCTGGGGTGGGTGGAGGGGTACGAGAGTTAATGCCGCATTTCAGATGTTGGGTACCATAATATAAATTTTGGGGGGGATCTCACAAGTTCTTCTCTAGATCAGTAACTTGCAACATCCTCAGAACTTTGTAAATTTACAAAAGTTTTTCCTACCTGATCACATCTTTGGTTCAGGTCAACAGAACTACAAAGTAGGGAACAACCATAAATGCACGGTCCCTTACCCTCCAGAAGTGGCCGGTGCAGCGTCTGTGGAAAGGAACAGTACCAGGGGAGGCTGGAGCCAGCAGGAATTCGTTCTGCTGGGCAGGAGAACAGCGAGTTCGCCAGGGGAGCTTGGAGAGAATGCCCAGGGGGCCTTGGGGGGTCAGCAGCATTTCACAAAGCGGAGGAAGCAGGATGAAGTGCACTGAGGGTAGCCGTGCTTGGTGGGTTTGGGAAAGGCACATGATCCAGGTGTTGGGGGGACGTGGTTGGCGGTGGGCCGTAGCAGGAGGTGGGGCTGAGGAGTGCGCCAAGGGCAGGGCTGCAGACATTTCTTCTGTTTTGTTTTATAGAGAGATTTTTGGTATAGGGTGTATGTGCTTGCTGGAAAGACAGAGAGACAGACAGAAAGAAATTACCCTCTCCCCCAGGGAGGATGGCCACACTGCTATTCCTTCTCTTCCATTCTCCTCTTGGGATTTTGGTCATGCATGCACATGCACCCAGCGTGAATTTTAAGACAGGGGGTCCAGGACTCGAACCGTGGCCAACTACATGGGAGTCCAGCGATGTAACCATTACACCATCTGCTGGTCTTGGGTTGCCGAAATTTCTAACATCAGCCTAAGACTTTGGACTGGATTCTACAGGTGTTGGGGTGAGGGGGTGCAGAGAGTAACCAAAGCTTTTGAGGAGGAAAGTGTCACTCCAGGACGTGTGCTCCGGCAGGCTGAGGAAGAGAACCACTGGGGTGAAAGCCAGTTAGGAAAACAGCGACACCAGGGAGAAATGTTGAGCCCTGCAATGGAGGGGAACGGAAGGTAATTACCTCGGCCGAGGGGCTCTGGTTAAACACTGCCACTCGTCAGCCCAAGGCAGCACATGGGGAATTGCTCTCAGGTTACAGGTGAGGAAACCGAGTCTCCCTACAGCGAGGCATGATGGGATAAGGTGGTCGTC
The DNA here is from genome assembly GCA_026018925.1 of Tupaia tana. Lineage (NCBI taxonomy): Eukaryota > Metazoa > Chordata > Mammalia > Scandentia > Tupaiidae > Tupaia > Tupaia tana. Next base: position 190,656,092 of record JAKSZU010000002.1, read on the forward strand.
AGGGGGTGTCACCTGGCTGCTCGACCAGGGACCCCTGTGCTCTGGGATCCAGGCCTGAGGCCAGCAGGGTTGGGAACTGACTTCATGTTAGTTCGACTCACACATCACATGCCAACGTCACAGGGAGACACTGGACTCCTCGGGTCCCGCGTTTGGGTTCACTCATGTTCTCTGGTCAGTGAACTCTGTCTCCTTAGGAGGATCTGAACGGCGAGTGGGTTAAAGCCAAGGTCCTGGTCAGTGTGCGTCAGAGAAATGGGGAGTGAGCTTGACGAGAAACTGACGAGCGTGCCTTCAAGGCCGTGCAAGGCCTGATGAATCATTCATGCCCCGCTGCGGGTGCGCCATTTGCTACAAATTGCTGATGAAACAACAAGGGGGTAGGAAACGCGTCTCCCTGCCTGATGTCAGTGCCAATCCCAGTGACAACAGCTGCCTGGGATGACATGGAGAGGCACCAAAGCCATCCTCAGGCTTACGGGTGAGGGTGCTATGATGGGTCAGTCGCCCGGCCAGGGTGAGCAGGGTTGGTGTACCGGGGGGACCTTCACGGTAGCCACATCTGGGGTGTCATGTCTTTCTTATCCTCCCTCCTTCCTCTCTATTTCGGGGTAGCCTGACTCGAACGAGCAGTCCTGACTGCTTTTTGTTTGCGAGGCATCCTGTCTTTCCGGCTGTCTGACGCTAGCTGGCGGCAGGCCTTCTCTGCTGGCCACACTGTCCTACCCTCAGATGGGCTGTCATATCACACGGTGCTAGCTCCTGTCGCTCCTGGCCAGCGCGGCCAGGTTCTGGGGTGCATGTATGTGGGAGGGCCTGTATTCCGACCAGCCCGCGGCAATACAAAGCCCAACTCTGCACGGCACGCAGGAGCGGGGCCGCAGCCCTGTCGTCGTGGCTCTGTGTGCACTCGGCCTCGTCAGGTGGCACGGAGGTGTCCACCCAGCTTCCCCGAGCTTCTTAGCCAACGAACCAGGAGAGCTCACCTCCCGGTGGGCCCACCACTGCTCCCTAGTTCCCTACACCCATGCGAGTGCTGCTCCCCCCCGGGGCCGGAGCAGGCCTCTCCTCTCCTGTGCTCTCAGTCCTCCGGGCCCTCTCAGACCACGACCTTGCCCAGCTGTGACCCCGTCTCTGCTCTGATGTCTCTAGCACTGAGTAGATGCTCGTGGAGTTACAAAATGAATAACCAGGCCAGCAAGTGATATGGAGGTTTAGACTGTTGGATCCCATGAGGCCGATACTGTGGTTCAAGTCCCAGACTTGGTGGCTTGAAAACTGGATCAGGTACATGAGCCCAAGATCCCAAGAGGAGAATGGAAGAGAAGGGGTTATGGCATGGCCATGCCTGGGGGTGGGGGGGACTTCTCACTTTCCCTCTCTCTGTCTCTTTCTAATGAGTGCACATTCCCTATAGCAAAATAAATAAATAAATAAAAAGAAGGCCTGCTGAACCCCAACTCTGCCTTTGCACGTGTGTGAGAGGAACACGTGGCAATGCGCCAGGTGGTGGCATTGAATGACTCGTCCCACAGCTATGGCTGCTCCTCCCCTTGGGGAATCAGCCTCCTCTCGGAGCCACTGTCTTTCTCCGAGTCAGCCAAGACCCAGCTGCAGAGGGTGTGAGGAGTGGACGGGGTGGGAAATTTGGCTTTTCTGTCTTCATCTAGGTTGTCTTCCTGTAGGGTTTTGAAAAATTGCTTCATTTTTCAATGTCCCTGTTTGTCCCTCTGAGAGGGGAGGTACTGGGGGTGACGCCGACAACCGCAGAGGAGTCTGGTGTCAGCAGGTGGGTCTGCACGTCTTGGGCTCCAGGATTAGGAGCACACGGAGCCCTCTCTGCCCCACTCATTCCCACGTGGCCTGTGGGAGCTGCGTCCCCAGCCCTTGAAAAAGCGGGGTGTATTTAGAACCAGCCGTGCACAGACAACCTCAGGTTAAGACTCTTTGTTTTGCTTGTCTGCATCGAATTTTGTTTGCTTGCTGGACAACGAAGATGCACCCTGCTTAGAGACATTGCTGATCCCTGGGAGCCGGCCCTGCAGTTCGGCCTCCTCTCTAGGCTCAGGGGTGACTAGCAGGGCTGCCTTAGGGCCCCCTCTCGTGCCGTTAGCATCTGGAGACCTCCCTCTGCGATTCTCACTCCCTGATTCCGTCATGGCCGGCCTTCACTGCATGCCTTCGGGTCCTGCTCCGGGGCATTTCTGGCGCTGCAGACATGAAGCGGCCCGTGGGGGCTGCTCTTAGAGCCGTCAGAAGCCTGGCAAGGAGCGAGGCGTCCCTGAGCCACGGTAACCCAGCGTGAACCAGGGAGTCTGCCGCTGGGGAAGCGCCTAGGAAACCAGAAGAGGAGGGGACCTAGCAAGTCGGGGACAGCAAGGGCAGCTCCACGGGGACCCTCCCTCCGAGTGGGCTGAAAGGGACAGAATTGGTGCAGATGCGCAGAGGCAGGGGCTGGGACACGCATCCCCAGGGCACGAGGACTCTGTGGGCAGAGCGCGGGGAGCAGAGGCAGGAGAGCCGTTTCGACACCAGCTGGGAAGTGGGCCCGAGGGCCTGGCGAGGACCCAGGAAGCCACGAGGACTGACGGGAGGTTCTGGGCAGGGACGTAGCAGGGTCCGGCTGTGGTTCGGGAGGGTGCCCCGGAACCAGAGGGCAGGACTAAGAGGAGGGGGTGGGCAGCAGAAAGTGTAGCAGTTACGTGCTGGAATCCTACACGGCTGACCACAGTTTGCGTCCTAGACTCGGTGGCTTCAAATCATACTGTGCACTTGTGTGTGCGTTCCAGAATCCCAGGAGAACGGAGGAGTAGGAATTGTGGAGTGGCCATCCCTGCTCAGAGGTGAACTTGCTCGAGGCTGCGTGACCAGTAAGGGTGAGAACAGGCAGGAAGCCAGGCAGGCTGGCTCTGGAGCCTAGGGTTCGTTTTCCTTTTTCTTTTTTTTCCTTTTTTTTTTTTATAGAATCATTTTATTAATTTTATTTATTTATTATTATTTTTTCAGTTTGACCAGAGAGAGACAGAGAGAGAGAGAAAGTGAGAAAGCAAGTTGCCGACTCTGGGACTCGAACCACAGTCAGTCATGTGGGAGACTAGCACCCTAACCACCACGCCACTTGCCAGTCCCTAAAGGCTGGGTTCTTAGCTGGCGCCCACTCTGTGCCTTGCCTATGAGTGGCAGAAACAGGTGACTGTGGGGGGTGTAAGGTTGGCAAGGGTGGCGAGACCCCCAGAGGCCAGCCTCACTCTTCCCTAGTCACGTGGTGGTGTTGCACAGAGAAGACCTCTGAAACCCTCTTGTTGAATGGGCCAGGTGGTCTTGGGTGCTGTAGCCGGATCATGGTGGCCTGTCTGTGGGAGCCCTCGCATCACCCACTCTGCCCGCTCCTCTCACAAGCCCTGACTGGCCCCTAGGCCCAGAGCCCTCCTCTGCGCTCCGAACACCAGGAACAGAACCACCCCAGCGTCTCCACTCAAAACACAGACGCGAGGCAGGGCGTTTATTTATCTGCAAAAAGGTCACCATGGGCTTTCTCTAAGTCCTTGGCCCCTGAGTGGAAAAATACACAATCTATCCAAAAATATACAATGTGGAAAATATTGTGTATGAAAACTTTGGTGCAAGGCAAAGACGAATGCTCTAACTGAAGCGATTCGGGTATGTTCGGATGCTGAAAGCATCTAAAAACGTGTCTGCTTTTCTCCTTGTCTTTCATACCTGTCCGTGAACGTGGGGACCAACGTCCGTCATCTGGGAGGTACCCTTGCCCAGTGGAGGCATGGGCTTCCTTGCAGTCTTCCTGAGGGCTGGAAACGTCCCGCGGGCCAGGCAGGAAGTTACGGACGTGATCCATGACATCCCAGAGGACTTCAGCTTTCAGGAGTCACTGAATACAACTAGCTGCTGCGTTATGTTCTCCGGAGCCCGGGAGTGTGCGGGAGTGTGGGGTCAGGGTGAAAGAACAGGGCAGAAAAATAAATCGAAGTGCGCCAAGACTAGCCCAGATGGGTCACAGGGAGCGTGACCGGCCTTTCTCAAACTGTGCTATGGAGGGGAAAATAACGAGTTTAGTGCAGCCCTCCTGGGGACAGTGGCTTAAACTCCATTCCTCGCAGTGTCCGGGGCTGCTCGGAGCTGTAATCCGCTGTTTGTTCCATGACCTTCCGAGGATGGCTTTGCATCTTTCATGTTTACTAACCCAGCCTGCCCTTGGGGTTGGAGTGGGTGAGGTTGCCCAGGACTGGCGTTCCTGGGAACACACTTCGGGAAACAGCGTCAGTCTCCGTTGAGAGGGTGGTGGTCCGATTTTCATTCTAGGAGAGACCGAGCTCGGCGGTGCATGCACTGAGGCAGGAATCACCGAGGAAAAGGCCTGGACAGAAACCTTGGAGTAGGGAGAGAAAAGCGAAAGAGGCCCGGCCATGGTGGCACAGGGAGTAGGTCACTGCTGCTGAGGCTTCATGGGGGACCCAGGTTCAAATTCCAGGCCAGCCTAAAACAGGCCGAGTGTGGTAGCTCACGCCTGTAACCCTGGCTTCCTGGGCGGCAGGGGACTGTGATGGCGAGACCGCATCAAAAATACCCCTCTCCCTCCTCCTCTTATTCTCTCCCTCTTTCTCTTTCTCTCTCACTGAAAATAGAACAGACTGGACCAGCCAGTAGCGTGGTAGTTAAGGTGGCTGGACTCCACATGCTGAGTACAGTTTGAATCCCAGACCCGGAGGCTTGACAAACATGCTAGTTATGGGAGGGGTGGGTGGGGTGAGGGGGAGAATCCCAACAGGAGGAGAAATGAAGGGGCCGTGTGACCATGCCCCTGAAGCGTGCTTCCTCTCTCTCTCTCTCCTCTCGCTCTCTCTTTCCTTTTAAGAGAGGTTTTTGCTATAGGACACATGCACTTCTCCATTCTCCTCCCGGGGTTTTGGGCACATGCACACGTGCCCAGTGTGAGTTTCCAGCCACCAGGTCTGGGATTCCAGTCGCAGTCGACCATGTAGGAATCCAGTGTCACAGCTGCTACACCGCCTGCTGGCCCCTCTCTCTCTCTCTCTCTCTCTCTCTCTCTCCCTCTCTTATTGCCTCTCTCGGGGACGCAGCCTCTGGACATTAAAAAAGAGAGAGAGAGACCCTAAAGAGGCTGCAGACAAGTCCCCAGTTGCCATTAGATTGCCACCGGCAAGAGCAGAGACTCCCCCTGAGATGTCCCTAGGGCGGGACCAGGGAAAGGGTTGGGATCCAGGGCACAGGGAGGCTGAGATGGGGAAGAACTTCCTGGCTCTCAGGATCTCTGAGGAAGGTGATATTTGATCATAAGCCTATCAGGAATTTCAAAGGAAGGACGGCTGCCTGGGCCGCGAGGAGGACTCCGTGGACCTTGGAGACAGTGCCCTCCTCTGACAGGGTGGTCAGGTAGATGGCGCGGAGAGGAAGACGTGGGCTGCGTTCAGTTCGGAGCATCAGCACTTGAGGACTGACTTAGCCAAATGTTGTGTAATGTCTTCCTCCTCCTGGGCCCGTGGGGCTTTGCTAGTTTGCATGGGTGGTTTAACAGCTCTCGGTGGAAATGAGAAAACCATTCAATCAGGTGAAATGGATTTGGGATAAGCAAAGGAGCTTTTTCTGGCACGATGCTTTAGAAATGCCTGTACCATTAGACACAGTGGTTAGAAATCGGGGGACTTCCTGATCAGCTGGAGTCTAATGATCAAGTCAATGGAATACTCCACACTTTATAGGCAGAATAGGATTAGAATCCTTTCCTCTGATCTGAGACCTGATCTGCGCCTCGTCCACTGAGATTGGCCTGGGTGATTGGATTAGAGAGGCCCTAACTCCGATTGCGTCAGGTGAAATACAAATTAATTTAGGGGATATAATATTCTGACTCAAATAAAATGCTTAGAGTCTGGCTTTCCACCTGAGATGGTTCTCAGGCAGCGGCCCCTGTCCTGGTGGGTGTTAGGAACTACCTGGGGGTGGGAAGGGTCTTCCAGATGTCTAGGGGACAGGCCTGCTGGGTGCAGGGCTGACGCAGCGTGACTTACAGGCAGTAAGATCTCATTTTGTGGAGGTGGAAACTGGGAGTGGAATGGTTCGGTGACTTGCTGGTTGGTGGCAAACAGATAAAAGGAAACTTGGAGACATGGGCAGGGGCTGAAGTAGCAGCTCTGCTCCCCCAGTTGGAAATACGCAGCCCAGAATGCCCGGTGCACCCTCACCCGGCACGACGGGCTTCCCTGCATTTCGGCCTTGAGCGTTTGCCAGGCTGGCGTCACGGCTCTCTGGGAACGCTTGGCTCTTTCTTCTACTAAGCAGCCCCATTGCAGGGGTAGATGCTCCCGTGACAGCTGGGTCCCCTGTGCTAGAGCCAGGAGGGCCGACGCTGGGCTTGGCCACACGTTCTTTTCTCTATACAGGGACTAGCAAGTAGTCCCAGCCCCCTGCTTTGACCCCGGCTACAAATCCTGGCTGTGTATATTCACGGCTTTGCTCAGCTCCGCTCTTGTTTCTTACCACTCTGGCCCTGACCCAGCTTGGACCCTCAGCTCTGAGCAGCTAGGGTCGCCCTGACTCTATGCTCTCAGCCCCCAGCCCTGCACGCTGGGAGGGACCCTGAGGCTGACAGCTGCCCCCAGACTTCTCTGACAACCTAATTAATAACCCCCTGCAGAGTGGCTTCTGCCCTCCCCTCTCCAGCCTCGGCTCGCATGGGGGGGAGAAGAGGGGATTGTGCCCCTTTGGGTCCTCAGAGTCTTGGTCTCTGTGCCCTCAGCCCTGTCCCTCCCCATGCAGGGCAGAGAGAAGGGCCGCTTGGGCGTGTGGGACGAGGAGACAGAGGACGTGGCCTCCCGCGCGTCCCCTGCCAGGCCTACGGCCTTCGCTTGGGTTGGGGGGGTTGCGTGTTCATCCCCTGCAGAAGCCCGCAGCAGTGCGTGTGGGAGGGTGGAGGTGAACGGGGGGGGGGGGGGGGAACAGCAAATGTAAGGTCAGAGCTGGATTCGCAGTGTTAGGGAGCCCAGGAAGGTGGCTCTGACATGCCCCTCCACATCCTCCAGCCCTGGGTGTGCTGCTCACCCGGGCGGCACCTTGCATGACTCTGCCAGGGGCAGGGGAGTAGACTCATGTGGCCTTCTGCCTAAAGGAGGTCCCTTAGAGTTGGGTGAGCCAGTGGCCCTTCCAGTGTGGAAAGGGATCCAGGAGTTCACGTCCGATAGCCTAGGAAGCTCAGGGGGCAGGGGAGGTCGAGGTGGCTAGAGACCCGGGATGCACAGGCCCAGATGAGCCATCCTCTGCTCCTCCCACCCTCAGCCCCAACCCAAACCCAGCCCCAACCCAAATCCATCCCCCCAAGCCTAACGCCATCTAGCCCACTCTTTGGCTCTAGTTGGAAGTTGCCCTGTCATCACACACACACACATGTGCATGCATGCACACACACATGCTCCCACATGAGCACACACAGAGGCACATACATGTGTGTGCATACACAAACACACAAACATATACACATACACAAACCAACATGCACTCACTTGGGTATACACTGATGCATGCAAATATGTCCGTGTGTGCACTCACACACACATGCACAAACACATATAACCATAGGCATGTACGCACACACGCACATGCACACACACACACATTCCCTCAGCATGGGTGGCCTAGGCAAGTCCTGGAGCCAGGCAGGCCTCCGGTTGCAGGACGTCTGGAGGTCTGGGACACGCGGGCGCACTGGGCAGGAAGGAGCCTCTACCAGAGACGTCGGTACCTCTCTCCTCTCTCCTCTCCGCGGCCGGACGTGGGAGGGTGGCTCATCCCCGAGAGCAGAGTGAGCGAGTGCTGTCATGATGAGTCACTCGGGTTAACTCAACAAACTCCTACAGGCATTGGAAACGCGAATGCTACTGACGACTTCAGCCGGCGTCTAAGAGGAAGTCACGGGAAGGGATCCGTTAGAACCCAGAGCAGCGAGCCGGCGTCACAGGCTCGTCCCCAGGAGGCCCCGGGGGACCGTGCCAGCTCGTGGACCTCGGCTCCCCCCACTGGCACAGGGCAGGGAGGCATTGGCAAGGGCTGAGGGATGATTAGGGTGAGTGGCCTGACGAGGCGCCGCATGCCGCCACAGCTGCCGCGAGCACAGGCCTCCCCAGGCTTTCCCTGTCTCTTCCCGGCCAGATCTCCCGTCTCTTTTATTCGGGACTCCCTCAGAGTGCCTGCGCCTTCGATTGTTCTGCAGTCTGGCTGTGAGGCTCCAGGACAGACTAGCCCCAGTGGCTGAGTTCAGATCCTAACTTTGGCACTTCTCTGCTGTGTCGCCTTGGGTGAGATGTGTGACCTCTCTGTGCCCGTCTTTCAATTGCAAAACAAGGATGCCTAGAGCACCTGGACCCTGCAAGTGTGCTGTGGAAGTTGGACGAGTTGATACTTGGAAGGGGCTTGGACCAGTCTGAGCGCCCCACAAGCTTTGGGAACGCCCCGTAACAGTTCCCATGGGACCTAGCTCTCAGCACTCGTGCATTGACCTCCTCTCCCTCCCATTAGAATGCAAGCTCTCTTTTTTTAAATAATTATTCATTTAATTTATTATTATTATTATTTTAATTTGCTCACCAGAGAGAGACAAAGAGAGAGAAAGAGAACGTGAGGAAGCAAGCCACCAGATCTAGGACTTGAACCACGCTTGGCCATGTGGGAGTCCGGGACCCTAATCTCCACACCACCTGCTGGCCCCAGCATGCAAGCTCTTTGAGAGTGGTGGTGGGGAATGTCTGTTCACTGTTGGGTCCTAATCCTGCCTGGCACCTAGCAGGCACATACATGTGTTTTAAATAAAGTGACTCTGAAAGTCATTTTCTCATTTTCCTCTTTGCATAAAAGTCTTTGTGAGGGATGAAAACCCCTTCAATCTACTGACAGGACACAATTGAAACTAAAAAGCCATCCTGTTGTTAGGAATTATTCATTCTTTTGCCTAAAATTTCCCAAATTTCCTGGCCTAGGCATATATATGTTGTTGTCTAACAGATTTTCATTGACAAATGTTTGTTTCCTGACCCACGTGTCCTGTCTCAGAGGTTGGGAAGTAAGTGTCCCTTGGCTCTGAGCAGGCAGTGAACATGGGGACACCCAATAGGCAGTGCTGGTGTTGCCATGGACCCCTCTAGTTCCTTAAATCCTCAGGATTCTGTCCAAAACCACTCCTCCTGAAAACATTCCCCTGGGGCGGTAGCCCTCAATCCAGCTTTGAACTGCTGGCGCTTGCGGTTGGAACCTCCCATTCGCTGTTTAACTCACCCTCCGTGGTCCAGTGGTGCCTCGGGAGCTGCTGTCTTCCTGAGCACTTAACCGCTCTATTGTTGTCCTTGTCCTTGTCCTCAAGCTTCTACCTCTCCTAGTGAGCCGCCTTCTCAGCGGAGGGAACCACAGACAGCCAGTTCTGTCTGCCTCGGGATCTGGGGCCGGGGCGACGCGGGCCAATGCCGATGCCGATGCAGCAGTTCGTATTTGAATGGCAGCGTAGATGGAGAAGCACGTCCATTTAGTGCCTCCCAAACCTTGTGCTGACCGTCAGTCTCTGCTACCCTCACCAGGAAGCACTCCAGAGACCGCAGACCAACGTGGATGTGGGAACAGCATCCCTTGGGGGCTGTTGTTGGCCATCCTGGTATCTTATTTCAGAAACCTTGGAAATGCTTCTCTCTGGAGGCTGAGGACCAGCACAGTCATCCCAGTGACGATCTCCGTACGTGACACTTGGCTCACTGCCCACTTTCCTCCTTCCTTCCCTAAAGCCTGACATTCCTTCATTTAGAAGTTCCAGGTCAGGGAGCTGAGGAAGGTGGCTTTGGGATGCTGTTTATGGAAGTGGACCTTAAGATGGATTTATTAGTAAAAGTAAGGTCTCCACTTTGTAAAGTTATGGAACTTTGGAGAGGGGAAGAACCTGAATATGGTTATAGCATTTTTAAAAGTTTTGTGCCATAGAGTACCTGTGCGTGCCAGAGAAAGACAGAGAGACAGTGAGAGGGAAGGTGAAAAATCACACCCCCCCCCGGGGGGGATGGCCATGCCACAATCCTTTCTCTTCCACTGTCTTCCTGGGATTTTGGCCACACACACATACACACACATATGTACCCAGTGGGATTTTCGAACTGCCAGGTCCGGGACCCAACCACTGTTGGCCATGTGGGAGTCCAGTGCCATAATTACCATGTCATCTGCTGGTCCCTGGTTACAAAATTTTATTTCTTGAAAAATACATGAAGCCAGTGTTTAAAAGTGGGACCATCCAGATACGCTTCATCATCCTGCAGAGGAGCGAGGTCTGAATTGGAAACACACCTTGGGATCCGCCTGATACAGGTGGGGAGGGGTGGGGTGAGGGGCATCTTCTGCAGATAAACAGGAATAAAGTGAAATGCAGACGTGGCTGGTGACTTATAGCTTATTTCCGCATCTTTTAAAATTCAAATAACTATACAAGGGGTGATCTAAATACTGCATGAAAAGATCTGTGGAAGAAAAGCCAGCCAGAATTCACAAGAGGATTAAACAGGAAGATGACGGTCTTGACTCACTTATTAGGAATAATACGCGGAGGCCCGTGTGAAATACCGCGTGTGGCACCTGCTCTCGTGGCCTTGGTGGCTAAGCGGAAACAGGACAAGGAAGCGGAAGGCTGACGCCAAGCCATTTGCAGGGCTAGTGCTGAGTGTCCTATTGAAAGGAGCTTAGGACGATCTCAGAAGGGAGAGCCTGGCTAAGCTGAGGGAGGGGCCGGATTCGGGAGGCGTGGGGAGGCCGCTTCGGAGTCCCACTGGGTTTCATGGTTTTGCGACGTTTTGGTTCTGGGAAGAGACAGGAAGCGGTGACAGCTTCTGCTTGTAGATCCACCTTGATCACGGGGCCTGGATGAGGCAGAAGTAGGTTCCAGGGTCCCTTGGGCTCCCTGCATGGTGTCACCCCTTCCAGCGGCTGAGGATCCAGGCCTGGCACCTTTTTTTTTTTTTTTTTTGAGAGGTTTTTGCTATAGGGCACGTGCGCTCGCCAGACAGACAGAGAGAAAGAGAGACAGAAAGCGAGAAATCACCCCCCAGGGGGGATGGCCATGCTGCAATCCCTTCTCCACTCTCCTCTTGGGATTTTGGGCACGCACGCACGCGCGCCCAGCGTGAGTTTTAAGCCACCGGGTCTGGGACTCGAACCGCGGTCAACTACGTGGGAGTCCAGCGACATAGCCATTACGCTAACTGCTGGTCCCCAGGCCTGGCACCTTTCTGGCTTCCTGGCACTGTCATTCAGAGAGCGCATGGCTGAGGTCAGAGAGAGATGTCGCCGCGATAATTCTAGGCAACTCAGCTGCAGGAGACTGGGTGATTGCTTCAAGACCCTCCCAGCGCTCTGGGAATCACCCCTCATTAACCCCTGAAGTCTAGGTTCATGTAAAGTGGCCTCGCATCTCTGCACCTCTGAGCAGCAGCTGGGTCTTCCTTTCTTGACTAGAGAAGATGCCAAGCGAAAGAAGATGCCCTCACTGCACCCACATCCCCAGACCGGGCCATGCTCCCTGCAGAACAGCGAATGCCACTTTTCTCATGTACCTTACAGACACTTGGTGTCATCACAGCGACAGAGCGGCTCTCCACCCTCTGCTTCGCACTGCCTGGAGCACCATGTTACCCTGGGTGACTTTGGGCTGATGACGTAATGTGTGTGTGCCTTTGCTGCTGCTTCTGAGTAATGGGGACAGGAACAGAAGCTACTGCACAGGGGACCGTGAGGGTTCAATTGTCGAGACGGCTGAGATGTCAGAACGGCGCTGGGCCCGGGAACTTAAGAATGACTGTCTGCAAGCCCCCCCGCTTCTCTCGTTCCTAGGACTCTCACTGTCAATGCAGGGAAGGCTCGTAGGCCAGTGGCTGTGCTAGGGGCCTGCAGCCTTATCCTCTCGGGCTCAGGCCCTATGGGGTGGCCTGAGACTGCGTGCTCTGTGCTAGAACAGTCTTGCTCCAGAACCTGGACACACTGGAATCTTCAAGCAGGTCTCCCCGTGGCTGGCTGGCGAGGCCACCAGGCTCTCTTCCTTCAACATGAATCGTGCAAATGGAGAGGCCTGAGTGGACCCACAGTCAGCCCCGCCTGCCCCAGGGCTGGCTCCTGGAGGTGGCCTAAGGCAGACCAGGTCCTTGGCTGCTTCCCGTGAGCTTGGTGCCGTGCAGGGCGTCTGAACTGCTCTGGGGCATCCTTCAGAAACTCTGGAACCAGCGTTCCCTGCCAATCCCCAAGCCTGTCTGGCAATTTGGGAAAAAGAGAAAAGTTTCCGTGTGCATCCCATCCTGCACGTGTGATCCTGCAGTCTCTCCCGCATCCGCTGCGCCTCTTCCCACACCAGCGGCTGCAGAGGAAGGCTTCCATAATATTTGGAAACACTGGAGGTCGTTTCGTAAGTGGGGCCGTTCTGGCAGTGCAGCTCAGTCATGGTTTCCAAAACGCGTGTGATTCCCACTCGTCTGGGCTCCCCACTCGACAATATGTTCTCAAGTGGCAGCTCGAAATGTGGCCAGTTCCTCCCACGGTGGGAAGGAGGCGGGGCTGCGCCTGGCCCGGCACACTCGGTGATGGGGACGCTCTCAGCACACCCGGCATCTGTGCACCCTCACCGGAGAGAGAGGAGCCACGGAAAATTTCTGCATGGTCCCCTTGGGCGTGAGGACGCGGGGCAGATGCCAGTTTAGTGCCGGTGGAGACGGTGGGCAGAGACTGAGCATGCAGAGGGGCGTGGGCACCTTCTCCGCATCACAGTCAGCCGGGGGAAACTCACCTAGTAAACGTCCCTCCCAGGAAAGAGCCACTTCCAGGACCGTTTCCAAGGGGCCACACTGCTTGGGGGTGTGGGGAGTGAACGACATAGCCAGGCCTGAAACATCTGCTTTCTTTCTCACTGATGTGGCTGGTTTAAAACTCTGCATCTCTGGATTCGTTCAGATTCCAATTCCGCTCACATTTATGGAGCCTCTGGCGTGTGGCCAGCATCGTGCTAAGACTCACGTCTATTGTTTGGACCAAGCCTGGCTGAAGCTCCTGCTTGGTGGACTTGGGGAAATAACTCAGTCCCATTTGACTGGAGGACCAGGGACCGCCTCCGTGTGAGGCCGGGGAGCTCAGAGATGGATGGAGAAGAGAAGGTGCCTCTTGACGCTCATATCCCCGCCTGCTTGGCCCGGCTGGTCCCAGCACTGCTCAGCAGAAGCCTTTGCTAGTCTCCAAGAATTTCAGTTTTCTGTCTTACCCAAAGAGAGAAACGGATAGCGAAGCCGAAATTTGTTATCGTGCGTAAAACATTCTGTTCTCTTCATCTGGTTATTTGATGACAGTCGCGTTAGATACCTGTTTATTTCTCATTTTCAGGAAAATAATCCTGTGCCCTGGAGGGTTGCCACTCCAGCCTACTCCCTACTGTGCTCACCAGCACAAGGCTTCCGGGGGTGCTGGGGTGCTGGGCGCAGTGACCTCCAGGAAGAGTTGATTTTGCGTAGGCCCTCCCGTTGGCAGATGTGTGGCTGTGAGCTCTGCAGTGTGGGAGGGCGTGAGGGTTCCAGGGCACCTGACTTGAAAATAGGAGGGGAGGGATGACAGATATGTAGAAAAGACATTGGTTTCCATACTGAGAGTGGGGATCTCTCTCTCTGTGTCATCTATCTGTCTGTCATCTATCTATCATTTATCATCTTTCTATCTACTTGTTTATCTGTATCTATCTATCTATATCTACCTATAGAGAGACCTGCAGTGCAAAACCTCTTCCAACTCCAGGACTCATAGAAGTCCAGCCCTCGGAGGCCGTGGCCAGGAGTGGGCCTGTAACCCAGAGGACCCCTTTGAAAGGCAGGCCCTGTCTGACCCGGGAGCAGGGAGCCCTGTGTGAGTGTGGAGAGAAAACCCGAGCTCCAGCACCGCCTCCCTCCCTGAGATCTCGGGTTTCGTGTTGGCCATCTCTGGGACCCACGTAGCACCTTTCTCATGGGTTTAAAAATAGCCTCCAGGACTGCCAACCCTCTTAAAAGGAACACGGGGGAGACGGGGCCAACCCTGTGGGGCCTGATACCCGGCTCTGCTCACGTCCCTAAATAGACCCCGACTTGCCATAATCTGACCCTGGGGGCGGGGGCAGGTGCCCAGGGTCACCCAGCTGACCACTGGGAGTTCATCATGCCAAGTTAAATCAAGACACAACCAGACCCTGCTCTCTCCTCTCTTCCCTCCATGCCCACCACAAAGGTTAAGAAGGAAGACAAGAGTTTGGGGGACAGGCTGGACTTCTTTTTTTTTTTTTAGAGAGGTTTTTGCTATAGGGCACGTGCACTCTCCATAAAGACAGAGAGAGACAGAGAGACAGTGAGAAATCACCCCCCAGGGGGGTGGCCACACCAATATCCCTTCTCCTCCATTCTCTCAGGATCTTGGGCATGCATGCACACACGCCTGATGTGAGTTTAAGCTAACAGGTCCAGGACTTGAACCGTGGTCGACCACGTGGGAGTCCAGTGACATAGCCATTACACCAACTGCTGGTCCCAAGGCTAGATTTCTTATTCACGTCAGCATAGCACTGGTATGGGACATTCTGGAGGCTCCTTCCTAAGTCCCGGGGCAGGAGGTGCCACTGCGGGTTAGGAGTGACACTCGCCAGCAGCCCTGCTCTGAGGGCTGCACACCCCCGGATGGCTGGTGCAGTGATAAGCAGGCTGCCTACCCGGTGAGGGGCAGAGTTCCTGGTACTCACCCTTATCGGCCGGCCCAGGGGCTGTGGAAGCCAGGGCCACTCCCCGTGTGGGGCAGGGACAGAGAGATAGAAGGCATGGCGGGTTGCAGGTGCTGTTGGCGGGCCTCCGGAGCCCGGGCAGCAGGAGGGCAAGGGCGTGGCGTGGAGCGCAGCAGCGGGCGCAGTGCGTTGTGAGGATTGCGTCTTCACTGCGGAGAAGTGGAGATGGGAAACTCTAAGTCCAGGAGGTGTCATTGTCCCAGCAGAGCTTTGGGGACATAGAGGTCCTGTTCTTGGGCCTGGGGTTTGGCCCTGATAAGCAGTGGCTCGGCCCTAACTGTCCAGCGTTGAAGCAAGCTCAGATCTACCTTGGGGGCGGAGCCGGGCTTTGCCAGGCTGTGGGCAGAAGGCGGGAGGAGGCAGGAGAGACTGAGCCCTGCCAGGAGCCAGGAGAGACCTGGCCTCCTCGCAGGACCCTCAGTTGTCACAACACCTGTGGGGGAAGGGATGACGGCATTTCCACTTTACTGAGGAGGAAACCAATGCTCGGCTAAGTTATTTCGCTCATCCAAAGTTTCATGGCCCGGGACCAGCAGATGGTGCAGTGGTTACATCGCTGGAGTCCCACACGGTCAACTCCAGTTTGAGTGCGTGCGTGTCCTAGATCCCAGAGGAGAATGGAGGAGAAGGGCTTGCCGCGTGGCCAGCCCCTCGGGGGGGGGATTTCTCACTTTCTCTCTCACTGTGTCTGTCTCTCTTTCTCTCTTTCTCCAGTGAGTACACGTGCCCTAGGGCAAAAACCTCACACACACAAAAAAAATAAATAAAAATAAAAAAATGAAAAAAAGCTACATGGCTCTGGGGCTAGCCGGTGGTGTGGCAATTAGGGCACTGGGCTCCCACATGGCTGACCACAGTTTGAGTCCCAGACCTGGCAGCTTTCTCTCTCTCTCTCTCTGTGTCAAATTGAAAAATAATAATAAATGAAATTAAATAAATAATTTTATAAATAAATTAAATAAATAATTAAATAATTTTATAAATGAAATTAAATAAAAATTAAATAAATATTTTATATATATATATATATATAAAGGTTACACAGCTGACCTGACTGCAGCGGACCTTCTAACCTGCTGTCTGGAAAACAGTGTCGTAGTTCCCAGGTTAGTCAGGGTTTGAGAGGGTTCCACCAGAGGGTTAGCATAAGGTGGTCGTGGCCTGAGGTGCCATCCGGGCCTGCCCTGAGCCTTGGTGGCAGTGTCCTTTCAGAGAAGAGCCACTTTGTGTCTCTGGCCACCATCTGAAGCATCCTGTGTGTCCCCCAAGAGTCCTGGGAAGGCAGTCACTGAGAAGCCCCCTCACTCAGGAGTCTCCTTCAGACTTTTCAGGGGGGCAGGAAGCGTATTTGCCGCTGGTAGGAGAGCTACGGAGGATGCAGGCAAGCACAGCCCAGAGCTGCCGCAGGTGCCTGTCTGTCCTGGGACAGCCTGCCGGGCCGAGCCCCCTGCCAGCCCGCCGGGCACCTCTCTTCTCCTGCCCCACGTGGTCTCCTTCACGGCGAGGCTCCGTGTGTGAGCACTGCTCCTCTGCACGGAGAACTGTACGGCCGGCGGGAAACTATCGCGCAAGATGGAAAGAGCCCGGACTCCATGAAGCTACGGGCAGATGGCGTGTGAGGTGGGACTGCTGAGACCCAGGCCTGAGTGGTGCAGCACAGGGGCCCTCGCTGGGTGATCTCAGCACAGCCCAGTCCTCCGTTACCAGCCCTGAGGGACGAAGAGAAAGCAGGAGCTGGAGGGGCAGGCGGTCCCTCGTGGTCTCAGGGCAGGATGGGAAGGGATCCTTGGGGCCCAGAGCCCCCGGGTCGTTAGTTCATCCTGTGCTTCTGCTTCCAGACGCCCTATTGAACGGTGAGTCATCTCTCTGCTGTCCCCAAGGAGCTTCGTCAAAGATCCGCCCCTTTCTGAATAATGAGCTCTATGAAGTCACATATCCCTTGCAGCTGGAAAGTTCCTTCCGTCTAATCGAGACCTTGGCTGTGTCAGTTCAACCCCCAGACCATGGTGTCCTTGGGGCTAGCAGACCTGCAGGCTGCCACTCTACAGTCCAGTCAGCGGCACCGTGACGGGCACCGCCCAGCGCTGGGCAGGGCGTGGGGGGAGCGGGTGGACAGAGCAAGGGGGATGGCCAGGTCCCCACTCCAGTGGCCACCATCCCGCTCTCTCTGTGGTGGGAAATATGTGACATGGTCACAGAGCCAGGCCGCCGTTCCTTGGAAAGGCACCACGTCACTGGGCCCACGACAGGGTTCCCAGCCCAGGCCTGGATGGAGCTGGCGTTGTCATGGCTACGCGCTCTCTGTTCTCGTTCTTTCCCCTTTTCTTCTCACACTGCCAGAGGGTACATGTCTTCCCCAAAGACAGAGAAAAAGGGAGAGAGAGGGACAAGGAGAAAGCACCCCCCTATGGGGAGTGAGCACACCGTGACCCCTTCTCCATTTACCCCTCCTTCCGAGAAGCCACCAGGGCCAGAATGTGAGCCGTGGTCGGCCATGTGGGACCCTCCTCCCTGAACCACCAGACCATGGGGCCGCAGGGCTGTTCTCGGGCTCCTCTTCAGTGCCCGTTGCCTCCATTCCTCGGGCCGTGGCCTCCCTGGGTAGCTCGTCTGTGGCCTGTACCCTTCTCTTCTCAGTCTTACCTGACTCCCTGCGGAGCTAAGTTCAGAGCCTCAGCCCCAAGGAGGCCATGGCTAGTGTCAAGGAGTCCTGGCAGTCCTGAGAGCCCCTCCGCACCTTCCCCCATGCTCGCTGTCCCATGGGTGGTATTCAGTGTCCAGTCCACTAGGATCGTCTCACCTTGTCCTTCTCGATTCTGTGTGACCAGAGCACTGGGCGACATGGCATAGGAGCTATCAGAACTGAGGACTGAACGGGGACTGGGAGTTTCTTGCTACTGAACCTTAAATATTTCACTCATATGATCTGTTTATTTCACTGTTTAGGCAGATATTCTATATGTAAAGAACTTTCAGGGTCAGCAGGTGGCATGGTGGTAAGGCACTGGACTTCCACAAGGCCAGCTACAGTTCGAGTCCCAGATCCAGCTTAAAAATCATGCCCGTCACGTGTCAGTGTGAGCTCAAAGTCCCAGGAGGAGAATGGAGGAGAAGGGATAGTGGTGTGGCCAACTCCCATGGGAGGGGTGATGTCTCACTTTTTCCTCTCACTGTCTCTCTCTAGCGAGCACTCGCACCCTATGGCAAAAACTTTAAAAAAAGACAAAACTCAGTAAGAAGGAAACAAGCAACCTTTTTAAGAATGGGCAAAAGAGGGAACCAGCAGTTAGCGTAATGGCTATGTCGCTGGACTCCCACGTAGTCGACCGCGGTTCGCGTCCCGGACCCGGTGGCTTAAAACTCACGCCAGGCGCGGGTGCGTGCGTGCCCAAGATCCCGAGAGGAGAACGGAGGAGAAGGGATTGTGGCGTGACCATCCCCCCTGGGGGGTGATTTCTCGCTTTCTGTCTCTATGTCTCTCTCTGTCTGGCGAGCGCACGCGCCCTATAGCTAAAACCTCTCCAAAAAAAAAAGAATGGGCAAAAGAGTTGCTCAGGTTCAACACTACAGAAGATAAGTGACGGCAGATGAATACCTGAAAAGACATTTTTAGCATCATTAGTTTTTAGAGACAGGAAAACAACGAGAAAGAATCACCCGTCCATTAGGACATCTCGGTTACGACCAACCATACCGAGTGTCGGCAAGGACATGGCCTCCCTGGCAGAGGCAGGGATTACCAAGGGGCACGAGGAGACTTTCATAGGTGCTGACATGTTCACCGTCTTGCTGTGGTGGTGGTTTCATGGGGGTGCACATATGTCACAATGCAGCAGATCGCGCATTTTAAATGTGCAGTTCTACCTCAAATAGCTGTTAAAAAATAGTCTGGGAGCGAGCAGGTGCCATTGTGGTTAAAGCGCTGGACTCCCACATGGTCAACTGAAGTTCAAATCCTGGACCCGGTGGCCTGAAAATCACACTGGGCACATGTGCGTGTGTGCCCAAAATCCCGAGAGGAGAATGGATTATGGATGGCTATCTCCCTGGGAGGTGGTTTCTCACTTTCCTTCTCACTGTCTCTCTCTGTCTCTTTGGCAAGACCACATGTTCTATAGCAAAATCTTTTTGTGTTGTTGTTTAAAAAGGTCTGTGTTTCAAGTGACGTGTGAGTGGATGGTCTTAGTGCTTTTGACTATCTTGAGCATATTACTCATCTTCCGTTTGAGTAGGGCATTTTCGCTCCCTAAATATTAATGTTGGAACAGTGCTTTGGACTCCCTGGGGCTACCCCACTGGGCTATGATCAGGGCTGTTCCAATAACTATAATTTATTCATCGGAGCTCTCTGTGCAGAGGGCTCTCGTCAATTCAGGAGGCAGTTTTAAGAGGCATTGGGCAAGAGGCCTGTAGGCTGACCTGTGTTCTCACAGTATGTGCACGGGGAGAAAAGGCCGCCACGACCGTCCACACCCAGCAGATGGCTGCCCTCAGGGGCTGTCCGTTAGTCTCCCGTGGTATTGGAGCTCTTGGACCTCGAGAATGTTGCTGTTCCTATTTTCAAGCACTGGCTTTTCACCCACACGGGAGGAGTTAGTTGTATTATTACATTTCCTGATCACTCTTTTTTGCAACATCCTGGCCTTGTATCTTGACATTTATTTATTTATTTATTCATTCATTTATTCATCCCCCCTGCAGATGGCCACACTGTAACCCCTTCTCCTCCATTCTCCTCTTGGGATTTTGGGCATGTACATACATGCGCCCAGTCTGAGTTTAAGCTGCCAGGTCCAGGACTTGAACCAGTCAGCCACATGGGAGTCCAGTGCCTCAACCACATGCCACCTGCTGGCCCCTCTCCTGACCCTTACCATCCTACTTGTTTGAGGCCCCTTCCCCGCCCACCATCCCCTGGCTTGAGGAGCACTTTCCTCTGTACCCCCTCCGGGTGTTTCCTGGCCCTCCCATTACCTCCCTCTGCCATGAGCATGCTGCCATGGGGACCCTGCCTGCTGTGAGTGGAAGGACTTAGGGTCAGTTTGGCTTTGGGCCATTTGGGGTCATCATTTACTAGGGGTGACCTTGGTCCTGACTCTTCACCTCTCTGGGCTCGGTTTCTTGGTCCCTGGGACCATAATGGCATGGGCACCGTAAGGTGTGGGGCTGTGGGGACCGGATGGGGTAAAGCAGCGTGCCCCTCCGCTCAGGGGTACCCATGTGTTCACCCCTCAGCAGGGAGGTGGGGGGGGGGGCATTGGCATTGTGTCTAGACCATTACTTGAAGAGGGCATGAGAATAGCTCAGGCTGCAAAGCATCTGGATTGGAACAAACAATATGGCCAGGGCCCAGGGCCCTGGAATTTGCTTTTAGTGACGTTTCTCATCGCTCAGATTTGAGGCTGCGCTTAGCAATCCCTGGTGTCGCCCCTAAGACTTTTCCAGCCCTGACATGCTTTTGACATCTGCTCCTGAAGCGCCCTCAGGAGCAGGTGAGGACGGCACACAGCAGCTCTGGTGATGTCGCCTTAAGCTCCGGACTTGAGCAGGGAGGCGAGGCGGGCGGTAGTAACAGATCTGCCTCTGGGTCCTCGGCTTCATTTCGCTTGGCGGCTCTCCGGGCAGAATCTGGAATAGGCTGATTAACTGGTATTTCAGGACACGATGTAAGAGCTCAAAACATGCAAATTGGTTACGGGGCATAAATAGACTTTGCTGAGCTCACCCTGGCCGTCTTCGCAGGCTCTGGGGCCCATTCACCAGGGCGGCCGGGCCGCAGGAGGCAGGGCGGCCGCGCGTGCAGCTTGGAGCTCCTCGCCTCTATTGGACGTGTGTGCCTCCCCTCTGCAGCGGCAGGACGCCCGCCCCGCCGGCCGGCCGGCACCTGCAGCTCGGCGGCTCCCCCCACGCCCCGCGCCCTCCACGCAGCCCCTTCGCTGGGCTTGGCAGCGGCGCTTTCTCTCCGGAGATCGCTTCGCCTTAACTTTCCCATCCGACACAATCATGGAGAGAAAATGAAGAGATCCCATTAGCGGCGGGCGGGCGTGCGGGCGTGCGGGCGCGGGTCGGGGCGCCGGAGCCGAGCGCAGGGAGCCTGTATTTTTAGCCAGATGCGGCGTAACTTGCTGGCGCTCCCCGCGCCGCCCAGCAGATAACGGGGGAGGGGGAGCAGGGAGCCGGGCTCGGATTTCAGCGCGGGCGCCGGACGATGGCAGCGAGACAGGGCAGGTCCGGTCCAGACCCTGCGGTGAGTGGACGACCTGCGCGCGGGCGGGAGCGCGGGGCGGCGGCGGTGCGGGGCGCGGGCCGCACGCCCATCGCTGCGGGCTGCGGCTCCCCGCCCGCTCCTCGGCGCCAACTTTCCCGGGCGGGGGCGGGGACGCGCGCCGGGGCTGCCCTTCTGCTGCCTCACGCCGGGCGCCGAGGCTTCTAGCAGGATCCAGAGGAAAATTCCTCTGGCCTGGAGGCTGCGGCCCCGAAGGCACCCGCGGCAGCCCGACCTGTGCCGGCCTGGGGAAGCGGCGCACGCCGGGGCGCAGAGCCGCGCAAGGGTTCCCCTAAGGGACCCGGGAGCCAGGGTGCACGAGCCCTCGCGGAAGCCCTGTTCCCTTGGACCCCACCCCAGAACCTGGCCTGGTATTTCTGGCCGGGCGGGTTCAGCCCTGGGGAGGCCATGGCCTTGGCGGGAGCAGCTGCCACGCGGAGGTCCTTAGGTCCTCAGCGGGAAATGAATGGGGACGAGTCGCCGACACTGGCCCTGCGGTCTCAGCCCCCAAGCCAGTAGTGCGTTGTTGCTCTCGGGTGTTAGCAGGGCTCATTGAGGCTTGGGAACTTGGACGTGGCCCACAGCATCAAGTGGCAGAGCAGGGCGTCACGGGCAGGGCTCCCCCAGGTCAGGGCCCACCTTGCTTCTCACCCCGCATGCCCCCCAGGCCCGGCGCAGGCCCAGCAGGAGCAGCGCGGGATCTCCCGGGACTGCGGTGTGCTGTGTGACCCAAGGGGAGCCCAGTGCTTAGGCGTGTCGCGTCTGCATGACACCTTGCATCGGTTCATTTTATCCTTGCCAGGGTAGTCTGATTGCATGACCGGGAGACAGTCCGGACAGCTTCACGTTCAAGGAAGAAAAAGGAAAGTGGATAGTGAGAAAACAGGGTGACCCGGGACTCCCTTCTGCTCCTCCTAGTCAGGGGACAGGGCAGGGCCTCACGGATGTGTGGCCAGGGGGGCCGTCATTCCCCCAGGCCTGACCTGGCCTCTCGGTACAGCCAGCCTGTGCCGGCAGAAGCCCTGGGGTGCCGAGTGCAGCAGACAGCCTTGCTACAGCAACCACCCTGCTGACCTGCTACCAGGCTGCGGCCCTTCCCCCAGGGAAGGATCTGGAACCTCTTCCTGGGGACTCTGACAATGGCTTTGTTAAAGAAGCTGCATTTGACCCCAACAAGACCCTTTGGGTCTTGCCACTGTTTGCAGAAGTGGGTGCTAGGTCAGTTTCCATTCATCTGTTTGCTGGGAACTTCGCAGGAAAGACCCTGGGAAGGGAAGCTGCCATCTGTCCCGATCTGTCCCCGGGGAACTTGCACCATGTCAAGCCCCACAAAAGGTGTCAAGAGGCACTGGGATACTTCTGGGCTGCTGGTGTCTCCCGAGCCCGGGGCCCTGCAGTGTAGGCAGGCACCTGACACCAGCCCGCTTCCGGCCTGGTTCTCCCAGGACACCGGAGCCCCCCAGGCAGCCTTTCTACTGCTATATTCGGTCCTCCACTCAGGAAGTGCGAGTTTAATAATAGTCCGGGTGTCTCAGGTAACCAGGGCTCACCTCCCTACAGAGCAGCCTGAGTCCCAGGAGGAATTCCTTCCCTTCCTTCCTCTTGCGTTTCCTTCCTCCTGAAGTGAGCACAGCCTCGGTGCAGGCAGGGGCCTTCGGTGAGCCACGCCGAACCGCAGAGGACCCTGTGAGCACTAGGAAATGACTGGCCGCCAGGCGGGATGCCCGATGGTGAGGGGAAAGGCCCCGGAGGTACACTTCCTAGATTCAAATCCTGGCCAGGCCACCTGTGAGCTCTGTGACTTTGGACAAGTTCCTCAGCTTCTCTGTAACAGAGTCACCTCGTTTGCCAAAAGAAGCAATAAAAGAACTGGAATCACAGGATTATTAGGAAAAGCATTTATGTAGAGGGCTTGAAACATAAAACTTTATAATAAACCTCCTTTGCTTTGAAAGGAATCCTGGGATGACACATGGATCAGTCAGCAGGGACACGGGCCGGGGCACACAAAATGTGTGTTGTGTGCACGCGTGCACATACACGTGGGTGAAATTAAACTGCACGACGCTTGAGGGGGGTGCTGGATGGAGGTGCAGTGGGGCCACCGCTCTGTGAGGCTAATCCATGTGGTCAGGTCCTGGGTTTGTGTCTGGAGGCCTCCCTGAGTGTGCTGGGCCTGTGCGTGCCCATGAACTGGGGCTGGCAGAAGCTGGGGGTGGATTGTGGCTGGGGGTGGATTGTGGCACTAGGACCCTGTTGGAGATTCTGTCTCTCTGTCTCCCTATCTCTCTCCTTCTTCCTGTATGTCTCTCTTGCTGATAAAAGAGATAAGTGAATGAACTAAAAAAAAAAAAAAAAAAAAAAAAAAAAAAAAGATGAGGAAGGTGCCAAGATGCAGAGGGTAGCTTTCGTAGGATGCCCAGAGGGGTGCCCGAACCACGATGGCGACCCAGGGTTTATGGGTGTTGTGGCTGTGGGCCGGCTCCTTCAGTGTACCAGTCTCCTCCCCAGAGGGGCCAGTCTGAGCCTGCTCAGCAGGCTGTGGAGGTAGGCTGTGGAGAAGGCCAGCGATTTTGCTCCTGGTTTTCGTAGCCCAGAGGCAGTCTGGCTGAGGTTTTGCTGGTGGCGTTCGTGCTGCTGTTTTCCGGCTAGTGTTCGCTCACATTGCTGCTTCTGTGGACTCGCCTGCCCCGTTGGTTACCCAGACTGTCCCTGGAGCAGCCAGGACAGGTCCCTGGGAGTGGCTGAGAACAGTGGGCAGGAGGGGCTCGGAAGGATGGGGTGGAGCTGTCTCATTCCAGCCAGAGCCTTTGCTCTGTCGCTTACGTGTTTCCCAGCACCTGGGAGGGCCTCGGCGAATCCTTGTGGAGTGAATCGTGGGCACGCGCATGCGTGCACCGGTGCCCCCTTTATAACTTCGTCGCTTGGTTTTTCAAATCATGAGGACAGGGACCTATATTCTGAGTTTCTAGTCAGCCTCTCTGTACCCTGGAAGGACACTGGTCTGAAAGAGGACCTCAGTAATACAGTGTAGACTAAGCCTGGGGACACACAAGAGCCAGTAGGAGTGACGTCATCTGCAGCTCCCCCCTTAGGTCCCCGAGGGTCCTCATGTCCTGACTACACTCACAGAAGGCCGAAAGAAAAACGCAGACGCCTCAGCAGTGGACATCCCCTCTGTCCAGTGGCCACAGCGACTCTGCTTCCCTGGGCCCAGTTTTACCATCAGCAGAAGGAGCGGCCGGCACTGGGGGATTCTTTCCAGAGCTCTGTGTCAGCCTTCGCACGGTGCTCAGGACAGAGCCGGGCCTGCTGGGGCCTACCCAGAGCCTTGTCCTTGCCACTGTTTCCTTATTTAATTGGCAAAGGCCCCGGCAGCCCCGTGGTCTGCCAGGTTTTCCTCCAGTTTTCAGTGTGTCCTCAGGTTTGAAATGCACCCTGGGGTCGAGGGCAGTGGAGAGGTGCAGACTGTGGCCGGGTACACCTGGCCAGATCTGGAACTTACCCATCCGCAGAACCTGGGCAAGTTGTTAACCTCGCCGAGCCTCAGTCTCGCCCCCTGTAAAATGGGGGTGGTAGCTATACCTCTCCGGTGCAAGGGTGAAAAGCTGTCATCTTGGTGACATGCTTGGCCCGATGACAGTGCTATGCTTTGATGATTTGATTGCAGAAACCGTAGAAGTGACTTGCCTGCCCCAGTCAGGTCTAGGCCAGGCCTCTCGTACCCTGGGCTTCTCTGCTTGTCTGTCATAAAAATCTTGCCTTGCTTTCTAAAGCCGTCAGACCGTGTCAGAGCTGATATTGCGTCTATTTTTACCCACTCATTCTCATCTTATTATTGTGCAGCAAAAGATAGTTAATTGGTGGGAGAAACATCTCTGCGCTCATTCTTGGGGGGATCTTGTAATGTTTTTCCTAACAGTCGCATCTACACAGAGATTCTGAACCAGCAGGCGTAAGCAGATGTGTTTCGGAGAGACCAGGCTGGAGTCTGGTTTCCCTGCGAGCCCAGCTCCAACAGAATTTGCCTCACTCCTGGAGCCTCCTCTCGCCCCAGAGGCCTTGCCGAGGAATCGGGTTCTGGGGCCAACACTTTAGGTCAGGGCGGGCGGGGCCTCTCAGACACACAGTGCTTTGAGGGATTCCAAAGGGACAGAGGTGAGGTCCCTGCCCTTCGAAGCAATTTGGCTGGGGAGACAAGACTTGCATAAATGAAATGGAGAAAGATGTATTTTAAATGCATTTTTAAAATCAGGTTGCAAAGATTCTGGGGCAGCAGGTGGGGTGGTGGGGGTTGTGTTCCTCACCTCTCCCGCCTGGTGGTTTCTGTTTCCTCACTCGTGGCTAGGTTCATCTGTTCTCCTCCATCTTCACGTGGCTCTGTCCTCCACGTGTGTTTGTGTGTGTGTGTGTGTGTGTGTGTGTGTGACAGAGAGACAGAGAGAGATCAATCACTTCTGCCTCCTCTAATGACACTTGCCATTGGATTTAGGACCAACCTAGGTAATTAAGGATGACTTCCTCTCAAGAACCATAACTCAATTAGAAGGGGACTTCGAAGAGTTTGTGGAAAAATGGAATTAAAGTACAAGTTTATTTGGGTGCAAAATAATGTCAAAATCCATACATAGTTTTTCCTAATATGCATTTCTCATAAACTGTTTTAAGACCCCATTGTATGTCTGCAAAGACCCCTTTATTTTAGAAAGAGATATTTTTGTTACAAAGCGCTTTCACTTGCTAGAGACACACACACACAGAGATAGAGAGAGAGAGAGAGAGAAAGCACCTCCCAGGGGGATGGCCATGCCACAATTCCTTCTCCTCCATTCTCCTCTTGGGATTTTGGGTACACATGGACACATGCCCACCCTGTGTGTTGCAAGCTGCTAGGTCCAGGACTTGAATTGCAGTCAGCCATGTGGGAGTCTAGCGCCTCAACCACTACGCTACCTGCTGGCCCCCAAACTTTGGTTTGTTTGTTTTTTTTTTTTTTGGAGAGGTTTTTTCGCTATAGGGCACGTGTGCTCGCCAGACAGACAGAGAGAGACATAGAGACAGAAAGCGAGAAATCACCCCCCAGGGGAGATGGTCACGCCGCAATCCCTTCTCCTCCATTCTCCTCTCGGGATCTTGGGCACGCACGCACACGCGCCCGGTGTGAGTTGTAAGCCACCGGGTCCAGGACGCGAACCGCGGTCGACCACGTGGGAGTCCAGCGACATAGCCATTACGCTAACTGCTGGTTCCTCCCCAAACTTTGTTTTTAAGGAAAGTCACATTTCACAGATTCTGGGGAGTAGGGTGTGGGCCTGTCTTTCGGGGGGCCCCATTCAGCTCAGGACCGCGTGTTTTCTGAGAGGAGGAGGCAGAGCGCCTCTGGGTGGGAGGAGCACCAGGCACGCATGCTGTGGAAGGCCACTGCCCGGGTCCCGCCTGTGTGCGTGTTGCGGCCACCCCACCTACCCGTCTCAGCCGTGGCTCCCACGTGCCCAGCGCCGGGCCCACACTGCCCACGACGTTATGTTCCCTTTAAGCATGGCCACAAGGGGATGGGGAAGCCTTGCCCCCCTCAGCTTACAAACGAGGAAGGAGCACCCAGGACGGGGCGGCCGAGGGCTGCAGGGCTCTGGGCCTCCCGGCAGCACTGAGCCAGCCAGCTCTGCAGCACAGCTGGGGCACGCCAGCTGTCGGCCCCAGTGGGTGTCCATCCTGTCCCCAGCGCGCTCTCTGACTGTCGTTCATCTTAGTGCAAACAAGTGTTCCCAGGTCCACCTCTTCATAGCGTGGGGTAGGTGTGCGCAGCTGCCAAGGACCTGCGGGTCCCTCACATTCAGGAAATCTGCTGAGGCACGGCCGTGTGTCAGAGCCCAGAACATGCCAGCGGCAGAACTGGGAGGAGGTGCAGCTTGTGACTCAGGGCCCCGCGGCCTGTGTTTGAGTCCAGGCCATGCCTCTTACTTGCTGTGTGACCCTGCACACGTCACTGTGCCTCTCTGTGCCTCAGGCCCCTTGTCTGTAAAATGGGAATCAGTCCTACTTACCTCTGGGGTTTTCAGAATGAGGATTGAATGCCTATCTGTGTGTGTAATGTAAGACGGCTTCAGAAAGTTCATGAAAAATGCATATTCTGAGAAAACTCTGCAGAGGTTTCAAGAATTTTTGCCCCAAAATAGACTTGTGCTTTCATTTCCGCCTTCCGAGAGCGTTGAGAAGCTGCCATGTGTGTATGTTGCATTAAAGTACTGATCATGCTCCTCAGCACGCGTGGCCCATGCGAAGTGCTGTTTACTGACGAAGCAAACACAAATGGCACCCAGAGCACCTGCTTCGTCCCTTGGGTGTTTGCACTCATGACTCTCTGGGGCTGGGGCTGTGAGGACATTATTGGTCCCTCCCCAGAATGTGGGGCCCTTGAAACCTCACCTTGGTACAACCCCAGCCCGTGCCAGTCGTTCTCCAAAGCTGGTCCCTCCTGGTCCCAGCCAAGAGTGTTCACTTGTAAAAATGCCAGAGGAGGGCAGGCCCGGGCTCTGAGGGGGTCACACGCTCTGGGCCCAAGAGCAGGGCCCCCTGCCTCACACTTGGGTGCTGCCGTGGCCCCAGAGCACCCTGGGAGGGTGCAGTCACTGCTGTGCTGGTATTGGCCCTGCTCACACCCCGTACTTGACGGGCACGCGGTCTCTAACAGAGGGGACACTCACAGCTGCCGTTTCTCTTCACAGGCCGATGCTGCCACCAGCTTTCTGAGGGCAGCGCGATCGGGGAACTTGGACAAAGCTTTGGACCACCTGCGGAATGGGGTAGACATCAACACCTGTAACCAGGTACGTGGGCCGGGACGGGGACAGGGCACGGGCTCGGAGAACAGCTCGGGGCTGGTTCCCTCTTCTGAGCTTTGAGACGGCCTCTGTTAACCTTTTCCCTGTGGGCTCAGAAATCCCCGAGCGCTTCTGCCTGCCGGAGCCCCTGACCTCGGCATTCACCCCCTGCAGGTGCAGGGCCCCCAGGAGAAGGGCCGACTGCGCAGCGTGGGTGAGAGCCGCGCGCAGCTCCCAGCAGCCTCCTCTCTTAGAAGCTGCAGGCGGTCCCTCTCCACTGTCATAGACGCGGCTTGGCCTTCCCGAGTGCGCAGCAGGAAGGGCTTTGAAGGATGTTCAGTCATCAGGGCACGAAGTTCCCTTTGTCGCCAGCAGCTTCTCTGAGTTCTCAGCGGTGCAGAGGCGAGGCTCTGTCCGAGGACTGATGTCAGTTGTTGATGACGGCGCCAGTGACTCGGGCCCAGAGGAGGTCTAGCTGGAGCACAGGGCTGGTTTCAGGAGAGACTAGTCAGGAAACTTAATGTGGTCAGGATAGATTAGTGGCCCAAATTGGGTTTGGAACTACCTGGATCGAGAGGGAAGAACCCTCCAGAAGAGAACAGGAATGTGGCTAGGGATTTTGGATTAGTGGGAGGTGTTTGTGGGTTTTAGACTGCTGGGACTTGGCCCCAGTCGAGTTGTTCCGGTCTACACGCCCGTTCGGCCTCTAATGTAGAATAAATCTGCCCATTGTGACTTACTTAAAGACGATCTTAATAATTTAAAAGAATGTTTTAAGTTGTGGTAGAATACACATATTGGGTTATCAGAAGAGTCATGACGCATTTTTGCATAGGAAAACCTAGACAGATCCGCCATGACTTTCCCACCCATTTTCACATGCCCTGTTTGGTGTTAAGGTCATTCACACTGTCACACGGCCGCCGCCACACGGTTGCAGAGCTGGAGCTCGGCACCGTTAAACGCTCACTCGGCACCTGTCACACCCGGCTCCTGGAGCCACCCTTCTGCGTTCAGTCTCTGTGGCCCCGACTCCTCTGGGTGCCTCGCTGGAGTGGAAGTCACGTAACTGGACCTCCTCAGGGCTCCTGCCTGTGGTGTGGGTTGGGTGACTCACAACCCCCAGTGGCAGAGTCCTAGAGCCCAGGTTCAGCGTTCCATGGGCCACCGGCCTCTGTCCCCCTGTCCCCATCTTCTCTTCCTGCCCCTCTGAAAATGCAAGCTATTCATACTGTCTCACCCAGGGCCAAGACCCCGTTTGGGTCAGCCGGGCTTGGTGGATAACCCACAGCTGCAGGCCAGCAAGGCGGGAGTGGTACGGCGGTGGTGGGTGCGGCAGCCGGAGTGTGAGGGGGACAGAGCCCGCGGCAGGGAACTCTGGGGGGACGTGGAGCTCTGGACTGATCTTGAACCAGCAAGCAGACGAGAAGAAGCAGGCCCCACCCCCGGATCCCCGACCCCAGTCCCCACAGACCCGAGGACACTGTAGGGCTGCTGGCCAGACCCACGAGCTGAGGAGGGCAGATCGAAGCTCGGAGCCCATTATGTCTTCGGTGGGGGGGAGAGGGGGGCAGAACAAAGTGCTGGGGTAGGGTGAGGCCCAGGGTGGAGGGGCTCGGGGACCCGGAAGCAGCTGTGCAGGCTGCAGTCGTCTGTCCCCAGCCCCCGTAGGTGAGGGGTGCCCCCGAACAGGCTTGCTCTGTTCCTGCGTGGCTAGAATCACAGACAAATGTTTCTCTGCAGTGCAGCTCCCAGGGGAGGAGGATCAGCCCTTCTGAGGTCTTCCAAGGGTTAAGATTCCAGCTCTCAAAGGAACCCATTCAGCTGAAATGGGGACAACTGAGCCGGGCTCATTTTCTGTGTGAAATTGGAAGGTTTTGATGACATCTGGGGACTGGCTCTGTCCTGGCGGGGCACCGTGGGTGAGGGCTGGGGAGAGCTGCTGCTCCTCTGCCGGCCCTGCTCAGAGCACCTCCTGGGCTCGGCTTGGCTAGGGAGCAGGGGGCGCCGAGGCTATTTGCACTTTATCGACGCTGTTTCCGCTTGGCTCGGTGCCTGATGCCGGACGAGCCACTGCTTGCCCTGCTGGGATGGAGGAGAGGCTCTGGCCTCAGGCTGGAAGCTGCAGTTTGGAGGCCAGCCTCTGTCAGAGGGAGTGAGGAGAGGGTTCACGCAGGTGCAGGGCGCCTCTCTGCGGTCGCCATGATGGGTGCAGGGCTGTGTCACCAGCACCCAGGCCTGGGGCCCTGGGTCTGTACTGCAGGGACAGGACGCTGCACCTGGAAGGAGCTTCTCCATGGTGCCTGCGCTCGCTCTGGTTGTGCACACTGGTTTGGCTTCTGCTTTTGAGGGGAGAGTGTGGACAGTGGGGACACTGCAGCAGCTCACCTTGCACCCTCAGTGAACACATCCGCGCTCCCATCGGATCCAGGCGTCTTCCCGCTGCACACAGGGCTGCTTTGCTAATGTATCGGAGTTTTCTTCTCATTGTTTTGAGAAGATAAAAGCCGGCTCTTGTCCTGAGGTGATGGCTTGTGAATTCGCTTGGGGCTTGCATCTTTTGAGCTGATGGGCTGTGATGGCGGTAATACAACCGCCCGTTCCTTACGTAAGTAACACACTTTCGGATAGTATGTTTTGTTAAAGAATGTGTGCTGCTTGCCATTATAGGAAGTAATTACTCTAAGTAGCAAAAGAGGAACTCTCGGCTTATATAAGAGGCACCTGAATATTCAGGGCAGTTTCTGATTGCATAGATTATGCCTGCTCATTTTTATCAGCAGCGGCATTCTTTTATTTATAGAAAAGAAGAAACTCATACCTAAGAGCGCACACGTGCACACGCAGTCTCTTACATCGACGCCTTATTCTTCTATTTCTTCAAGCGTTGCCCAAGCCAGACCCTCAGCTCCGGTGCCTTCCTGTCTATTTGCACATGTGCATGGAGTGTAGGGATGTAATAGGAAAAAACTCCTGGTCTCCTCCCTCTGCAGGCCAAGCTATGGCAGTGAGAACTGGTAATCAAATAACCATCCAGTAGAGAGGCAGCCCAAAAACTGTGGTAGGAAACTGGAAGGAAAGACCTAGAATTTTATTAGAATGTATAAGAGGCCTGGCCTATGGTTGGCGATCAGAGAGGACTACCAGGCGGAGGAGAGTTGAGCAGGAGAGGTAGAGAAAGGGGAAAAAAAAAAAACATTCCATTTGTAGGGAATAGAAAAGTCCCGGGGGCAGTGAAAGGAGTGGAGAGTTTGAGGCAGGCCAGAGCGTGTGATGTGTGGGGGCAGGGAGGAGGGGGTGCGGATGAGCTAAGCCAGGGTCATGCTGGAGCTCACAGGTAAGGGAGAGGGTCACCACAGTCAGCAAACAGGACAACTCGTCCAGGGCCGGAGCAGCACGTGTGTGTGCGCATGTGCTGTGTGTGCGCATGTGCACAGCTGCTGATCAGGGAGGGCAGAGGTGTGAGGGGTGCTCTAGCTCTTGAGTCAAGGGTAGTGTCCGAGAGGAATGGCGGTATCGCAGCTTTGCACAAGCGGGCGGCTGTGTTAGCGCATCCTGGTTGAATCTCCACGCCCCTGTAGAAGCCACGCCAGGTCCTGATCCTCCTCCTGTGAGCAGAGGGAAAGCAAACCACAGACACAGCCACGGGAGTGCTGTGAGCGGGGCTGTGTGTCGAAGGGGCTCACCAGCTAGTGTATAGAAAGCAGGTGGAAGGCCCAGAGGGGGCTGCAGGGATGCCAGCTTGACGCTGTGACGACAGTCAGGAGACGAATGTCAGGAGCTGGGGTAAGCTCATGGCTGCGGAGAGCAAGCAAGCCAATGGGCCTGGGGATGGATTGGATGGGGACAGGCTGGAAGGAGAGTGACTTCGAGATGACCCCAGTCCCAGTGGGTGGCTGGGGATGCGGTCCCAAGGCTAGGAATGCTGGAAAGAGGTTCCATGTGAGCAGAGGTTGGGGGTCAGTCAAGGGCAGAGCTAGTAGGGACCCTGTGAGGGCCTCTGAGTATGGTGAGCACAGAGCTCGAGGAGGCCATGGGTATTTGAGCCTGGAATGCAGGTAGGAGGTCCAACCCAAAGATAGATACCTGGAAGTCGGCCAGCCTTCTAGGAAGTCGGACACTGGCATTGGCCGGGGCAGACAGGCAGGAGAGGCACGTGGAATATAATCCCCCCTGCCTCCGTGGGGGCCGTGCCACTGGGATTTAGGAACCACCTACCTGTGCCAAGGTCGGTCCCAGGCCCTGAACGTGAGAGGCACAGTACGCAGGTGGTGGTTGAGGGGACGGTCACCAAGGCAAATACAGCGCGTCAGCTGATGAGCGGGTGCCGGGGTAGAGAAGGACAAGGCGTCTGTTTGGAGGGATAGTCAGGGAAGGCTTCTCAGAGGGGATGGCTTTGGAGAGTCCTGAAAGAAGTAAGGGATTGAGCCATGTGGTTCCTGGAAACAGCATTCCTGGAGGAGGGGAAATGTGCAAAGGCCCTGGGGCGGGTGGACACTTGATAGGTTTGGGGACAGCAAGGACAGCTGTGGCTGGATTGGGTGATCAAAGGGAGGGGTGGTGGGCGAGCAGGTGGGAGCGATGGCCTGAGCCAGGCACGGTGGGCTTATAGCCATGATGAGGACCAGGGTGTGCCCCAAGGATGATGATGGGAAACCACCATGGGTGCTACACAGACACTCACCCGACTCAGGGCTTTAAACCCTCGCCCGCTGCCGTGTGGAGGGTAGACTGGGGCACAGGGATAGGAGAGGGAGCCTGGAGAGGAGGCTGATGCGGTGGACCAGGAGGAGCCCCACCATGGTTTAAGGAAGGGGCAGTGGAGATGGAGAAGCTGAGGCTTAGAATGTTGTTGCCCTGACTGTGGGGTCTCAGCACCCGGGACAGCGTCATCCTTGCCACTCATTTCAGGCTGTTCTCTGTTGGGTAATAACGCATACCTGAATCTGGGCGGCTTATGAAGAAGAGGCTTATTGGACTCACAATGTTGGAGGTCCAAGGTCAAGGGGCTGCATCTGGAGGGGGTCTTCTTGCCGGCGGGCTCTTCAGGGCGCCACACCATGAGACTCGGCTGGAGTAGGGCATGTGTCCCCTCTGCTCTTTTTATAGGCGAGTCCGTCATGAGGGCCCACCGTGATGACCTCATCCAGCCCCAGTCACCTCCCAAAGGTCCCACCTTTAATACCGTAATTGACCATTGGGTAGCTGGGAAAGTCATGATGTATTTTTGCATAGAAAAACAGAAACGTGAGGCCAGCAGAGAGGGTAGCAGTTGTGTCGCTGGACACTCACATGACCGACCACGGTTTGGGGCCTGGACCCAATGGCCTGAAAATCGTCCTAGGTGTACGTGTGTGTGTGCCCAAAATCCCAGGAGGAGAATGGACGAGAAGGGGTTGCAGCGTGGCCCTCCCCCCGCCACCTTGGGGATGATTTCTCACTTTCCCTCTCACTGTGTCTGTCTGTCTCTCTCTCTGGTGAGCACACGCGCCCTAAGGCCAAAACCTCTTAAAAAAGAAAAGACGAAAAGAAAAACATGCCACGACTTTCCTGACAACCTATTAAGTCTCCACCATTGCAGCGACTCCCTAGATTTCAACACGTAGCATCACTACGGTGGCTACACGGTGATGGGCTGGTTGGTTCAAACTTCAGCCCAAGAGCCACTGTGAAGGGACCACCAGGTGGTGTGGTGGTTAAGGCACTGGATCCCCCATGGCCAGCTGTGCGGTTCAAGTCCTGGACCTAGTCTGAGTGCATATTCACACATGCTCAAAATCCCAACAGGAGAATGGAGGAGAAGGGATTGGAGTATAGCCATCCCCCCGAGGGTGATTTCTCACTTCTCTCTCTCTCTCTCTCTCTGTCTCTCTGGAGAGTGCACATCCCCTATTGCAAAAACTGAAAGAAAAAAAAAAAGAAAATTAAAAAAAGGAGCCACCATGAAGACATCCCTGATCCCCAAAGGTGGAAGTAATGTTGGCCTTTCTGACCAATCAGCACCTGTCTTACAGCTCAGTCAGGCCCCACCATGCGACGTGACAGTGTGAGCTGGCTCATCTCTCTTGGTAGACGCCAGGCCCTGTCCAGCAAAGCCCACGGCTGCCCCCAGCCCCCGGCGTCGGGCGTGCCGTGTGGAAGATGCCCTGGTATTTGTCTGAGTAAATGGCCACATGACTATGTAACATCATAGCAATGTTAGCTTCATAGGTTCACTGTCCCGAGCTATTGCTGGATCATGGGTATTAAATCCGAATAGTGTATGGGCTGGCCTCGTGGCCTCGTAGCTAAGGAGCAGGACCCCACGTGGCCAGTGACGGTGCGAATCCCAGCCCTAGTGGCTTGAAAAGCCCACTGGGCACATGTGCATGCTTGCCCCAAAGCCCGACGGGACGGCCAGCTGGCAGAGAAGGGCCTGCGGCATGACCACGCCCCATCGTGGGGTGCTTTCGTCCTCTCTGTTTCTCTCTGGCAAATGCATGTGCCCTCTGGCAATTAAAAATTATTCTGGAGATTATAGTAAAAAATAAAATAAAAAGGAAAAAAACGCTTTCTGGGATGAAGTCATTGGCTTTGCACACCAGCAGGTCACCAGCTGACCAGGAAGAGGGTGCTTGGGCCGCTGCTCTCCTGAATGCTGGGATTTTCTCAGGGGCCACACTGTTGCCCTGCTGCCCCCCAGGAGCTGTGACTCCAAGGGCCCAAAGCCTCCCCGTTTTAGTTTTCTGTCCTGTTCTCATCACACTGACAGACGCTAGCTCACTGGCCTTTCCGAATGGGAGAGAAGTGCTTGAGAGCGTGGGGGAATATCCCACTAGAAGAGAAGCCTCGTCACCTGCAGCTCCGGTGAGAGAGGACGCCCCGAGCGCCCCGGCCGCCCCGGCCCGCAGCCCTTCGCCTCTTCCTTTCCTCATAGTGCCCCTTACTACGTGGCCTGCTATGTGGGTATGCGTCTGCTTATTTTTCTTTGTCTTTCTCACTAAAATGCAGTCAATAAACTGAAAAAAAATGCAGGCATTGATGGTTGCTGCACTGCGAACCTGCTTTGGTACTGGGTCCACGACGGACCCAGGACGGAGCACCAGCACGTCGTGGGAGCCCGCGAGCATTCCTGGTCAGGACCCTCTGCAGTGCCCGGGCTCAGGCTCTGCGACCCACGAGTCAGGGTGTGGCAGCCTTTGTGCAGTGTCCAGAGCTCACCTGGCTGAGCAGTCACAGAAACATCCTCCTCCCAGTGCTAATGCGGCCGGGCTGGGGCGCGGAAGCACGCGAGGTCCCGCGCCGTCTCCTCGATTTCCACGTGTGTTAGGAGCCCCCATCGTGGTCAGTGCTTGTTTATCTTGAAGGTGAAAGGACTTGGGCATTCGGATAGATGGAGCACCTGGAACGGTAATTCCTGCTGCCGAGTAATCTACAGCAGCCGATGCCGACCAATCAGGACTCGTGGGGCTCTGGTGATGGTGTTCATTACCACCTTTCCGAGTTGTAGAATCTTGGAGCTGAGAGGAGAGGGTAGCATCGACTTCCACTTCATAGCTCAGGAAAACTGAAGTCCAGAGGTCATCTCTGAATTACCTTTTTTTATGTTTTTTGGCATAGGGTGTTTGTACTCGTAGGAGAGAGACAGAGAAAGACAGAGAGAAGGAAGGTGAGAAATCACCTTTCTCCTCCGTCCTCCTGAGATTCTGGGCATGCACGCACATGCACCCAGCGAGTTTCGCGCTTCCAGGTCTGGCACTTGAACCACAGTCACGCACGTGGGAGTCCAGCACCTTAACCACTATGCCACCTCCTGGCCCCACTTCTGAATATCTTATGAACCTTCTGACTTTGGATTTGGTGAGACGGGCTTAAGAAGACCCACGTGCGTTTCTCTGCCCGATCGTTTATTCCACAAACATGGACCGGATCCTTCCAAGGACTCACGCACGGTGCCAGAGATTTTTATGGGCTAATCTAGGTCTTACAAAGGTGAATCCGCTCACGCCCTGCTGTCCAAGAACTCGGAGGCGGGGTGAGAAGCCAGGCTGGCAGAGGAGGGGACCAGCTCAGTGCTCCAAGTGCCACCCAGAGGCACAGAGGACCCCTTCATCGTTATCCGCTCGCTCAGCGGGTATGTCCTGAGGACTCCGAGGTGCCAAGCGCCTGCTGTGGAGGGTGAGTGAGCGCAGCGCCTGTCCTCACGGCCCGCGGCCTGGGGACAGGGGCTGACGTGACTCAGACCGGCCTGCAGGAAGGGAAACTGGGAGCTGAAACTAGGAGGGGAGGCTGCCTGGCAGGGGTGGCGCCTAGTGTGGGGCGGAGCCGGAGGGGTGGGGGGGGGTCAGGCCAGGGAAGCCACGTCTACACCGTCCAGAGGTGGCACCTGTTACTGGTCTCTTTTCCTTACGACCTACCAGGCATAGGAATGGCTCGAGTCCCTACTTCCCCAATTCCGCCTGTACCCGCAAACTCACGCGGGAGGCGTCCTCGGTGGTGAGCCTGGAGCCCGCTGCTGGGGCAGTGCAGGGCAGGAGGCAGAGTACTGTGGCAGCCCCCTCTCCCCACCGTACCCCCAGGAGGTAGGATTCTGCGGGATGCAGTTAAACAGGACAGGCAGTTGCATGCTGGACCCGGGTACCAGGGGTTCTTCTGAGGTTCTGGTTCTGACTAGAAAAGGCAGTCGTGAAAAAGACAGCCATGGAACTTGAAATTCCATCCCTGAAGTCTTTTTTTTTTTTTTTTTTTTTTTTTCCTGAAGAGGTTTTTGCTATAGGGTGTGTGCGCTTGCCAGAAAGACAGAGAGAGACAGAGAGACAGAAAGCGAGAAATCACACCCCAAGAGGGATAGCCATACCGCAATCCCTTCTCCTCCATTCTCCTCTCAGGATCTTGGGCACGCACGCACACGCGCCCCGTGTGGGTTTAAGCCGCCGGGCCCGGGACTTGAACTGCAGTCAACTACATGGGAGTTCAGCGACATAGCCATTAGGCAACTGCTGGTCCCGTGGCATGAGTTTTAAGCTGCTAGGTCCAGGACTCGAACTGCAGTTGACTACGTGGGTGTCCAGTGACATAACCATTTTGCCATCTGCTGGTCCCATCCCCTGAATTCTTTCAAATAGGTACGTTTCTTTGTACCAGGGCAGGAAATAAGCTATTTGATGTCCGTATTGCTAATTATGAATTACTTGTCACGAGTCAGAATGACCTGCAGGCTACAGTTCTGCAGCATCCCTGCCACCCAAGGCCCCTCTGTCCCCAGGTGTGACCACTTCTAGTGCTCGCATTCCCTGTGCGGTGCTTGACAGGGGGGCTGGGGAGGCTCTGAGAGGTGAAGACTCTTCCTGAACCAGAGCCCAAACCTGGTCGAGCCTGCGGCTCCCAGCCTGCCTCTGGGGTGCCTTCCAGGCAGGAGTTGAAACTGACCAGCGGAGCCCATGTTCCCCTGGTGGCCTGCCCTGTGCCGGGCAGATCATTCCAGTTCTCTTCCTTCGTAGCAAAGAAAGAGCTAATGTTACATAAAGCTGTCCCTTTGTAGCAGCCACAGGGACATTTCTGGGATCCTAGGGACTAGGAAAGGGCGTCTAGCATCTTCAGGGTGATCTGGAACAGGTTGCAAGGAAACCAACTTCCTAACTTCGCTTCACGGCCCCACTCTTTGCACGGAGCATCTGAAGACCCGTTACGTGGTCCTTGTCTTGAAGTGTGAGGCAGAGTGCCCAGAGGTGCTCTCAGTTCTACCAGCTGTCAAGGGACACCCCCCAGGTGCCGGGCTCCTTGCTAGAACCTGATGGCAAAGGGGAGGAAAGCAGAGGACTCCTAAAAACATCGAGGCCCGTGGGATACGCAGACACAGAGCAGCAGAACGCAACTCACTGTGACGAGGGTCTTGAGAGAGTTACTGAACACTGCGGCGTGGTCCAGAGAGCAGTTCCCCTTAGGGGGCTG
Source organism: Tupaia tana (assembly GCA_026018925.1). NCBI lineage: Eukaryota > Metazoa > Chordata > Mammalia > Scandentia > Tupaiidae > Tupaia > Tupaia tana. Next base: position 190,693,938 of record JAKSZU010000002.1, read on the forward strand.
GAAATAGGGGATCAGAGACGGTCACAAAGATGACATAGGCCTGGGCTTACGGAGGGTCTCCCCTCCGACTGTTGGGGGAATGCGGGACCCACACCCACTCTGAAATGGGCCGCGAATGTGAATGCCCGTGGTGGTTTACGTTTCCTGTGGGTTCTTTCATAGAAACTTCCGGTTGTTTCTGTCCTTGATTCTAATTGTTTCACATTTTAAAATTAAAAAGAAAAAAAAAAAAAAAGAAAAGAAAAGATAAGATCCAATCCAGGAAAGAGTATGTAAAGACGGACAATCTCCCCTAGCCCAGCGACTTCCCAGATCACTGCAAGCAGTTGGGTGTGAACCTTGTCATACTTCTCCTGCACCTGTAAAGCTGTACTCGAACTGGTTCCTGCAAACTGTTACACTGTTTTATTCTGGGAATGGTGGAATCAGGAGGGGGCCAAGATCAGACGGCAGCCTGTGTGAGGCCCAGGGAGGTGACAGAGAGGAGACCCAGGCCCTAGCTACATACAGGTGTTCTGTCCTCGGCGTCCCATGGCTCTCCTCCTGAAGCTCTGTTCCTTTCTTATTTTCTTCTTCTTCTTCTTCTTCTTTTTTTTTTTTTTTTTTTTTTTTTTTTTTTTTTTTTTTTTTTTTTTGTAAAGACTGCTGAGATCTCGGACATAGCCAATTTCTAGTCCATGGGAGATATTCTTAGCTGCTGAGCTTAATTTCCGAGTCCCACTCTCATTAATTGAGCTCGCATTTCCTCCTGAGCCTCCCCAGGGGCCCTTCAGCCCCTGCCATCGGGCTTCTCATCACGGCTGTGCAGGTTTTGTGAGGTGGGGAGCAGAGAAGGGGCTCTCCGCACCTTCCGTCTCCTGCAGAGCTCGGAAGTAGTTAGGGATTCTTTTCTTTTTTTAAAAAAAAGATAATGAAAAGGATTAAAGTTGTTTTGTTTTTTTTTTTTCCCTCTCCCTCCTGAGTATCTAGTAAACTATGAATCTTAACAGCTACCTGGGCAGGAGAGCTAAATTTAGATCGTAAGGAAGCACAGAGAGGAGCGGCTTAGAGCCGGCCTCGTTTCTTTCCAGCGATGCCACCCCCTGAGTCTGGGGCCACTGCTCAGTCTCCTGTCCTGACTTCCCTGTCCCCAGACAAGAGACAGGTTTGCGAAGGGGGTGAGGTGTGATGCTCCGCCAGGGTTCGGGCGTGAGCTCAGCTCTGCCTGGCTCCTGCCTCCCTATCCTCGCTCAGGCATGTTTAGCGCACCTTTCCCACCCTTTTGGGCGACCTCTGGGAAGCTGTCACCGCTCTGGGTTAACGGGAGCCGCAGGTGGGCTGACCCCGCCGAACCCCGGGCCTGTCCTCACTGAGGCTTCCTGGCCTCTCTGTGGTGTCCAGGCAGAGCTGAGGGCTGTTTGGGCGTGGTTTGCTGGAACTCCAGGGTTTCCATCCTGGAAAGAAAGCAGGACTCTGGCCACACCTTGGACAGAGGGATGTGGTCAGGTCTTCACACTGGCTGAGTGTCCAGATGTGCTGAGGCCTTGGCGGGCCACCCTTCCTAACCGCCATCCTCAGAGCCCAGAACTGCCCCTCAGCTCTGCCTCCTCGGCTCCACTGGCCTCTCCAGCTCTTCGCCACCCTCCCTGCCTCCAGCTTCTCTTTCCTTCATGGTAGAGCGTACGTGCACACGCAGGCCGGAGAGGGAAAAAGGCTGGGGTGGGGAGAGGCACCCTCGACGGGGCCTTGTCACACTATGGTCACGACCCAGGATCCTGGGTGCCCATGGCCGCCCAGTGTGTGATCAAGCCAGGGATCTGATCCCCGGGGGGTGGGCACAGGATCTCCAGCCTTGCAGGGCACTCGTGTTACTGCTGTGCCGTGGCGGCCTGGCTGTACCTCCACTTCAGTTTTTAGATGTCTCAGTTTCCTACAGAAAAGTTGCTAGGGGGACCAGCAGTTAGTGTAATGGCTATGTCGCTGGACTCCCACATAGTCGACCGCGGTTCGTGCCCCAGACCCAGTGGCTTAAAACTCACGCCGGGCGCATGTGCATGTGTGCCCAAGATCCTGAGAGCAGAATGGAGGAGAAGGGATTGTGGCGTGGCCATCCCCCCGGGGGGTGATTTCTCACTTTCTATCTCTCTGTCTCTCTCTGTCTGGCGAGCGCACGTGCCCTATAGCAAAAACCTCTCAAAAAAAAAAAAAAAAAAACAAAAACCAGAAAAGTTGCTAGGACAGCGCGAAGAATTCCCACCTGCCCTTGCCCGTGCATCCGCGGGTGCTGCTTCCCCGTCGTCTGCCCATCTGTCTCCCTATAGCACAGGACACGCCTGGCACAGTTCTCCGTCACCTCTGGACACTCTAGTGCACACTCCCCCAGAAGCAAGGGGACGTTCCCTGTACCACACAGTCACCCTGTCCTCACACTTACTCAGAGTTGCCAACTGTCACTTTCTTAAAACAGTGTAGCAATTTATTTCTTCCACGGCAAGAGGGACAGGGACGGAGACAGCACCTAACAGGGTCTCCATGCTGGACTCACCCCCAGCCCCAGCCAGCCCTGACCATGAGCACAGCCATGCCCAGCATGTGCAGGGCGGGCTCTGGTACACTGAGAACCCTCCCACTGCGTCGTTCCCACAGAGCACGGCGTAGCTCGCTGCTGCGGGGCGGCCAGCGCTGCCCGGCACCTTCTCCCTCCGCTCTGCCCCCCACTCTTTCTCACTCCTCCCCCTCCCCTCTCCTCCCCTTTCTTCCCCTTCCCTCCGCTTCCCTTCCTCCATCTCTCTGTAGTGAGAACCTCAGCCGGGTCTGATGCTCCCTCGTGGCCAGGCGAGGCATGCTCCCGTGACGATACCCTAGAAACTCCGTGGACAGCACCCCGCCCGCTGCGGGCGTGACCGATCACGGCGAGCTGGTGTCCCCTGTGCAGGTGATGGGATTCTGTGGGGGAGGGAAATACTCTGACCTGATGCCAACCTCTGTTCCTCATCACACGGCCAGCCTCCAGCCTTGACACCCAGGGGTAACTGAGTCAGCTGTCACAGTGACGGTCCCCAAGAGGGATTCTCCACGCTCATAACAGTCCCTTCTTCATTTCCTAGGGGATGGTCTACTCAAGGATAACTTCCCATTCCCTCGATTTATTTTTCTATTTATTTTATTTATATTTCTTTATTTAGTTAGTTTTATGTGTTTCTTCCATGAATAAGAAATGCAGAGGGAAAGAGACAGGCAGCGAGAGAGAGCACCCCCAACGGGGCTTCGAGCACGACCCACACCCACCTTCAGCCAGCCCCAGCTCAGGGGCACAGGTACGCCGGCGAGCTCAGGGAGGCCTGCAGACGTGACCGGAAGCCTTAGCTGTATTTTCCATGAAATTATTGAAGATCCTGCATCTAGGATCCCAGGCCTTTCTATTTAAAATACTTCGATCTCTCATTTTTAAAACTGTCAGGTGGTTGGGACCAGCAAATGGTGTAATGGTTACGTCGCTGGACTCCCATGTAGTCAACTGCGGTTCGAGTTCTGGACCCAACAGCTGAAACTTATGCCGGGCGCGTGTGCGTACATGGCCAAGATCCTGAGAGGAGAATGGAGAAGGGATTGCAGTGTGACCATCCTCTCTTGGAGGGTGATTTCTCGCTTTCTGTTTCTCTGTCTCTCTGGTGAGCACACTCATCCCATAGCAAAAATCTCTCTCTAAAAAATAAATTAATTAATAAAAATGTCAGATGCACACATGAGAAAGAGAGAAAGACAGAGGAAGGGAGAAAGTACCCCTTCCCCACATACAACAGGGCCTGGTCATGCTTCAGTCCTTTTTCCTCTAATTCTCCGCTCTGTCAGGGACCCGGGTACACGCCCAGTGAGATGCGGACAGGGCCGGGACTAGAACCCCGAGCAGCCACGTGGGATTCAGCTTCCTCTCCGCAGCACTTAGCCACTGTGCTGCGGGCCAGCCCCATTCCCTGCTCTCCACAGAAGAGCCACATTTCCTGTGACAGGTCTGCTGTATTCATACATGTGGAAACCGATCGGTGTAATTGGGTGATCGGAGGAGCTTCACAGAGAAATAAGACACTGAGAACAAGTGTCAAGAACTGCATGTGTTGCCAGTGAAATTTCTCACAGTTGGTACAAGAAAATACTCCAAATTAAATCGTCAAGGCTGAATGTGACTTTTTTCCCTACTTCTTAAAAGTGTTAAAAGAAACACAGCCTGGCTGAGATCTCGGCCTCTCCCCACAGAGTGCTTCTCAGAAGCACCCTCCAAATTGACATTTTACAAAGCGCGAAGGCAGATGAAAACCTCCAGGTGTGTGTGCTTGGCGTGAATGTGTGAGCCAAAAAGGATCCCAAGGAGGTCAACCCGTGTTGAAGGGCCACGTGGAATGAGATCATACATGGCCAAGGGGCCTCCGAGGTCCCGGGGAGGGAGTCTGTGGGCTACGGAAGGCTCCCCGGAAGTTGGCTCCCACCCTAACAAGGGGGGAAAGCTGGATGACCCGAAAATGATGGATGCCAGATTAGGCAGGGATACTCGTTCAGGGGGACCAGAATCAGAACTTGCCACTTGCTGCAAAGGACAAAACTTGGTAAATAAGGAAAGGAATTTATTCTGGGAGGCCAAGGCTCGGGAGAGAGTGGACAGGCGTCTGTGACTGTCTGCCACCCCGGACGGACGAGACACCAAGCTATGTCTGGGACATAACAAAGGGCAAGCTCGTTGCCTCCGGCAAAAATGAAGAAGAGGTGAGAGGGGTCATTGTCTTCAACAGGATCAAATGGAGATGCAGAAATGGGGGTGATCATTACTTGGGGGACAGTTTCCCTTTCTGGCGTCTAGGACAGAATGACTATTTCATCTTTTTTTTTTTTTTTTTTTTTTTTTTTTTTTGAGAGGTTTTTGCTATAGGGCGCATGTGCTCGCCAGAAAGACAGAGAGAAACAGAGAGACAGAAAGCGAGAAATCACCCCCCCAGGGGGGATGGCCACGCTGCAATCCCTTCTCCTCCATTCTCCTCTCGGGATCTTGGGCACACACGCACACGTGCCCAGTATGAGTTTAAGCCACCAGATCCGGGACTCGAACCACGGTTGACTACATGGGAGTCCAGCAACATAGCCATTATGCTAACTGCTGGTCCCTTAGAATGACCATTTCATCTTTGCAAGGGGCTTAGAGATAAGCAATGAGTGACAGGGTAGAGAACCAAAAGCCATCAGTCCAGACAACTCTTAGATCCTGGTCTAGAAGCAAAGTGTGGGGGCCAGCAGGTGACAGGTGGTTAAGACGCTGGACTCCCTTGGGACCAGCAGATGGCATAATGGTTATGTCACTGGACTCCCACGTAGTCGACTTTGGTTCGAGTCCTGGACCCAGTGGCTTAAAACTCATGCTGGGAGTGTGTGTGTGCATGCCTAAAGTCCTGAGAGGAGATTGGAGAAGAAGGGATTGTAGTGTGGCCATCCCCTCTAGGGGGTGATTTCTCACTTTCTGTCTCTGTCTCTCTGGCAAGCATGCATCCCCTATAGCAAAAATCTCTCTCTCAAAAAAAAAAAAAAAAAGACACTGGGCTCCCACATGGCCAACTGTGATTCAAATCTAGTTCCCAGACGTGGTGACTTGGAAATCACGCCAGGCACGTGTGCCTACATGCCCAAAATCCCAGGAGGAGGATGGAGAAGGGATTGTGGCATGGCCATCCCCCCCCCCCAGGGGAGTGATTTCTCACTTTCCCTCTCTCTGTATCTCTCTATCTCTCTCTGGTGAGTGCACATACCCTCTGGCAAAAATGTTAAAAGAAAGAAAGAAAGAAAGAAAGAAAGAAAGAAAGGAAAGAAAGAAAGAAAGAGAGAGAAAGAAAGGAAGAGAGAGAAGCAAGGTGTGGCTTTGTAAGATTTGGCCAGGAGCTGGTGGAGTCTCCCCTCCCTGTCTCCATAGCCAGGCATCTGTAGCTCAGCAAGGTCACTGTTAACTCCCTTGGGTAAGCAGCAGGCGCCATCTATTGTGAGGGAGGGCTCTGTCAGACTAGGGTTCAGTAAAAGACATGAAAGGCAGACTCTCCTGAGGGCTCATCTATTAAGATGAGCTCTAAGACTGGGTGTAATGCAGCCACTTCAGACCTCTCACTCGGTACAGTATCCTTTTCCCCAAGCCCAGTTACTGGAGAAAGGCATCCAGAGAAACTGGGTTCCAAGGAGTGGCAAGAGCCCCCAGGGAGAGGCCACATTGTCTCGGCTTTGGCCCTGGGCAGAAGAAGAGGAGCCACCGTGGAGGCTGCAGTCTTGGCAGGCTGAGAGGCTGGGTTTGAGCCAGGGTGTCTGGAGCACGCTTTCTCCACAAGCCTCCACAGGGTGCTCATGAGAAGTATTGGGGCGAACCAGGGGACTAGAAAGGGGCTCCTTGATGGCCCAGACGTACAGGGGTGGAGAGAAGAACAGATAACGCTTTGCCAGCCTCCAAGGGCTCTTCCCTTATGGGAGGCAAAAGCAAACCCTCTGACATTCAGCCCAATGGCAGAGTCCACTCTCCTACTGAGCCTTAGAAATAGCTACCTCTTCTTCGGGGAAGGGGTAGGAAATGTTCTTGCCAAAGACCCATTGTTGCTGTGGGAAAACAGAGGTAAACCCCTGAATTCCCAGGGCAGGGGCAGGACCCTACACCAGGAACAAGCAGAGTTCTGCCTCTGCTGGAGAAGGCTCAAGAAACTCCCAACCAAGCCTAACACACACCAGGCAGGTTTGGCTACCTCAGAGAAGGTCAGAAATGCTAAATATTGTGTTTTAATTAAAAAGAAAACCCCATCTTCAAGTTCCAGGCTTACAGAGCTGGACCAGGATGAAAGGCCTAGAAGGTTGTAAGGAGAATGAGCAGAGCCCTTCTGGGAGGGGCAGGAGCATGGAGAAAGATCCAGGAGGAGGCACAGGCATGCAGAGGTGGCTGAAAGCTGAGGGAGATCTGGGACACAGGAAAATAACCAGGCACCCCAGCTCCTGCTCAAAGCTCAAGTACCAGCAGCTCCTCTAAAGGAATGTGAAGGTTGAGGTAGCAACAAAACCCAGCCTCAGGTCAGCTCCTGACTAGACTCCTTAGCCACTCTGCCCCTTTGCTGACATGTCTGGAGGAGAAGATGTGTGTGCATGTCCAGCCACAAATGCTTTACTCAGTCTCTGCTGTCCTGCATGTGACATCTGGCATTCAGTTAAAAATTAACACACACACACACACACACACACACACACACGTAAGAAAAACAAAAACAACCATTGTGAAGAGGCAAAGCAATCAAGAGCACCAGACTTAGAGATGACTGAAGTTTTGAAACTGTCAGATGGACTTTAAATAACTGTGATTAATGTGCTAAAGGATCCAGTGGGAAACATGAATTATGTTCACAAACAGCTGGGGAATTTAGCAGAGAGATGGTAATGTAAGAATCAGCCCAGCCAGGTGGTGCAGTCCCTGACATTCTGGGCAGTGGTGCTGGGGGCTACATGGCTGACTGCAGGGTCAGTCTGAAAACATACCAGGCACACATTTAGTGTCTCAATCCTGAGAAACTGGAGAGCTTAGGAAAAGGGATTATGGCAGGACAATACCCTACAGATGGTGCTTTCTCTGCCAATCTCTCTCTCTCTCTCTCTTGCACATTGACTCTATCAAAAAGAGTCGAACAAAATACTAGAAATAAAAAGCACTTTTCAGCAATGAATAACTTATTCAATAGTGTCACCAATAAACTTGACATAGCTGAAGAGAGAATCAAAGAAGTTGAAGACAAGTCAATAGGATGTATTTGGATTGAAAAAATATGTATATTAAAAATACAAAGAGAAGGGGAAAGAAAAACAGAACAGAGTAGCCAAGAGTATGGGACAGTATCAATTGATCCAACATACATGTAATTGGAGTCCTAGAAAGAGGTGTCTTTAGGAAGAAGAATTTAGCAAGCTAGTACTTTCTCCCAGTGAAAGCCATTAAAAAATGATCACAAGTGGTCATTGCTTTGCTCCCCAGCTTCTAATTTATCTGGATAATTTACTTTCATATTTCTCTACTTCTTTCTTGCTTATCTTCTTCTTTTTTTTTTAGATTTTTGCCATAGGGTATGTGTACTCACTGGGAGAGGGGCAGAGAGAAGTAAAGTGAGACATCATACCCCACCATATGAAATCCCTTCTCCTCCATTCTCTTCTTGGGAATTTGAGCATGCACACACACATGCCAGGTGTGATTTTCAAGCCACTGGGTCTGGGACTTGAACCATGGGTGACTGTATGGAAATGCAGCACCTTAACCACCATGCCATCCACGGGCCCCCCTCTTGCTTATTGTCTACATTCTGGAATGTAAAGAAATATGTGATTTATTCCTCCATAATCCACCTCAACAGCTTGTCTGCCATTCGGGCTCAAGAGAAGTGGCTGTGAAGGTTGGATGGAGCAGTTGGAGAGGATACAAGGCTGGTTCCCAGTCTGCATTTCACTCTTAGCAGCCAACCTAAACCAACCTAAACCTGGTCCCTGGCTTTGAGGGGGCAATACATTACATACAGTTCATCTCTGTCCATAGTTAAAGCTAAAGACAAAAAGCTCATGTGATCTGCTCTTCTTTTCATTCTCATGTGAGCAATAAACAAACCTGCTTAAGGAGAGAGAAAGTATCCATATGGTCTTTGTCCACGGAGCGCCCTTGGGTGTTGGAAGTGGTCTCCCGCGTGGACTAGTGATGCAGTTAGGAAGACGATTGTACGGATCCCTAGTGTAGAGACGCAGGAACTAGCGCTCAGGCACGCGGTGCTGCGGCTGCGGTCAGTGGTAGTGTGTAGCTGTCGACCAGCCGTCTACCCTTCGAGGCCAGCCACTGGAGAAGGGTGGGCTGCCGGGGGGCTGGGTGCTGGTGTACCTCATGCACCAGCTGCTTCAGAAAAGGAAGAGGAAGGTGCTTGATGAGGAAGGCGACAGCATGGCTTCTGGGGTTTGTGCATCGAACTTAGCTCAGACTGGGACACGGCTTGTGTCCTGCTGTCACTAAGGATGGGTCTGCAGTGAGGCTTTCTGCAGGTCCACCCGCTGCCTTAAAGGGTTCCGTGGAACTCCTTGGACCTCACAGATCAATGGCTTTCTCTGCTGTGCTACTTCCAGTCTTAGACATGCCATTTTGGACATGGTTTTGCCTTTTTTTTTTTTTTTTTTTGAGAGGTTTTTGCTATAGGGTGTGTGCACTTGTCAGACAGACAGAGACAGAGACAGAAAGCGAGAAATCAACCCCCGGGGAGATGGCCACGCCGCAATCCCTTCTCCTCCATTCTCCTCTCGGGATCTTGGGCACGCACGCACAGGTGCCCGGCGTGAGTTTTAAGGCACCGGGTCCAGGACGCGAACTGCGGTCGACTACATGGGAGTCCAGCGACATAGCCATTATGCTAACTGCTGGTCCTCTGGTTTTGCCTTTTTAAAAAACACATCTGGGGACCAGCAGGTAGGATGGTGGTTAAAGGTGCTGGATGCCCACATGGTCGACTAAGGTTCAAGTCTCGGATCCAGTGACTTGTTTACTCACCCCTGCCCCAATCTCTCTCAGGTCAAATTGGAAAATAATATAATAATAATAATAATAATAATAAAATAAAGGTAAAGAAAATAAATCTTTAAATAAATAAATAATTTAAAAACACATCTGTTTTCCCCACCACGGTTGAGTTCTTCGAGGGAGGGTTTGTGTTTTATCTATCTCTGGCATAGGGCCAGGCTCAGAGCGGGCTCCTGGTGGCTTGGATTACGTGGCTGAAAGCAGTGCTTGCCATGGCCTATTCCGTGTGAGTTCGTTGTGCATGAACCCCTGGTGGGGCCCTCTTGCAGGTGATAGACTTGGAATTAACTAGGGTGCCTGCGTTGAAAACAAACAAGTGAAAAATAAAGAGAGAAAAATAAGAGATCCTTGAGCCAGACTCTGGGACGGAGGGCAAGTAAAACTATGACCCACACAACTCTAGTCAGTGGTCCTTTTTATGGTGAAGAGTGTTACCTCCTGCCGAGGGCACGGCTTTGAGAGGGAGGCTGGGACAGGGAGGGAGGAGCCGGGCCTTCCTGTGGACCAGGGCGGGCACGGAAGAAAGCACTGGAGACAGGTGTCAATGTGATTCTTGGGACGGAGCCTTAGCTCGAAACATCCCGGTGATCAAGAAGGAAAACTAAGTTTCGCCATCTCATAAAAAGGAACGCACTAGTTCCTGGGGAGTGGGGCAACAGAATACTTTTTTATTTTCGGTTGCCAAAGGGTCCATGCACTCAACAGAAAGAGAAAGTACCCTCCCCCGGTGAGTGGGGTAAGGTCACCCACGACACCTTCTCCATTTCCTCATCCTCTTGGGATTTGAGGCACCTACACACACATGTGCCCAGGTGTAGTTTTCAAGCTGCCAGGACTGGGACTCAAACCACAGTTGGCCATGGGGATCCGGCTCCCTTAACACTAGGCTATGGGGCTGGCCCACACAATGCTTCTTTCCTGGTTTTGTGTTCGGTCATGCCCTGGGAAGGCTGGGTGGCCTCAGCTAAGCCTCTGGCTCCGCTGGACCTCAGTTTCTTGAGCCGTCGATGGGAGGGTGGAACTCGGTGCTCGATCTGAGCACCCCCGGCCAGGCAGTGCAGCTAGAACCCTTCTAGCTCGAGGTCCCCGTGCTGGCTCTGAAGAGCAGGGATCAGCCGCTGCTGAAACACATCAGTGTTTCCTCCACGCGGGCCAGCTTCGCCCTCTGAGGCCGGCGGGTGCTCATCGGAGTGACAGGGCTGCCCAGTAAGCACGAAAGCCCCAGCCGTCAGCACCCGCCGGCCCTGCGGGGAGCAGGCTGCCCGCGACTCCTGAGCTGTCACGGGTTCCTGCTCTTGGCACGGCGCACCTTCTCGAGAAGGCTCCCCGGGTGTGAGGAGGGGTTTGCAGAGCTGCCCGATGGAGACGGCCCTGGCCTGGGAGGGTGCGTCCCAGTGCAGCCGAATTTTGCACTTGGACTTGGGGAGTTGATTCAGGCCTGCCCTCCCGGATTCCCATCCTAGCAGACCGCTGTCCTGCCTTGAAGCGTTCTCTCCCTCTCTGTTAGTGAAGCGTTTACACCAGACTCGGGAGTCCACTCAGTTGCGACCCTTTTGGCATGAACCTACATGGCCAACTGTGGTTGGCGCAGAGACTGCAGTAGAAGGGATATGATGGCAGCTTTTAGGCACCTGCTTGGGGAACTACTTGGTGAAAGAGTCCCCTCGCCGCCCTCCGACACAGACACACACACACACACACACACACACACACACACACACATGTCTGCCCGTCCACCCACACTCACTGGCTGCTTGGGGGTGAGGGCAAGCCTGATCGGAAGAGGGTGCAGGGGGCAGGTTGCCATCAAAGTTACTTTCTTTTCTCTGAAACTCAGGGCCCTGTTACATTTGCCCTTGATGGCACCTTTTGCCAGGAGGTTTCGAGACCCGGGGGCAGAGGTGCGGGGTCAGCACCCCGAGGGCCATGAGAGGACAGGAAAGCAGCTGGTCATTCCCGATCTGGCCAGGCCCTTCGTCGCCGGCGAGCTCTGCATCTGTGGGCTGGTTGGGCACAGGAAGTGTGTTTTGTTTTCTTTGGTTTTTCCTAAACTGAACTGTCAGGCAGGCCTCTGCGGTCCCCTCTGGCATGGCAGCATGGCGGAGGGGCTGTGCTCACACTGGTTTTCACAGCCGGGTGCCATTTAGTTCTTGTGTGGCCTGATTTCGAGGGTCGCCATTAAAGCTAGGATCCGTGAGTCTGAAGGTGCTCAGGACACACGGCCCTGCCTCTCCGCTCTTCCTGTCTCTGCGGGGGTGGGGGTGCCAGTGCACTTAGACGGGGCGCCTGAGGCCTGGCCGAGATCTGAATCGAGGTCCTCGGTGGTAGGGGAGGCTTCCCTGCCTGTGGTTCATGTCCAGGCTGGGGTGGGCCCATGGTCACCCCATCTGCTCCCCCTGCGGCTCCACGGGGAAGCTGTGGGATGGCTCGGCTCCCCACTACGCCTGCTCTTCCCACACAGAGCCCATCTAGGCCATGTGTGAGCTGTAGTTGGGGAGGGACCTCCTCCAGCCACCCGGAACAGCAGGACACAGAGTCCCAGTGACCACGGTCTCCTGTCTCTCTGCTCCCACAGAATGGGCTGAACGGCTTGCATCTGGCCTCAAAGGAGGGGCACGTGAAAATGGTGGTCGAGCTTCTGCACAAGGAGATCATTCTAGAAACGACAACCAAGGTACGTCCCCTAGGGCATGGGAGAGCTCTCATCCACAACGTCCGCATGTCCCTTGCAGTGTCACCCTAGACTTGGCTTAGGAGCCAGCTCTTCCCAGGGGAAACCCCGACATGCTTCTCACTTCCGTTTGTCCTTCCAGCCACGTCCTGGGTCTCTGGGTCCCTGAAGCCACCTGAGAACACAGGGCCCTATGTCCAGAAAGACTCACTGGCCCTTTAATCCTCTTCACTAGATCATAAATCTAAAACACAGCCTTTGCCCAGCGGCTCATGCCTCCCCGGGTCCTCGACACCAGGATTAGGGCTCCAAGCGCCGGGTGCCGCGGTTCTGGGCACCGCTGTGCCGGGCGCCTTGCCTGAAGATTTCATCGTCTGATCAAAGCAGGTGGCGCAGCCACTGGGAAGCCTCAGTTTCCTCATCTGTAAAATGAGGATCATCAGACCTCAGCTTGAAAATCCTGTGGGGCGTGTGTGCATGTGTGCCCAAAATCCCAGGAGAAGGGATTGTGGCATGGCCATCCCCCTGGGGGATGATTTCTCACCCCCCCCCCCCCGTTTCTCTCTGTCTCTCTTCTCTCCAACAAGCACTATGGCAAGCATTGTGAGTTTTGCCTTGTGGAAAAAACCTTTAAAAAAAAAAAAAGAAAGAAAGAAAAAGAAAAAAGAAAGACGAGCTCACAACCTGAGCCACGAGCTGGCACTGGCCGGCGAGCGGAGGCATTCCTGTCCCCGTGCGTCTCCCTTAAGAAGACAGGGTGCAGGCGGCCCTGAGGAAGGGACTCGCCTTCCGACTCACTCCGACCGGGCCCTCAGTGCCTCTCCACTCCTCTCCCCTCCCTTGTTACTGTCCCGTGGTTTCCTGCTTGAGTTTCCCCCAGCCTCTTCTCTTCCATTTATTTATTTCCCATGGCCCCACACACAGCCTGCCCCTCAGAGCACGCAGAACAAGGTGTAGCGCGGGCATGTCTGGTTGTGAAGGGAGCTACCCAGATATTAGGAAGGTGGCATCACCTCTCGAGGTGAGTCTGTCACGTCCGAGTCCGTTCCCAGCGCGGGACAGTCGCACGGCGCTGATGGGAACATAAACCGGCCGCCTTCCTGACGACCCGGCGTATTTCCCGAAGCCCTCGACAGGTGCCTGTGGTTGGCACCCCGCCCCTCCAGGCCGAGGGCAGCAGTCAGCCCCGCTGCCCCCACGGACCTGGCTGCAAGCGGCCTGCCCTCTGACGGGCTCTGCATGGGCCGTGGCGGGCACCGTCCCTGGCACCTCGGGAGCCACAGCCGTTGGGCTTTGGCACTCTGGCTCTTTCCGAATTTCCTCCTTTCATTGTTATTTTGCAAGTCAACATTTGTCGTGTCTTTTTATTTTTAGAAATTGCATGAGCCCACGTGGTTCTGGAATGCCACGCACAGGCAGGAGAGAGGGGACACAAACTATGGGCTAAGCTCGAGTCGTAATAGACTGGGCATGGCAGTGGGTCTCCCCGGCGTGAGAGAGATGGAGAAAGGAATGCAAAGCCAAAACCAATACAGGTGTCTCAGCGGGCCTTGGGACGGTTAAGAGCATATGACACACGCTTGCACTGCCCGCCTGCCCCGTACCCCTTAGGGCCCGGGCTCTGCCCCTCACCTGTCAGTGAGAGATGGAGTCCCATCCCCCCTCACCTGTCAGAGATGGAGCCCCATCCCCCCTCACCTGTCAGAGATGGAGTCCCATCCCCCCTCACCTGTCAGAGATGGAGTCCCATCCTTCTGGAGAGCGCACCCTCCCCACCTCCCGCTCACTCATGGTCCACCTCCCCCTCTCCCTCTCTCTCCCTCCCTCCCTCTCTCTCTCTCTCTCCCTACCCCCGTCCCTCCCTCTCTCTCTCTCTCTCCCCCTCTCCCTCCCTCCCTCTCTCTCTCTCTCTCCCTACCCCCGTCCCTCCCTCTCTATCTCTCTCTCTCCCTCTCTCCCTCTCTCCCCGCTCTCTGCACTTGCTCTCACCCAGCACCCACGCACCTCCCTTTACAGCTCTGCGTCCTAAGACAGGGAGATTGGGCAGTGAGGCCCTCGCACAGCTGAGAGTGTCCCTGCTCCCTCGGCGCCTGCTCCGCCACGCTGAGGGCTGCAGAGTAACCAGAGGCCCTTCTCCTCTCCCCGGGCCGCCTGATCCAGGGCCAGGCGCTTCTGGAGCCCTGCAAGGAGTGCATGTTTACGCAGATGGGAACAGGGCATGTTCCAGAATCGCCCCTCTGCTCCTTCCCCTCGCTGGTGCTGCCGCCGGCCCAGATGGCATGACCTGACGTCCACACAGGGTGCCACGGGCACCAGCACCCGGGGTGTCGGGAAGGCTCTGATACGTCAGTCCTGAAGAAGCCTCTCCGGGTGAGGAACCTGAGCCCTGTCGCCCCGATCTCAGGCCTAGCACAGGAAGTGGCACCGGAAGTGGGTGATGGGTGGATGAATGGACCCTGCCTACCTCCTTTCACAACCACACTTGAGCTCTGGGCCCTGGTTTCTGGAGAAGTTTCTGGTGCCAACAGCCTGTTCCACCTGCTGCAGCCAGCGACTCAGACCCGGGTCCGCAGCCTCTGACGCCAGCTCTTGGGCGTCGGTGAGACCAGAACTAGGCACCCACCGGGCCGTCTCTGGCGTTTATGCTCCGATGGAGTCCGGGGAGGGGCCTCTGCTCATCACGCGGGGCTGAAGGAGAAATAACAGCACAGGCTGGAAGCCCTCCCTGGTACCTGGGGACACTGATGCGCTGAAGCCTGAAAACCAGGGCCCGAGCACCAGCCAGCCCCGGGAGCCCTCGGGGGTTGCCCGCCCAGCCCACGCCCTCGGGCAGGGGTGTGCACGCCACCACAGGGCCTGGCACTATACACAGAGCTCCAGCTCCGTGGGGAGGCTTTCCTTCCAGGTGACCGCTGGCCACAGCAGGGACGGCTCTGAGTCCTGCACTGGGTTTCTTGCACTGCATTACTGTTTGTATAGTTTATAAAAAGCTGCACAGGAAGACTTCAAAGCGTTCGTGGAAAACTGGAATTAAAATACGAGTGTAGGGCCAGCCAGGTGGTGCGATGGTTAAGGCACTGGAATCCACATGGCTGACCATGCAGTTCGAGTTTTGCACCCGGGAGCTTCAGAAACACACTGGGCACATGGACATGCAGCGGCATGGCCGTCCCCCTGGGGTGACATCTCACTTTCTCTCTGTCTCTGGCAAGTGCATGCACCGTATAGAAAAAAAAAATAGAAAAGCTGGTGCAAAGTTTTTGAAATACATATAAGTTTTTAAAATTATTTAATTGTGTTTATGGTTATTTTTAATTTGCTATAGGAAACATATGCTCACCAGAGAGAGACAGAGAGAGAGAGAGAGAGAGAGAGAGAGAGAGAATGAGAGGGAAAGTGAGAAAGCAAGCTCCCAGGTCTAGGACTTGAACCGCAGTCGATCTTGTGGGAGTCCGACCACGTGGCCCATCATGCCACCTGCTGGCCCCCACATAGTTTCTTTTTACGGTGCTCGTCTTCCATAAACTTTTTGAAGACCCCCATACACACATATACTATGTGAACGATAAACGGCGAGGTTGGCGGTGGCCTCTGCTCCTAAGAGCAGAGACAGGTGTGGCCGGCTGTGCACGCTCCTCGGCTCACCCCGGTGGCACAAGTGTCCAGGGCAGGTTGTGCCGGCGTCCCCTCGGAGGCACCTCTGGGGCCGGGAGGAGCCTTGGCAGGAAGGCTGGCTGACCAGGGACGTGGGCGTCCTGAGGCACAGGAGGGCTGCTGCCCTGAGCCCCGCCCGGGGCTGGCTCTTATGCACCCAGCAGGAATCCAGAGACCCGGCCAGTACGCGCGGCCTCTCGGTCTCCGTCGTGGTTCTGATCTTTCCGAAGTCCCAGGTGGCGATGTCCTCGTTGGCCCATGGGGTGTACTCTCTCTGGCTTGTCTCCCTCCCTGACCCAGGACCGCTCCCCAGGACTCCGCTCACGGTGCCCTACCACGTCCCGAATGCTCTGTCCTCAGGCCGCTCTCTGCCAGGCTTTGTCTACTTACTCGCCTCCATTCCGCTTCGTGTTCCTCTTCCCTGCCCCCGCGTGCATTTGCCCTTCCTCTACGGCTGCTCGCTCTCGTCCCTCTCTCCCCCCAGCCCCTGTCCCTCTCTGCCCCCCACTTTGGTGTGCGGACACCCTCAGAGCAGCACAGAGGTGTGGAGCTCGGGGTCTGCAGGCCTCCTGTTCCCTGGAGCTCCTGGCCTCGCCCTGGGCTGAGTCGCCGAGCAGTTACAGGTCCGGAGAGGCCAGAGGTCCAAAGGCCTGGCAAACCTCACCATGTGTGTCCTGAGGGACGCGGAGTGGCAGCCAGTGACAGGCACCACACCTGCAGGCAGCAGAGTGGGTGCTGTGTGTGACTTTTTTTTTTTTTTTTTTGGAGAGTTTTTTTCTTATTGGCGCATGCGCTCGCCAGACAGAGAGAGACAGAGAGATAGAAAGCGAGAAATCACCCCCCAGAGAGGAGGGCCATGCTGCAGTCCCTTCTCCTCCATTCTCCTCTCGGGATCTTGGGCACGCATGCACACGTGCCCGGCGTTAAGTTTAAGCCACTGGGTCCGGGACTCGAACAGCGGTCGACTACATGGGAGTCCAGCGACATAGCCATTACGCTAACTGCTGGTCCCGCTGTGTGTGGCTTTTTAAAAAATGTTCTCCCAGCACTGTTCTTCATGGAGAACAGGAAGAAGCGTCCCATCTGTGCTCCCAGTTGTCGCACAACGTGTGAGGGGTCAGGACACACGTGGGCCTTCCCCCTTGGGGCCACCTCGAGAGCTCCCTGCCCCAGTCAGCCACTTGTTCACGGCCCGGTGGGAGCCTCTCTGTCCCCTGCCCGTGCGTTTCAGAAAGGAAACACGGCCCTGCACATCGCTGCCCTTGCCGGCCAGGACGAGGTGGTCCGCGAGCTGGTCAACTATGGCGCCAACGTCAACGCCCAGTCGCAGGTAATGGCGGCCTCGGCCTGGGTGCTGGGACGCTGCCACCTTCCTCCCTCATGTGCTCCCTTTCTGCCATGTGGTGACACCGTGGCTGCTGTGTGGCTGTGCGCACACTGCAGCTCGGTCCATGTTTATCAGCGGTGTCTGTGGTGTGTGTCATGCCTAGACCACACATTCTAGGTGCTATGCCATTGGGTCATTGGGGACCCATCTCTAGCCAGTAAACCACCCAAGTGATGTATCTAGTGTGGCTCATTTGGGGAGAGAAACCGCGCGTGTGTGGGCAGGGCTGAGGCGTGGGGGGTGACAGAGAAGGAAACAGAAGCAGAAGGGGACTGGGCGAGACCAAAAGGCTGTCTGATGGGGCGAGAGGCAGAGGAGCCCCGGGGGAGCTGCCCCCGCCTTGTGGCCTCCTGTAGCCAAGCCAGTTGACAGTGACTGGGAGTTTAGGTGGGGTCTCGGCCTGGGGCGAGGTGACGGGAGCTGCAGGGGAGGGCGGCCGCTCACCACCGCGGGCGGCTGCAGTGCCTCCTCTCGGTGTACAGAAAGGCTTCACACCCCTGTACATGGCGGCACAAGAGAATCACTTGGAAGTGGTTAAGTTCCTCCTGGAGAACGGCGCGAACCAGAACGTAGCCACAGAAGTAAGTACCCCGGGAGCGATCCCCGCCACTGCGAGTCCCCAGGCGCAGGGCACTGCCGCAGAGCCACGCCCTCCGGGGGCCAGGCTCCAGGGGCAGCCCTGTCCTGAGCAAGGCCTGGCCCCTCACTGGTCCTCAGTGTCCTCAGCTCCTTCAAGGGACTACGGAGAGAGTCATGGGTCTTCGTGAGCGCCCAGATGCAGGCCTGAAAGTGACCCCAGACTCCACGCCATTCCCCACAACCAACACACGGGCTGGGCCGGGGGGGGGGGGGGGGTGTGTGTGTGCACGTGCATGTGTGTGTGTGCACGTCTGCAAGTCTGCCTTGGGCCTTAATGAGAAAGGGCCTGGCCAGGAAGCCACTGTACCCTGGGCAAATGCACTTGCTCGGACCCCGAGTTTGACATGGGCAGCGAAGTCCTTGACTGGGAGGGCCAGGACTCCTGACCCTAACCTGCATGTGACTCGGGCTCCCAGTTGTCGCTCTGCTTCTCAGTTCATGGGGTGCTGTGCCCCTCAGCACAAAACCGAGGGGCTGAATGACAGCAGCTCACAACCAAATCTCAGGGCCAGCGTGGTCTCTGGAACCGGGCCTGTTCTGCCCCACTCATGGCCGGGTTCCGGGGCTGGGCAGGTAGGCGAGCAGCAGTCTAACTGGGTCTCGATCTCGGCCAGTTAAATAAGCGCTGAAGAAAAACACGCAGACCTGTGAGGGCACAGAGGAAGGAAGAGCCGAAGGCTTCAGGGACGGGCGGCATTTCGGCTGAGCTTGGAGGAGAGGGAGGGCCGGAGAGCAGGAGAAGCCCGGGCCTGGGGTGGGCAGCAGCTGGGGTGCGGAGGCCAGGTCAAGGCGAGCAAACCCGTCTTCCCTCCTCTGTCAGGATGGCTTCACGCCGCTGGCAGTGGCCCTGCAGCAGGGCCACGAAAACGTGGTGGCCCACCTCATCAACTACGGGACGAAGGGCAAGGTGCGGCTCCCCGCCCTGCACATCGCGGCCCGCAACGACGACACGCGGACGGCTGCGGTGCTGCTGCAGAACGACCCCAACCCCGACGTGCTTTCCAAGGTAGGAGGCGGGGCGGGGCCGGGGCCGGGGCGGGGCTGGGGCGGGGCCGGGCAAGCCCTCCAGCTCCAGGCCACGCCCCAAGAGTAAGTCCAGATTGGACAGGGCAGGCCGAGGTCCGCCCCCGGGACGCCCCCCAACTCACAACGCAGGACCCGGTAGGCAGTCCTCAGGTCCCTGGTGAACCCCGGGTGGGGCAGGCGAGGTCTGTGGCCGAGGCAACTCTGGCATCCAGGAGGCGGTGTTCTGGAGCCCCTCCACTCTCTTCCCTCTGCTCCTCCACTCCTAAGGCCCTGGAGTGTGGAGAAAAGGGGTAGCCAGCCTCTGCACCTGCGTGGCTGGTCTCTGCACGTGAAGCCCCTCATCCTGTCTGAGCGGGACGAATTTGCCTTGTACCCCCACACAGTCCCCTCCCTGGCGGCTAAGCGGTCAGACCCCTTCAGGGACCCAAGGCACTCCCCAGAATTAAGATCCAGGCTGACGTTCATAGAGGCCCACCGTGCATAATTGCCGAGAGCACGCCCGAGTTGGAGGTGGGCTTCGCCTGGGGTTTGTCCAGGTGTCTCTGGGAGCAGACAGCCAGGTCCACACAGTAGCCCGTGACATGCCCGCCCAAACCTGCCTGTGCACAGGTCCCCTGGCCCGGCGGCTGTTTTCAGGGCCCTGGGCTGCCTGTGAGGGAGGGTGACAAGTCGTCTTCCCCCTGTTGTGCCCCAGACGGGATTTACCCCCCTCCACATCGCAGCTCACTACGAGAACCTCAACGTGGCCCAGCTGCTCCTCAACCGGGGAGCCAGCGTGAACTTCACACCCCAGGTAACTCTCTGGGGGGGGCTCTGAAGTGGGGTGTCCCGGCCTCCTAGGAGGGCACCGTGGGTTCTGTCCTGCAGAAGTGCCTGTGGGTAACCAGCCCTGTGTCCACTAAAGCTCCTCGCTGGCCAATTTCTCCTGCTGCCCCCCGTTTCTACCTGCTGGGTCTTGGGGAAACTGGAACCCACATGTGCCTGTTCTAAAGACGGAGCCCTGGAGGGTGGGGATGATTTCCAGGTCACTAGCTCCTTCCAGCCTGTCACTTTGGCTCTAGAGTCGTGAGCTTGGTCCTCGCAGGTTTTAGCATCTTTCCTGGGCCAGAAATGCCACCGTGGCATTAAAGTGGCTGCTTGTGCTCCGGCCCTTGTGGGGCTGGGCTGGGGTGGGGCGGGCGGGGCCCCAGCATCCAGGAGGAGGCTGCAGGCCTGACGTCCCGCGTGTCCTCTCCAGAACGGCATCACGCCGCTGCACATCGCCTCCCGCAGGGGGAACGTGATCATGGTGCGGCTCCTGCTGGACCGGGGAGCTCAGATAGAAACCAGGACCAAGGTGGGTGCCAGCACGTGTGTGGCCAGGCCAAGGGGAAGTCCTGCCCTCGGAGCCTCCCCTGGAGCAGGGGGGTTCTCAGTGACCCTGTACTGAGGGGCTCAGCCTCCCAGAGCAGCTGCAGCACCGGCTAGGGTGAGGCGGGGCACACAGAGACAGCCAAGGTGGAGCTGGACCTGGGGACATAAGCGTTAAGTGGCCACTGCAGGCGGTCCTCTTGCAGACGGCCTCTGATAGGTGCCTCTCGGGCTTTCTGTTTGGATTCTGTTTTTTAAAGGACGAATTGACACCGCTCCACTGTGCGGCTCGGAACGGGCACGTGCGCATCTCAGAGATCCTGCTGGACCACGGGGCGCCCATCCAAGCTAAAACCAAGGTATGTGCCTCTGTCCTGCAGGGCTCCAGGCCGGGCAGACCTGGGCCCAGCCCCATCTCTGTGACCCAGAGACACTCACACGACGAAACGAGGCAGAGCGTGTGGCAGGGACCAGTGCCTGCCTCACAGGAGGCCCTTGGTGTAGTCTCGTTATTGTCTAGATCAGGACTGGCAAACTTCTCTTCTCTTAATTATTCTTCCTTCATGAATGATAGATAGAGCCAGTGTGGGCTCACATGAGAGAGAGGAACAGAGAGAGGGGAGCGCCGTCTACAGGGGCCAGGTGTGCCCTCCATGGCCTCCCGTCCCCAGCCCTTCAGGTCTTGGGTGCTCACACGTGTCTGGCATGCTTCAGCCTGACTGGGCTGGGGATTCGAACTACAGTTGCCTTGTGGGATCCAGCTTCTCTCGAGCAGTGTGTTACTTCTGCACCAAGGAGCCGGCCTATGGGTCAGCAAACTTTTTATCTCTAAGACCAGGTATTAAATATTGTTAGGCTTGCAGGTCACAATCTCTGTAGTGATTACATTCTACCCACTTAGCACACATAGCTGTGGGCAGTGTACAATTCGTGCCTGCATTCCAATAAAACTTTATTGACAAGCACTGGCAGCCCGCCGCACTTGACAGACATGCTGTAGTTCTCTAGATCAACCCCCATCTCTCATCCTTGCTCCAGAAAAGGTCGTAACTAAGTACTCTGAGGAGTCTTCAGAGTCTGGGCAGACTGAAGTGAAATTAAAAATTAAAAAAATCAGTCCTGCTCGAGCTCCATTAGAGACCAGAGCCAAGGTCCATCCCTCAGCTCTTCGGTGAGGACTCGAGTCTCCTCAGAGTAAAGCTGTCGCCAAGGTGCTGCCTATACCTGCAGGCCCCGCCCTGTTCTCTGGGGTGAATTTAGAAGCTGTGTCAAAGCAGCACGGGGGAGAATGTTTATACAAATTCTTCAGTGAGAACTTCCCACTGCAATGAGTAACTATACATAGTACAATCTTTCTAAAAAGCGGCGTTACTAACTTCATCACGTTAGCCTGCTCCAGCTGCCATGACAAAAAAACCATACATTGTGAGAAACTGATTGTCTCACAGTTCTGGAGGCCAGAAGCCCAAGATCAACCTTTCGGTACGATGGGTTTCTCCTGAGAGCTGGGAGGGAGAATCTATTCCAGCCCCCCCACCCCATGAGCTTTTGGTGGTTTGTTCATAAGCACTGGTTTTTTGTGATTTGCAGAAACATCCCCTTCATCGCCTCCTTCATCTGCATGTGGTGTTTTCCCTACACATGTCAGTGTCCAAATTTCCTGTTTCTGAAGATGCTAGTCATGTATGAGGACCCACGCCAATCACCTCATCTCAGCCAATTACATATGCAAACACCTCGTGTCCAAATGAGGTCACATTCCAGAGTTCTGTAGGTTAGGACTGCAACATGCGGATTTGGAAGGAACACAATTCAGCTCCCAACACTTAAAAAAAGTCTGCTAGAGGGCACATGTGCTGGCAGGGACAGAGAGAGGGGGAAAATAAGAAAGCCCTTCCCCCAAGGAGGGGATGGCCATACCACAATCCTTTCTTCTTTATTTCTCCCCACTTTTGGGATTGTGGGCCCATGTACATGCACCTGGTATGTTTATCAAGCAGATGAATCTGGGACTTGGAGTGTGCAGTTGGTCATGTGGGATCCAGCCACCTTAACCACAACGCCACAGGTCAGCCCACAGCTCGTAACACTAACACTAACTGTCAGTGCAGCCCGATTGTGCTTCTCCTCTCAGTCATCACTTACTAAAAGACGAAGTCCCTTCCTAGGACAGCTCCTTGCCTCTCCAGCCAGCTCTGCACTTCCCATCACACTTGTCCTCCTGTATGTTTAACTGCAGAGAGGCCCCGCGTTCCTCCTGGCTGGCTGCTTCCACCATAATGCACCCCCCCGCCCCCGTTCCCCTCTTTCCATTGGAACTCCTGGTGAACTAACATTTAGCTCCTTTCAAGTCCTCATTCAGGAATCACCTCCTGCAGGAAGCCCGTCCACCCCATGTCTCTTCCTCTTCCTCATCGGGTACTCCATCCTTCAGTGTCTAAGTCTGTGCTGTGCTCCTGTCCTGCCTGGCTGGGTGGCAACAATGTATCTGTCTGCAAGTTTCCTTAGGCTGGGAGTATCCTCTGTTCCCTTCTGTTTCCTGAGCTTAACCATATCATGTGCATATTAGTCACTTAAACATTTGTTCATTTAATGACTGAGTGAATGAATGAATGAGTGAGTCTCCTCCATCTTCAACATTTTTAAAATAAATTGCTGTCTGAAAAACAGAACTCTTAACAGATTTTTCTTTTTAAACATAGGTGTATTTCTTAGGGACAAAGAACAGAGGGATTTAGACCCAAGCTCCGTCTTACAGTCATTCATTCAAAGCCACGCGGGTTAAGGACTGCTCTGTGCTGAGCACCAGGGGGCACCTAACATATACCAGACATAGCCACTAACCTTGAGAAGCTTTTGGGTGAGGAGGAGAGACAAGTTAGCTACAAATATCATTCAGCAAAAATAAGAATAAGATCTAGGCCGGCTCTGCAGCATGGTGGTTAAAGGCCATGCAGAGGGAGCAGGATCCCACGTGGCCAACCTTGGTTCAAATCTCAGCTCCGGTGGTAACACACTGGGCATATATACACACATGCCCAGGATCCTGGTGGGGTGGGGAAGTGGAGGAAAAGGATTGCTGTGTGATCAGACCCTACAGGGGCATGCTTTCTCTCTTTTTCTGTCTCTCTCTGATATGTGCATATGTCCTCTGGTATTAAAAAGGGGGGGGGGGGTCTGAATGAATAGTACTGATAAAGAAAGCCACAGGCATTGAAGGTGGTCAGAGAGGGCTTCCTGGAAGAGGTGGGCCTAGCTGGAAATGGCTTTGGGGCTTTGGCTAGGTGGAAAGGAGAACCTTTGTGGTCAGAGACCAGCAGAAACATGGGGCCAGAATGACCCCAAACCCACGTGGGTCATTCTGGTGGTCAGGTGCCACCTGGAAGCCACGTCGGGAGAAGTGGGAAGAGGCATGGTCCTGAATTTCCACGTTCTCCCCAGAAGGCTTTGCGACTGCTTGTTCTCCCTCTTCACTCAGAATGGCTTATCCCCAATTCACATGGCGGCTCAGGGAGACCACCTCGACTGTGTGCGGCTCCTGCTGCAGTACAACGCGGAGATAGATGACATCACCCTGGACCACCTGACCCCGCTCCACGTGGCAGCCCACTGCGGCCATCACAGGGTGGCCAAGGTCCTTTTGGATAAAGGGGCCAAGCCAAACTCCAGAGCCCTGGTGAGCGGGAGGCACTGGAGGAGGCGCCAGGGAAGGGAGAGGCAGAGGGAGGCTGGAGCTGAGCCTCAGGGCGGCACCACGGGCCTGATCAGTCTTGGGGCCCTCACAGGCACATCGGTGCCCTCGATGCGAGCTTGGAGCTTGTCCTCCACAAGCCACTCCACACCCCTCTGGGTGTCATCTCGGCTGACATGCCAGGGTCTGCGATGAGTCTGGCCCAGGACGCGTGAAGCAGGAAGAAGTGTCCATGGGGGTTGCAGGGACTGGCCCAGAGCTGAGGGACAGTGATGTCCCAGAGGCTACCTGGCTCTGTGACTGGCTTTGGGAGCAGTGGAGTGGTGTGGCCTGAGCGTCCTTCCTCTCAGAGGGGTTTACATTTTCAGGGTGAGCTCCTGCAGAGGGGAGCTCAGGCTGAAAGCAGATTCCTCCTGAGGTGCTTACTCCTCCTCCCCCAGGCAGGGCTCCAGGGTTTCTAGGGCACCCTGGGAACCTGGGGGCTGCAGCTCTTCATAGAGCATGAGTCATTCATTCATTCAGAAATGATTTCATTGAGCGCTGATCAGATGCCACGTGCCACGCTGGGTTCTTACCTCAAGACCCGACGTTCAGGGCCACAATCTCTGCTTCTCTGTGCCCTGAGGGATGTTTAGTAGCCTCCTGGCCTCTGCCCGCTAGGCACTAATAACTCTTCTCCCTCTTTGCGACAACCAGACGTGTCTCTACTGTCTGAGAATCGCTGCCCAGAAGATAAAGCACACACACGAGAGGCAAGCTAATCAATAAACAGACAAAAAGCCCTGCCCTTGTGGCATTTATGGTCTAGAATACCATACTTGAGAGGGGAAATTCATTTCACTAAAAATGATCAGCGGTTTCGGGAAGAAGGAACAGGATTTGCTTCGTCAAAGTGGCCCTGGCTTGTATGGCGCGCTACACGGCAGGCTCTCTCAGCGCACCCAGAGTACGACCGCTTGTTGAGAGCAGGTTTATAAACGTGCTCGGCCACAGGCCTGGAGCAGAGACCGAGAGCCACTTCCTGGTGATCGACATTAGACATTACGAGACTCACCATGGACAGCGATTCCTTCTGGGCCCTGCAGGAGCTGCTGAGGGCCCGGGCAGAGCCGCCTTGCGGAACAGCAGGGTGGTCTCCTAGGTGTCCAGGGCGAGTGTGTAAGCTCCGGCTTGTCTGTGTCCTTTGTGCGGGCTGCAGAATGGCTTCACGCCCTTACACATCGCCTGCAAGAAGAACCACATCCGGGTCATGGAGCTGCTGCTGAAGACTGGTGCCTCCATCGACGCGGTCACGGAGGTAGGAGGGCCCCGCCGCCACGCCTGTCCGCTGCCGTGTCCTCCATGGGCCTCGTCCTGGTCTTCCGCCCTGTCCTCCTCCCCTGGCCACATCCACGCCCACTGCCCAGTCCACTGGCCTTCTCCGGGAGGGTTTCTCTGTAGCGACATGGTGCTGCGGGAGCAGGGGGTCTGCAGGTCTGGGCTGCTCAAAGGAGCGCCCCGGGGGGAGTACCGTCGGGGACCATGTGTCTGGTCCCAGGGAGCTTCCCACAGACGCGCGACCTTTCCAGTCGGAGCGGTGGGCAGAACCTGCTCGGCAGTGAGCTTTTTCTTCCAGCCATTTTCCCGGGAGCCAATCTATCTCACTGAACACCCTTTCCTTGGAAAACCACTTGTGGAGCGCCTAGTGGAAACGGAGCCGGGCGCCGTCTGCTCGCTCTCCCCCCGAGGGCGGGGAGACCCGCGTGTCTCACTGCTCTTATCTGTCCTAGTCCGGCCTGACCCCTCTCCACGTGGCCTCCTTCATGGGACACCTGCCCATCGTGAAGAACCTCTTGCAGCGGGGGGCCTCGCCCAACGTCTCCAACGTGGTAAGCCACCGGGGCCTGCTCAGGGGGCCTCAGCTGTGTCTTCCCAGCCTCCTCTCCGGGACTGAGGGGATTCTCAGAACAGCCAGCGTTTCGGACTGGGGAGAATACCCGTGTCCCAGTGAAATTTGCCACACTCTGTAAATCCTGAGGGTTCTGTTTTGTACAGTAACTCTGGGACGTCTGTGTTACCTGGGAACACCTTTCCATTTGTGAATATTCATTATCTCTAGGGTTTACTTTGAACATGCGCAGGACACACACACACACACACACACACACACACACACAGGACTTGCCAGGACATCTTCACCTTGTGAAACCCCACCAAGCTGCTCCAGGCGGCCCTTCAAGCTATGGGTGTGCCCCCAGGACACCCAGCCCTTGCCAACAGTTCTGTAATTTCGGTACTTCACAGAAAGTGGAGACCCCGCTGCACATGGCCGCCAGGGCAGGGCACACGGAAGTGGCCAAGTACCTGCTCCAGAACAAAGCCAAGGTCGATGCCAAGGCCAAGGTGCGCTCTGGGCCGGGAGGGAGGGGCCGGGAGGGAGGTCCTGGGGCGGAAGCGCTCTGGGCCGGGAGGGAGGCCCTGGGACGGAAGTGCCTTGAGCCTGCCGAGGAGCTCCCTGGTCCGGCCGGCTGGGCTGCGGGGCGTGTGGTTCTGACTGCCCGGATTCTTCCTCGGGGGGTTTCGAGGAAGCTAGAGATGAGAAGTTCATTTGTTTTTCCCTTCACGAGAGGGACAGGAAGAGGCACCCCATCAGGGTCCCACGCTGTGACCCACCCCAACCATAGCTGACCCGGTCACAGGCACACAAGCCGGTGTACTCGGGGGGTCTCAGGACGAGAACCTAGGACCTTCCCCATATGAGTCCAGCGGTGTGGTGGTCTCTGTGCTGCTTTGGGAGAGCGGAAGCCCGAGGAGCTGGCTGGCCTGCAGGACCTGGGGGCTAATGCTTGCAGTCCTGGTGGAAGGAAGGAGGCAACTATTTCTTTTTATTCTGAGAGAGCTTTGCTATAAGGCATGTGTGCTCACTGGCGAGAGAGAGAGAGATAGAAAGTGAGAAATCACCCTTGGGGGGAGGGGATGGACATGCTGCAATCCCTTCTCTCAGAATTTTGGGCATGCATGCACATGTGCCCAGAGTGTTTTAAGCCATCGTATCCTGGACTCGAACCGCAGTTGACTAAGTGGGAGGCAACTTTTTTTTTTTTTTTTAATAATTATTTATTTTTAATTTTACTTATTCATTCATTTATTTTAATTTGACCAGAGAGACACACAGAAACAGAGAGAGAGAGAGAAAGTGAGAAAGCAAGCCACCAGGTCTGGGACTCAAACCATGGTCAGCCACGTGGGAGTGTCCAGCACCTTAACCACCACGCCACCTGCTGGTCCCCATGGGAGGCAACTTTTTGAAGGAAGTGTCGCTAATGAAAACCAGCCAGGAATTGCCTGTCTCCAGGGGGAGGAGCCCTTTGGAGGAAATGCATTTGAGTAAGGACAGGGCTGTGGCCAAGGCCGTGCTGCTCTAGCCACAGGGGGAGAGCTCCCCTGAGGGCTGACCGGGCTTGTGCCGGGGCCACGCGTGGGAGCCTCCTAGTATTGCAGACACCTCGCCTCTCGGGCCCCACCAGCATCAGCCAGCCGTAAAGGGGAAGCAGGACCGGGAGAGGGCCCTGCCATCTGTCCCCGCCAGCAGTTTACTCGCCATGCCCCGGCAGAGAGAACATCAGTGAAGTTCAAACAGAAAGGATGCCAGAGCGAAGACAGCGCTCTTACTTGTGCCAAGCACAGAGGGGCCCTCCGAGTCCTACCCTGTCCCGGGGCGGGTATGACAGCCCGCATTTTTCAGGCAGGGGAGCTGAGCCTGTGTGCAGTTAATAGAACGAGCCACTGCCGCGGAGGCTGCCGTAAGGGTGAAAGGGGCTAGAGAGGGTTTCAGTGACCCGGAGACCAGCTCTCCATCCTCATAGCTGTGTGGCCTCAGAAAGACGCTTGTCCTCTCTGGGCCTCACCTTCCTTTGTAAAGCAAGAGTCGGCCCCGTTAACATCGCCATTGGCCCTCCTTTGTTCTCACTCGGGGTCCAGGACGACCAGACCCCACTGCACTGTGCTGCTCGCATCGGCCACACGAGCATGGTGAAGCTCCTGCTGGAGAATAATGCCAACGCCAACCTGGCCACCACCGCCGGCCACACGCCTCTGCACATCGCAGCCCGAGAGGGCCACGTGGACACCGCTCTGGCCCTTCTGGAGAAGGAGGCATCTCAGGCCTGCATGACCAAGGTACACTCCAAGGCCTGTTGCTGCCGGGCCTAGACACGGAGGGATCCCTGTGTGCTGCTCGGTCGCCTTGACAACACTGCGAGCAGCCGGGAGGGCCAGATCCACAGGCCTGGCCCCAGTCAACGAGCCTGCTGGGGACCGACCTCCACCTGTCTGTTCTCACCCTTCCGCTCACCGGGCAGTTACCTGCTGAGCACCTGTCCCGGGCGGGCGGGTAGCAGACAGCCCTGGGTAGCGGAAGGATGGCCCTGCCGGTCCCCATAACCAGTGGTTAGACGGTGCAGGAGGGGCCACGCTTGCCCCCGGGGAAGGGCAGTGGGGGGCAGTAAGGGAAACCTCGAGTCACAGCTTCTGCGCCAGCCCGGGTCGGCGCCCTGACAGCCTGTGTTTCTCCTCAGAAAGGATTCACACCTCTCCACGTGGCGGCCAAGTACGGGAAGGTGAGGGTAGCAGAGCTTCTCCTGGAGCGGGACGCCCACCCCAACGCTGCAGGGAAGGTGAGAGCACGCCCCCACGCCGGGCTGGAGTTGGCCCAGGGAGCCATCACCACCTGTGGATCCCAGCGCTTGCTGTTTGCCTGGCCTTTGAGTGGGTGGCCCTCCAGGGAGACCAGCCTGGAAGGCCAGATCTTTCTGTCCAAGCCCAGTCGCTGTAGGAGTGCCTGGGGGACCGACTCCTTGGTCTCACTGACCCCTCCATCGGGCCCCACGGGAATGCGGCGATGGCCCAGCTCCTCCTGGTTGTGCCCTGGGATGGCTCCCGGGCAGGCTGGCTTTGGGAAGATTTCTGTACAGAATAAGAGGTGCCCTGTCTCAGAGGGACCCCCACAGCAGCGCCCTGGAGTGAAGCTGCTCTCTCCTTGCAGAACGGCCTGACGCCCCTGCACGTGGCCGTCCATCACAACAACCTGGACGTGGTGAAGCTGCTGCTGCCGCGTGGCGGCTCCCCACACAGCCCTGCCTGGGTAAGGCCCACCATGAGGGGACACAGGGCCGCCGCTCGTGGGCCACCCACGGGTCATGTGTTGTTCTCACTTCAGCCTCACAGATGCGACCCGCAGGATCGGTACTGTGCTCGGGGCAGGAGGGGACAGGGTGGGTCACCTCGCAGAGCGGGTGTGCCCCAAACCGCTGTGCCAGCTAGTCCTGTGAACAGGCTGCCAGAGGCCAGCATGGTGACAACCTCCCCTCTCAGAGCACTGAGCCTTGTCCTCAGAGCTGCACCTCAGTGAGACTGCGTCCGGCCAGGGGATGTCCTCTTGCACCCTCGTAGGCAGCCCTGACGCTGGGGTGCAGTGGCCATGCTCTGGACAGATTCTAGGCTGTGACTGAGCCTGCTGGAACCTCAAGGCAGGATCCCCTTTTGAATGTGGGCACTCACCCCCACATTCATCTTTCTCACGAGTCCAGACTTTCAGATCAGGCCTCATTTTTCAAATAGTGCAGGTCGGCCAGCCTCGTGCCGGCCCTGACAGACGCTGCTCAGAACAGTCAATCCCGTGACCCTAGGGACCAGCCAAGGGAGCAGACGGGGCTGCTGGCCGACCAGACTGGGGCAGGGTACAAGGATAGGGCTGGCACTGAAGGACTTTTGGGGGGACCAGGCTGCCCCAAGTGGGAAGGTGAGGGTGGGGTTTGTAGTGGGGGGCTGGGGGCTGGTGGAGGGGAGAGGAGGGAGCAGGCTGGGTTACAGAGACACACGCAGGCCTGCACCAAGAGAGGACGAGATGGGCGTCCCAGTGCCGCAGACAAGGGAGCCGCGCTGAGCCCCTCCTGCTGCTTGCCCTGCGGGGCAGACGGCCTGGGGCCTGGTGGTTTTGCTGCCCCGTTCGGACGCCGTCTCCATCCCACAGCAGGGCTTTCTGCACACGCACACCTCCCCGCAGCCCTGGCTCGTCCTGGCTTCTGTCCCCGCTTCTGTTGTAGCAGGGCCCACGTGACCGTCACCGTGCAAGGGTGCAGGCCGCCCCGCAGAGACATTGACTTACTCCTGCCGCTAAAAATAAAAGCCGGACTCCCCCGTCCTCCTCACTCTCCCACATACACACAAGCCACCAGAGCCAGGTTCTCGATATTTCCAGAGAGCTCCATCCAGGCACGGGCCCTGTACAGATGGCTTTTGTCTCCATGGCAAAAAATAGTTTCCAAAGTCGTCTGGCAATTTTGTAGAATTTCACATGCAAATCTCTCTGCACCCAAACCAAACCCTCCCCTTTCTAATTCTGATGCAAATGTTGTTCTGACAGTCAGACTGAGCCCGCTCCCTGGTGCTCGCCTTCGCCTTGCCTTCCGATGAGCTCATTTCCTCGGGAAGAAGAGCCTTTTCCTGGCACCCCTTCCTTCCCCGCCTCTCCTGACTCCCTGGCCTAGTTGTCCCTTGTCCTTGCCACCCTCAGGTCATTTGTTCCCTTTAGTCCCAGTCCCGGGGAAGTGCTGAGGGCTGGTCTGTGTCCTGGTACAGTGACTCTTGTATCTCGGTTTTAACCAGCGGTTACTGGCACCTCAGCTGTCCCCAGGGCCAGCTTGCCCTCTGCCAGGACAGGTGCCACTCTTGCCAGTAGCAGCCCAGTTTCAGGTTGCACCAGCGACCGTCTCCCGTGCACTGAGAGGAGGCCCTATAGGCATTGCTTTCGTGTACCGATGCCCGCTCCGGAGCCGCCCTGGGTGGGTCCGACCTTGCCCATCACCCCACAGCAGAGCTCGGCACCGACATTCGGAGCTTCCATCCCGAGATGCATCTCCTGAGACAAATCCCAACACAGGCTGGTCCAGGGGGCCGCATCCCTTCCTCTGATCTCGTCTGATACAGTACAGAAAGCGTTTTGCTTCGTTAATTTTATTATCCCCCAAATGCCCATCTTGTTTTATGAACACAGCCTATCAAAAATAACTTAATGTTTTCTCTTAACGTAATCACATGTAGAAGGAGGAGTATTAGAAAGAATGATTTTATGGAATTCTTCCAAGAGAAGGATTTTTCGATTCAGATTATTCTTTTGGTAAATGACCTTTCATTCCCCCGTGAAAGCCCCTTATGGATTAACCTTGCAAGCCTTTCCCCGGCCCCGCCACCCCCGCCCCAGAGCGGTACAACTGCGGTTTCACGTAGTCCCTCAGCCCTTTCTGTCCCACTCGTTTTCCTGACCAGCGATCTCGGTAGAGTCAGAAATGCAGGTTTCCCCGGTGAGACCGTGTCTGGCGGGAGACAAAGTCGGGGCAGCCGGGAAGATGTTGGCAGAGGCGGGCGTCTCATGCCTGGGGCAGGCCTCACACTGGGCAGCCTCCCGCCACGGGGCAGGGCAGGTGTGTGCCTAGAGTCCTAGGCCCTGGCCTGAGGTCCGGGCCTGGCAACCCTTTCCCCCCAAGCTATCTGGGGCCTTCTCCTTAGTGTAGGCCCAGGCCCGCAGTAGCAGCAGCCCCTGGGAACTTGTTATAAATGCAGGGTCTCGGGCCCTCTCTGGACCTTCTGAGTCAGAATCTGCATTTAGCAAGGTCCCTGGTGGCTTTTGAGAAGCACCGCTCAAGCTGCAGGAAGTGTGGTCTGGAGCCCAAAGGCCAGGCCTGGGCTACCTGCAGTTCTGTTACCACGGGACATCGGAGCGGGCACGTAGCCTCCTGGAGAATGACCGCTTTACCACAAAATGGGGTGATAATGTAAACGCCCGCGTTACGCACCCTCCATGGTCGCAGTGAAGTTGAAAGGGAGAACACAGGTAGAAGGGGTTCCCAGCAGTGATGGCCAAGGGGGTCCTTCTGCAGGCAGCCCTCAGCTCAGGGAGGTGAGGACCTTCTCCAGGATGGAGAACCCATGCACCGCTGCCTCCATGGAGAAAGCCTTGCTACCATCAACAAATAAGTAGAAAATGTTAGCGGGGTAAACTGCGTACGCTCTGGGCCAGGCTCCTGTTCTGGTGTGGACACACGGCATCTTGCAGACCAGGGCACTGCATAGCCACGACACACACCGATGTGCTCGCTTCCACATCTGAATTTTGGAAAGCACCTTTGCACATGTTACCAGGTGACCCACCCAACAACTTTGCGAAATGAGCAGTGTAGACGTTATTATTCACAGCTGATGGCTTAAAAAATCCCTAAGCAAGTCTAGGTTGTTGACCATCTTGCCCTGGCTCACACAGCTAGGTAAGAGTGGGAGGAGAGAGCCAGCAGGTGGCGTAGTGGTTAAGGCACCGGATTCTCACAGGACTGACTGCTGTTCAAGTCCCAAACCCAGTGGCATAAAAATCACACCAGTGCATGTGCGTGTGCATGCACATGCATGCCCAGAATCCTGAGAGGAGGATGGAGGAGAAGGGATCGCAGCATGGCCATCCTCCCCGGGGATTGAGTTCCTACTTTCCCTCTCTCTGTCTCTCTCCAGTGAGTACACACTCCCTATGGCAAAAACCTTTTATAAAAAGAAAAGGAAAACCTTTTATAAAAAGAAAAGGAGTGAGAAGGACTGACCCCCATGTCCTTGGGTCCCTCGTGACCCCTGCCCCCTCACCCCACACTGTCTGGTTCTGGCAAGCCCAGAGGGCAGCCCTTGGCCCAGTTGCACAGGGAGAAAGGGCTGCTGCTTTTCCTCTATGAGAAGTTTGGGGCTCTTGTTTCTGAGCGTAGGAAGGAGAAATGGGAACCTTTACTTACCTAGATTTCTAGTTGTCCTACGGGCTGCCTGGTTGGGTCCCAGCTTTTCCTGGTGACAGAGTATTTGCTGCCCGGCAGATTGTCAGAGCATGGTAACAGAAGACAGATGACGGCGAGAGACTTGGACATCTGCTGCCTCTGGGAACCGGGGGCTGTCTCCTAATCGAACGGGTTTTGCTGGCTTGTTGTTTCCTTCAGTGGCTCTCCTGGTGCCACCAGCCTGCTTGGTGGGCCCCCTCCCAGGGCTCAGAGTGTCAGCACAGCATTCTGTAACCAGGCTGCGGGCCGCCCCTTCTATTTCAGAATGGCTACACCCCTTTGCACATCGCTGCCAAGCAGAACCAGATGGAGGTGGCCCGCAGCCTGCTGCAGTACGGGGGGTCAGCAAACGCCGAGTCGGTGCAAGGCGTGACCCCCCTGCACCTGGCTGCCCAGGAGGGCCATGCCGAGATGGTCGCCCTGCTCCTCTCCAAGCAAGCCAACGGCAACCTGGGGAACAAGGTAGGCACGGCACCTCCAGGAATGTGTCCGCGTCAGCCAGCCTGCGTCCTGTCTGCACAGAGCACCTACTTTGTGCCTGGGTTCTGGGCGGGGTCTGTGAGTGCGAACTCAGGAGAGCCCTGCGTCCTTTTCCATCTCCATCTCAGTTTATGAGAGTGGAGAATGTCAGGAAGGCGGCTCACTCCCGAGCTGCAGGGCCCGAGCCTCTGCTGTCAAGCCCTCGGCTGACTCTGTTGTCCTTCTAGACAGATGCACTCCAGGGTCTGCAGAAAGAGCAGAGTTAAACACACAGCACACCTTCCCGAGTAGGGGCCGGTGTCAGTGCTCAGGAGTAGATCAGGTGGTTTGGTGCTAAGTATGCACTCTCTGGGAGAGGAGGTCCTTCTGGAAAAGACTGACCCATCCATTAGACAGGGGGCTCGAGGGTTGTGTGCGTGCGAGGCCTCTGGGGAAGGTGGGCACAGGGACGTGTTCCTGCTCCAGCTGTTCACGTTAAAAGCATGATGACTGCATGAGCCAAAAAACACCAAGACTCGTTTCCTTCCAAATGACGGTTTTATTGGAATATAATTCACTTAAAAGTCCCCCTCTAACTGTCCAGTTCGGTAGTTCCTGGTCCTGCAGGACCCTGGGGCTGGCCAGGGTTCACCAGCCATCCTCTGTGTAACTCAGAGCATTCTCCTGAGCCCAGAGGAAGCCCGTCCTCGTTGGCGCTCCTTCCCCTCCATCCACACCCCGAGTCCCGGTGACCACTGCCCTTTCTGTCCCCGACTTGCCTGTTCCGTACTTCCCACAGACGTGGAGATGTACAGGGATGGCAGAATCGCACCACCCTTCAGATGGTGGGCGGACGTGGGCAGTTCGGGAGAGGCGCGCCTCTCGAGGAGAACTTAGGCTCCGTAGGTGCCGTTGCTTAGGGCCCCGGCTCTTTGTGTGCCAGTCTGAGCAGTTGGCCCAGGGAAGGAGCTGTCCGGCACGGCCTTCCGACTTCCTGGCGTCCTGAGTGTTCATTGTCCCACGTAGAGCGAGCTCTGGGAGGTGGCAGTGATGAGGGAGATGGTTCTCTGTCCCGGGCGCCCACCCTGTCACCCACACACCACCCTCACGAGGCAGACCACTGGTTTCAGCCCAAGGTGGCCAGATGCCCAGCCGCCAGGACGCTCATGACTGCCACGTGACATTGACATTCTCACGTGTGCCCACCCTGCTTGCTACTCGCTCAGGCTGGCTGTCCCCGGCCTCTGGCCCTTGCTCATGTCTGCAGAGGAGGGCACAGAGGGCCACGGCAGAGGGGCCCTGGCTCATGTCTGCAGAGGCGCCGTGGCTCTGCATTCCCTCTGCTAGCAAAGTACTGCAGTGGGGTGTGAGGGAGACTCTCCTGGCCCTCCGTGCAAGGCCCCAGACGGCAGCAGAACCCCGGGTGGTTGCGACCCTCACAAGAAGGCCGAGAGGCCGTGCTGGGAACCTTAGAGTCCTCACTCCGGGGCCCTCCCCGCTGCGGCGCGGCACTGGCCAGGGTGTGGGGATGGTCTGCTGCATTTAAAGGGCACCCTGCTCTTAAAGCGCCCCCACCAGCCCTTTCTCAAGGGACCTCACCTTGCCCTTGAGGAAGGTGAGTGATCATTTCGATTTTCTGGATTAGGAAGCCAAGGCTCTGAAGCTTACCGTGGGGAAAGGGCGTTCCCTACTGGGACAGTAGCATAAAGGACCTACAATTGGAAGGGACCGTGAAGTTCACAGGTCAGCAGATGATGGCCCCTCGGCCAAATCTGGCCCGCTGCCTGTTTGTGTAAATAAAGTTTTATCGAAACACAGTCATGTTCACGATAGCCATGGCTGCTGTGTTATCACAGCCGAAGCTGGGCCGTGGCTCTGTCGTCACCAGACTGAAGTGCTGACAGTCTGGCCTTAGAAACAGCTGCCAGCCCTGATCTGGTCTGAGCACCTCGCCTTTAGATCTGAGTATCGAGGTCCAGGGCAGAAAGAGCTTTGCCCAGGGCCTACCAGCCGTCAGACCCAGAGCCAGGCTTGGCTCCCAAGCGTCAGCTCTGCCCTGTGGCCTGATCTCTTTACTGGCCAGAAAGTGACGCACCTCTTCTCCTTTCCAGAGCGGAC
This sequence comes from Tupaia tana, assembly GCA_026018925.1. Classification (NCBI taxonomy): domain Eukaryota; kingdom Metazoa; phylum Chordata; class Mammalia; order Scandentia; family Tupaiidae; genus Tupaia; species Tupaia tana. The sequence continues at coordinate 190,729,359 of JAKSZU010000002.1, forward strand.
TCACTCCTCTCCATCTGGTGGCACAGGAAGGCCATGTTCCGGTGGCAGATGTGCTGATCAAACACGGTGTCACGGTGGACGCCACCACCCGGGTAAGGCAGCCCACCACCCCTGCATTCAGCTCTCCTGGGCTCCCCGCTTCCCTCCACGTGGGTTCACATACTCCTGCCCAGCGGCCTCTCCCCAGCCACCAGAACCTTCCACAGAGCTTTGAACTCCTGAGGGCCCAGCGGGGCATTCTTCCCTGCCACTTCCCAGAGCTGGCAGTGGAGTCGGAAGACATCTGTCCTAATTATCCCACTTTCCAGTTGCGAATTTTGAAAAGTCTGCTAAACCTTTGAGCCTCTGTGGAAGGACCTCAGAGGAACTTTTCATCGTAGCTCTGAGATCTCTGAGTAGGAAGTCCCTCGCAGGGTCAGGCTTCCCTGGCTTCGCTCAAACACTCAGCCTCTTTTATTCTAGCATCTCACTCAGTTTAGTCCAGCCGTCTTTGAGCGTCTTCTGTGGGCAGGGGCAAGGAGGAGGCCTGAGCTCACTGAGTCGGGCACACCCGGGGGAGCGGGCGTGGAGGGATGGCAGCGGGTGGAAAGGCGCCGTGCAGGGGACCTCAGGGAGAATGGGGGGTTTATTCTGGTGCAGAGCAGGTGTTTCATGACGGCCATTTCCCATGAACTTTCTGAAGACGTCCCCACCCCCCGTATCTGGTATGTGAGGAGCTAAGGGCACAGGGCGGGAGAGCCGTCTCCAGCTGCTGAAAGACAGAGGCTTCCTGGAGAAGCAGCACCCAGCCCCTGCTCACCGCAGGAGGCTGCAGTCAGAGGACAGGATAGAGTGACACCACGGCCAGCCACCGCCTCTCCAGAGTAACCCAAGGCCACAACAGTGTCATGTTAAGCACCCAGAGAAAAGTCTGGAAACTGTGTGTTACCTCAGCTGCCTACAGCTTCAGAAATCTGCTTAAAGTCCCAGAATGCAGTCAGCCTTGTAGCCTGATGGTTAGGGAACTGGATCGCAGATGGCCGGCCTTGTGGTCTGAATCCCGGCGCCAGCCAGGCTGGTGTCTATGTGTGCCCCAAATCTCACCAGGGTGGAGAAATGGAGGAGAGGGGATTGTGTGTGACCATGCCTCGGCAGAGGGGCTTTCTCCCTCCCCTGCCCCACTTCTCTGTCTCTCGTGAGCACATCTGCCCTCTAGCAGTTAAACGAAAAGAGAAAACGAGAATGTTCTGGGTCGGGGAGGTTTCCCTTGTCCCAGTTTGGTTTTGGCTCTCCTGCTCTGAGAGGCTCTATTCCGTGGCTGGAGCTGCCTAGAGCCATCCAGAATATGAAGGTCTCACCCGCAGGATCTACGTAGGGGAGGGACCAGCAGTTGACGAAGTGGCTATGTTGCTGGACTCCCATGTAGTCGACTGTGGTTTGAGTCACGAACCCGGTGGCTTAAACTCACAATGGGCGTGTATGCATGTGTGCCCCAGATCCCGAGAGAAGAATGGAGGAGAAGGGATTGCGGTGTGGCCATCCCCCCTGGGGGGTGATTTCTCGCTTTCTATCTCTCTCTGTTTTTCTGGCACATGCACACGCCCTATAGCAAAAAAAAAAAAAGAAAGAAAGAAAGAAAGAAAGAAAGAAAGAAAGAAAGAAAGAAAGAAAGAAAGAAAAAAGAAAAAGAAAAAGGATCTATGTAGGGGGTCTCTGGAACCAGCACCAGCTTCCCGGGGCCACCAGGGAACAGGGCTGTCGGCTCTTTGGGGACAGCGGGACATTCAGTGGGAGAGAGTCCATACCTCACGTGAGCACTCATCCAGGGCCCTTTCGTTTCAAGCCGTGGCTGGTTCCTAGAATTCCACCCCCACAGCGCGCCCGTGCAGCCTTTCGGAGGCTTTGCAGTGGGAGTTCAGCTTCCCGGCAGGAAGAAGCCTGCGGTGGCCAGGGTCAGCACAGTTCCCTGCGGCTTCTGTCCTCGTCTTCGCCCCCTTCTCAGCCGAGTGCCTGCGTGCTCTCCCTCCTCCTGGAGGAACCCCTGGGCTTAGTCGGTCGTCGTGTTGCTGTAGAAGTACCTGACTGGGCGGCTTTATAAAGAAGATTGAGCTTTACTTACAAACTCAGGATTCCGGTGGCTGGAGAGTCCGAAGGCCTAGGCCCACAGCATGGCTGACGGGTGCTGTGGAGGGAGCGTGTCTGGCTCTCACAAGAACTAGCCCCTTCCTGCGAGGGCTAGAACTCACTGGGTCTCTCAGGACATCATGGATCTGGTCACGAGACGCTGTGACGGCATCGCCATGATCCAATCAGCTCCCACCAGCCTCACCGCCTCCCAACATCAGATTCTAGCACATGAACCTTTGGGGACAGACCATCGTCCCAACCGCAGCCCCTCCCGGGTCCCCTCCTGCCCCTGTTGCTCCCTCACAGTCCTCTCTCCGGACCCCGTCCTTAGTCCCCCGTTTTTTCTCTCCATACTTTATCCGTGGTGACTTCACTCACCTCCAGGGAGTTTGACCCTCCGCTGGCTCAGGACCCCAGCCCGGCCCTCTCCGCGGGGTGCAGTGCCACTTCCTACCACCCCTGTGGGTCTCTGAGAAGCATCTCGGCCTTCACTTGTCTGAAACTGAACCCTGGTCCTTCCCAGGCCGGGGTGCCTGACGAGCAGCAGAGCTCACGCCTCGCAGTGGCCGCCAGCCTGCCGGGGCGTCCTGTTCCTCTCCGCGTCGCCAATCGCGTCGCCAATCGTGTGAGCGTTTCCTGAAACGCACGCGCAGCGCAGGACGGCCGCGCTCTGCCCGGGCCGGGGAGTCACCCTCTTACTGCTTGCCTTCCAGATGGGCTACACGCCGCTCCACGTGGCCAGCCACTACGGAAACATCAAGCTGGTGAAGTTTCTGCTCCAACACCAGGCGGACGTCAATGCCAAGACCAAGGTAGGGGGCGTGCAGGGCCCAGCTCCAGTACTCCGACCCTGACCCTGACGGCTCTTAGTGCCGGTGCGAACGCTGCGGAGTGCTCTGCCATACCGGGGCCCTGCCGTGGCTACGGGCTCGGCCTGTGAAGGAGGGATTGGGACAGATGTGCGCGGGACGGCTCGGTAGCATGGGGCAGGAGCGCTCTCTCCGCCAGCCGGCTAACCCTGCCAAATACCCACCCGGCTTTACAGCTGGGGTACAGTCCCTTGCACCAGGCGGCCCAACAAGGACATACGGACATCGTGACTCTGCTTCTGAAAAATGGTGCTTCCCCAAACGAGGTCAGCTCGGTGAGTGTCCAGCTCCCTCCCGACTTCAGAAAGCTGCCCCCAGGCCGCACCCCGTGACCTCTGACTGCAGAGGCTCCTGCAGACACCTGGGCCGAGGCTGCAGCTGTAGAGTCTCCGTTGTGGCGGGCTCCTCAGGGGTGGGGTGTTGTGTCACTTTCTCTTCCTGGTGAACTGAAGGTTGTCTTTTTAAGCTTTGTTTACTCTCTCCTTTTTCTTTTGTTTTAAATATGCAGAGTCTTCAAAAAGTTTATGGAAAAGGGCATATTATGAAAAAGTTATATGCATGGATTTTCAAGTTGCTTTTAGCACCAAACTAAACTTGTACTTTCTTTCTTTCTTTCCTGCCAGAGGTCATGTGTGCAAAAGAGAAAGAAAGAAAGAAAGAAAGAAAGAAAGAAAGAAAGAAAGAAAGAAAGAAAGAAAGAAAGAAACTCCCCAGTGGGGCATGGTCCTCAATCCTTTTCCCTCCACTTTTCCTTCCTCTCAGCATTTGGGTCACACACGTGGCATGGTTTTCAAGCCACTGGAGCTGGGATTCGAACCATGGTCAGTCATGTGTAATCCGGTCTCCTGTGCACAGCACTTTAAGGCTGCATTTCAGGGCCTGCCCTCCACCTGCCCCTGAAGTGGGCCCCTAGAACTCTGAAGTCCCTTGGGTTCTCACTGAAACCCTTTCTAAAACACACGAGCCTGCTTTCAGTGTGTGAAGGGACAGCGCTGTTTGGTGGTTCCTGACCTTTAGGGTCCGAGGACGGTAACACCTGACTAGTGACCTCGTTCATGTGGAGGATTTGTGGGAGGGAGGGGGATAGGACTTCGAGTTCTTGGAAAATACACTTTTTAAAGAATTGTTTTATTTAATGTTATTATTTTTACCCTTTTTTTTTGAGGGGGGAGAGATTTTTGTTAGAGGGTGTGTGCACGTCGCAGAGCAACAGAGAGAAAGTGAGAAATCTCCCCCCGGGGATGACCACACCGCACTCCCTTCTCCTCCATTCTCCTCTCGGGGGTCTTGGGCACACACGCCCAGTGTGTTTCAAGCCTCTGAGTCTGGGACTTGAACTGTGATCTGCCCTGTGGGAGTCCAGTGACATAACCATTATGCCATCTGCTGGCCCTGGAAAATGCATATTATGGAAAAACTATTCAGGGATTTAAAATACTGAGGCCGCCTCGTGGATGGGGGCGGACCAGGCCCTCCCGTTCTGAGCGCACCTTCATGCATCCTCTTCCAGAATGGAACCACGCCCCTCGCCATCGCCAAGCGGCTGGGCTACATCTCCGTAACAGACGTGCTCAAGGTGGTCACGGATGAAACCAGTGTGGTGGTACGTGCTCCCCCAAACACATGCGCCTCGCAGATCCAGGGGCCCTGTGGGTTCCCCAGAAGCTGGAAGTGACACGTTCTGGGGGAAGGGGGTCTGAGAGCCCAGGGGAAGCCCTGCCTGAGGGTGCTCCTCCCTCAGGCAGGGCTGTGCTGCCACCTAGTGGCCTGAGGAGTTAGGCTGCGCCCAGATGGGAGCAGGGCGGACAGGTGGGGATGGGGCAGGGATTAGGGAATGGGAAGTCCCTGTTTACCCACCCTGGGCTCCTGCCTGGTCAGCTTCCAGGCTGACCCCAGGGGCTGGTCTGTTGTCGTTGTTTGGGACTAGCTTCCTTCCTGCCTCCTCTCCGGCTCCCCAGTTGCGAGCAGTCACTGTGCCTGCCGCGCCACGCCCCTGAATCCTCTGTTTCTCCTTGTAGTTAGTCGGTGACAAGCACCGGATGAGCTTCCCTGAGACGGTGGACGAGATCCTGGACGTCTCTGAGGACGAAGGTAAAGTCTGGGATAAGGAGCTCAGACGGATGGCGACTCCAGGCGTGAGCCCCACCTGGTGGCCCCTGCCAGCTGCCGAGCTGCACTAGGGGTCCCTTAGCCAGGCTGGGTTCTGCAGATGCGCCTGGAAAGTGGAGAGGCCGCTTTTTACAAATGTCTGTTCCCAAAAGCGTGGTGGTTTAGGAGCTGGAGTCCCACGTCACCGACCAGCTGTCCTGGACCAGGCAGCTTGAAAAGTCACGCTGGTCCCATGTGTGTTTGTGGTCAAAATCCAGACAGGAGCCTGGGAGAGAAAGGATTGGGGTGTTGCCATTCCCCCTGGGAGGTGATCTCTCACACACATACACCCCACACACACCCCGGGAGCTTTCATGCCTTATCAAGGAAAAACATCTCCTTTATAACATCTTCGGTGAAGGAAAGTTATCTCGGAGATTAAAATTCAGGCCCCATGAAGTTTCCTAAACACACGTGTTTGCTTATATCATGCGTGTGTATCAAGTGTGACTCTCAGATGGGCTCAGAGCTGCAGGAACTGGAATCGCATTCTGCCTGGTGTTTTCCTTGTGCGTTGAGCGAATAAGCAGATTGTTTAGAATCCCTGAGAGCACCTTTCAGTAAGCCGCTCCTCCGACCGCACAGGGGGTCACCAGGTTTGGGGTTCTCTCCGTTATTATGAAATGTCTGGTCCCGGCTGCCGTGACCTAGGGTGCTCCTGGCATTTCCCCTTCCCCAGAGAAACCCCAATTCCTCGCTGAGTTGGAAGGGAGCCCCTGCGGTGTAAACGGGGCCCGATCAGATTCGCCCCGTGGCCCCTTCTGTGTGCGTGACTCAGCGCACGTGTAGTTCTGTGAACGAGATGGTTACAGCCTCCTCGTGTCCCCGTTGGTGATGTGCCTCTCGCTCTGACTGACTGCGATCTGTCCTTCCTTCAATGTGGCTCTTTTTGCTTTGCAGGAACCGCTCATATATCTCTAATGGGTATGAAACGCTTTCTGTTCCCTGTGGTCTTCTCACCAGAGTGCATTTCACCTCCACCCCCAAGCCTCACTAATCCATTCCCGCTTCCCATCGTCCTCGGACAGCTAACAGTCCAGGGCCAGGAGCTTGGCCTCCACCGGGACTCGCGGCCCGTGCGGTCCACGCCCTCGGCAGCCCCTGCCGCCCATCCGTGTTGCGCCCATGCCTCCGTGTCTGTGGTCATGACTGCATGAGCCGTTATCCCATTCCGTCAGCTCCGGATCACAAAACCGGACACGCGCTGTGGAGACAGTGCAAGACAGCACAGGGTCATAGCTCAGCCCCCAGCTCTGGTTCAAGCAAAGAGAGAAAGCAGAGGCAGGCTGGGGTGCAGGCAGGCTGGGGTGCAGGCAGCCGATTCTCCTGTAGTTTGAACTTCTTTGTAATGGGCTTTGGAGACTGCGATTTCAGCCCCCACAGCCCTTCAGCACGAGGGGCTCTGTCCACAGCGTTCACCCTCAAGCAGCAGCCCCCTCTCTGGTGCCGTTGTACACCTGCAAAGGGCTGTTTTCAGGGCTGCATCCAAGCCCTGGCGGGTAAATACCCACATCCCACATGGCCGACTGCATGGTTCAAGTCCCGGACCCAGCGGCTAGAGAGAACCTCCACAGGGATGTGTGTGTGCGTGCACGCGTGTGTGTGCATGTGTGTGTGCACGCGTGTGTGTGTGGGCCTGTGTGTGTGCGTGTGTGCATGCATGTGTGTCCGCATCCCAAAAGGAGAAGAGGTGGAAAAGGGATTGCAGTGTGACCAGGCCCAACGGGGAGTGCTTGCCCCTCTCCCTCCCTGTATCTCCGTCTGTCTCTGGGAGTATACTTGCCCTCTAGCCAAAAAAAAAAAAAAAAAAAGGCAGGGATGCTGAAGGAGAACTTGCAGAAAGTTCTCGCCCTGCCGTGTGCCTGCGAAGCCTGGCTCAGACTAAGCTGCGAGGAGCTGGCTGCCCGGCCCTGTGCCCCAGGCCGGGATCAGAGGTCTGAGCAGGGACAGCACATCAGAGACCTTCTACACTCAGGGCGAGCTCTGAGAGGCGAACCAGGAAAAGCTTTTTGAAGACAGACAGAACTCTCCCTCTGCCCGCCCCTCACGTGCGCGTGCCGTTTCAGGGGAGGAACTGGTCGGCTCCAAGGCCGAGAGACAGGATTCCAGGGACATAGACGAGGAGAAGGAGCTGCTGGACTTCGTGCCGAAGCTAGACCAAGTGTAAGAGCTGACTGGGGCGTCACGGGGGCCGAGGGGCGCCCTGGAGCTCAGAGCAGGGTTCCCTAGCGGGCTGGGCGCTGAGCGTGTCCCCAGAGGGTAAGCTGGCTCGCACCTGCACCACCAGGGTCCCGAGGCTCCCGGGGTTTCTCCGTGGTGTCCCTCCTCTCCCGGCCTCCCAGCCCCTAGCTCTCTCCCTCCCCACCTCACAGCCTTGGTCACCCCCAGCCCCTTCCCCTGCACCCACCCAGCAGCTCACCCCAGAATGATCCACTGAGGAAGATGCACATCAGTGACTGTTGCCAAGCTGGGCTCCAGCCCTGGCACGTCCCTCTGTGGGTGAGGTAGTTGGGCCCATCCCACAGAGGGGCAGCGTCTGCCCAGAACACCCAGGTGCTCATTCCCCCTGCCCAGCCCCAGCGAGCTGCGAGTCATACCTCTGTGCACACATTTGTACACACGAGGACGGCGTGCCTTATCCCACAAGGAGGTCTGAAATGGGCAACTAGTTAGAAACTGGGCGCCCTGGGTGTCTCGGAGAGGCCGCAGCTGTGGTGGGTACAGAGCAGGCAGTGGAGGGAGCAGGGGTGCAGGCACAGGGCACTCCAGCACTTAGTACTTACCGAGCCTCTGTGGGAAGGAGCCGCAGAGCTCAGAGCTCGACCCTGACAGGCCATGCCGTGGGCTCAGAGCTCACACCAGGGGGCTGCTCGGCAGGTGGCGAAGGCCAGGGTGGGATTTGTTGGCCAGGGATTTAAAGCTGCAGAAAGCGGCCATATGTGGGGCTGGAATCAGTTGGGGGAGGTTGGGGTAGGGCTGCATGGAGGAGGAGGCAGGTGTCTCAGCTGGTCATGGAGGGAGCTGCAGAGGAGGAGGGAGAGGCTTTGGGGCAAGGGGAAAGCTGGCCAGTGTGCAGAAGAGGAAGGGTCGTGTAGGGTGGGTGGGCAGAGGTGGGCAGGTGGACTGGACCGTCACTCTGGCCTCCCGTCCAGGCAGGGGCTACTCAGGAGGGTCCGCCCTTTGAGTTCCAATGTTCTCGGTGCGCAGGGTGGAATCTCCAGCCATCCCCAGGATCCCTTGTGTCACCCCGGAGACCGTGGTGATCAGATCCGAAGAGCCAGAACAGGTAGGAGGCCCCAGCTTCGTCACTGCAGAGTGACTCGCTCAGAGCGTGAGTCCCTGGGATGGCGGAGGCCCTGCGTACTGCGGAAGCTGGCCATTGATGGGCTCATGGCGAGGTCAGAGCCCTTCAGAGCCATGACACTTTGTGCGTTCACGGCCCCGTGCTGTCGGCGTTCCCGTGATCCCAGACAGGAACAACGTGCATCTCAGAGAGCTCCGGGGTGTGTGAACCACCCCCAGCAGCCCGCCTGAGGCAGCCCGGGACCCCAGAAGTCCTGGCTCCAAGGCCCGCATTCCCAGCCACAGCCCTGTCTCAGGGCCGCTGGTCACGGTGCTGGAGAGCAAGCCCTCCCCGTCCACACCTGCCTGCAGACACAGGAGCTCCGCACGGCCCAGGGCCCTGCGCACCTTTTCTTTCACAGTCATAAAAAAGAGAGTCCGCCTCACCTTCCTTCAGGAGGGGTTGGGGCTGGAAACAGCAGCGCCAGTGGGGGCTGTGAGGCCTCATCTGTGGCGTCCCAGCACGGCACCTGAACGCCTAAGAGGGAAAGGGGTGGTTTGAAGCCATCGGGTCCCCTAGCTCAGCTCGTGCCATCACCAGGACAAGGGCCTTTTCCAGCGAGGACAGAGGCAGGGGTGTCCGGGGCTGCACCAGGCCTGCCCGAGAGCCCGAGAGCAGAGCCTGGCGTGGCCGTTCTCAGGCTGGGGCAGGTCTCCCTCTGCCCCACAGGGCGAGCATGCCCTGGGCCAGGAGAACGCAGCCCAAGCACAGATGGGAATACACCGAGAGGGCCCAGGGGGCTCCCGGGAGCCCTGGTCAGCCTCTTGTCCCCATAGTTGCAGTGTCACTGTGGTGGGAGCCCCCGCCCCGTCACAGGTGAGGAAGCAGGAAGCCCCGCAGGGACAGGGTCTTTGTGTCCACTCAGTTGCCCACAGGGCAGCGCTGGCCATGGCTGGACAGCTTGCAGGTGACCGTGCTGTGGAGAGGACGCGGGCTGCCCAACAGAGCTCCCCACTGAGCATCGCTGTGGAGGAGGGTGGTGGCCGGCAGCAGCTGCAGTGGCACCCAGCCCAGGCCGGGCATCTGTCCCCAAGCTCCGTCCCAGGGCCCTGAGCTGAGCCACGGAGCGGCGTGGGGGAGGGGAGCCGCACTTCTTTGATTCCAGGAATGCCTTATCCCGGGCGGGTGTGCCGGGTGTGCCGGAGCACTTTCCACGGGCCCCAGGAGGTGAAGGGACAGGCCACCTCCCCTGTCCTCCACAGGCATCCAAAGAGTACGACGAAGACTCGCTCATCCCCAGCAGCCCAGCCACGGAGACCTCCGACAACATCAGCCCGGTGGCCAGCCCAGTCCACACGGGGTGAGTGGCACAGGGTCGGCCATGCCCGCCCGGCTCCCCGAGGGGCGTGGGTGCCAACGCTGTGTGCTGGCCCCTAGGTTCCTGGTGAGCTTCATGGTGGACGCCCGCGGGGGCTCCATGCGGGGCAGCCGCCACAACGGCCTGCGGGTGGTGATCCCGCCCCGCACCTGCGCGGCGCCCACGCGCATCACCTGCCGTCTGGTCAAGCCCCAGAAGCTGAGCACGCCGCCCCCGCTGGCCGAGGAGGAGGGCCTGGCCAGCAGGATCATCGCGCTGGGACCCACGGGGGCCCAGTTCTTGAGGTGAGTGCCTTCCCGGGGCCCTGCCACCCGGCGGTCATCAGCCACGAGTTTGTCGAGTTTGTCGTGCACCTCGCCCCGTCCTGCCAGGACCCTCGCCCTCTCCCCTGCTTTTCCAAGACAATGAGGGGCCCACAGCCTTGGCAGAGTTTAGCGGTTGCGTCCTGCTCGACAGCAGGGACAGAGGGCGGGGGACGGAGCTCCTGGGGGTCCCCAGGGTGTGATTGTTCACGCACGACGGGGGCTCAGGGAGGCAGCCCTGCTCGCTGAGGGCCACTGGACTGTGGGCCTGGGCCTCACCCTCACTGGGGCCCCCGGGCTCCCGCCCGAAGCCTGCTGATTGTGGGCACTGCGGGCAGTGGTGAGACAGGCCTGGAGCAGGGGCCCTGTCCGCCACCTCGGCCCAGCCCCATGGGCTCTTCTCAGCCTGCTCTTAGAGTTCTCTGTAAATGGAGTCCTCACAGCCTTCCCCAAGAAAAGGCCTCATGGCCGTGTGTAGACCGATGCTGAGACCTGGGTGGGCAGGTCGCCTGTCGGAACATCATGGGATCAGTCCAAGGGGCCCCCTCGGCTGGGCCTCGGCTGGGCCATGGGGACTGGGGAGCCCTGGACGTGAAGCTGAGCCCACCCTTCCTGCCCAGGGGCCTGCGGAATGAGGGGCGTGGGAGCCCGAGGCACCGCCTGCCCTGCGGGTGACCCTTCTCCCTCAGGCACCGACTGCGCCCCTGTGCCCCGCCACCGGCGGGCATGAGACCCCTGCCCCACCATCTGCCCTGTCCTCCAGCCCCGTGATTGTGGAGATCCCCCACTTCGCCTCCCATGGCCGTGGGGACCGCGAGCTCGTGGTTCTGAGGAGCGAGAACGGCTCAGTGTGGAAGGAGCACAAGAACCGCTACGGGGAGAGCTACCTGGACCAGATCCTCAACGGCATGGACGAGGGTAGGGGCCGGGGCCTCCCTGAGGGCGGGGCTGAGCTTGCACGTGGGGGACCATCATAGCCCCGCAGGCTGGGGGGCCCCGTGTGCTGGCCACCGCGGGTCCCCAGGGCCGTCCGCCTGCAGCCTCATCGCCCTGGCTGGGGCTCTCTTGGGCCACCCCACCGCAGGACACGCAGTGTCCCCAGGACTGGCCAGGCCTAGCCGGGCGTGACCTCAGGAGCCCGTGTGATTGCAGAGCTGGGGAGCTTGGAGGAGCTGGAACGGAGGCGGGTGTGCCGCATCATCACCAACGACTTCCCCCTGTACTTCGTGATCATGTCGCGGCTCTGCCAGGACTACGACACCATCGGCCCGGAAGGCGGCGCCCTGAAGAGCAAGCTGGTGCCCCTGGTGCAGGCCACCTTCCCAGAAAACGCTGTCACCAAGAGAGTGAAGCTGGCTCTGCAGGTGATGCGGCCGTCCCCCTCCCAGGCCCTGGGGGGGACCCCTCTCCTCCAGGACATCCGGCACTGATGTCCAGGGCCGAGAGGTTCCACAGCGCGGACTCACCCTCGACAGAGGGGCCGGGAGGATGAGCAGAGGCCCAGGGACCCGTCCAGCCACTGGGCCGTGTGCTCAGCGGCACGTGCGGCCTCCTGAGATTGCCCTCACGCGGTCTGAGCCCGTGGGTCCGTCCCATGGAGGAGGAGAAGGGGAAGGAGAGAATTAGAAGGGTCCCAGGAAGGAGGCCAGGCAGGAGCAGGCCCTGGGCCTTGGCCCTCTCCCCAGCCGGGCTGAGTGTCCCCTGGTACTTCATAGGCCCAGCCTGTCCCGGACGATCTGGTCACCAAACTGCTGGGCAACCAGGCCACGTTCAGCCCTATCGTCACCGTGGAGCCTCGGCGCCGGAAGTTCCACCGCCCCATCGGCCTTCGGATCCCGCTCCCTCCTTCCTGGACAGACAACCCAAGGGACAGTGGGGAGGGGGACACCACCAGCCTGCGCCTGCTCTGCAGCGTCATCGGTGAGAGGCACCCCCTTGCCCTGTCTTACCTCAGCAGCCGCAGCTCTGGAGCACACGGAGGGGGACGGGAGTGGGTGAAGTCAGCCATGCCTGCAGCTTCGTCAGCTTCCCTGGGGGCGGTGGAGGGCTGACCACCTGGGTAAACCCTGTGAGCCCAAGGAGAGGGGACACTGGGGGGTGCTAGGAGACGCAGCGGATGAGCAGTGCTGCTCAGAGCCGCGGGCCCCACCTGCTTCCCCGAGTCCTGCACTTGCACACTCGGGCCTTCGCACCCAGGAGGGCTGCGTGTCTGCGCCCTGCAGGCCGGCCACGCCCACACAGCCCTTTCTGCTGGCGTTGCAGGAGGCACAGACCAGGCCCAGTGGGAGGACATAACAGGAACGACCAAGCTCGTGTACGCCAACGAGTGCGCCAACTTCACCACCAACGTCTCCGCCAGGTGAGGCGAGGCCTAGCCCAGCCCGGCATCGTGGGGGGCCGCGCTGCCCCTGCAGGTAGTCTCCCCAGACTCGAGTGTGCGGTCCCGTCACTGCCCCATCCATGTTAAGCGCTGTGCAGGCGTGGCAGGGCTCCCGTCCGGATACCCGGAGACTCCGTGGGGCATTCCGGGACATGGCGTGCCTCAACTTGCCCCGTTCTCAGGTTTTGGCTGTCGGACTGTCCCCGGACAGCTGAGGCTGTGAACTTCGCCACTCTGCTGTACAAAGAGCTCACGGCCGTGCCCTACATGGCCAAGTTCGTCATTTTCGCCAAGATGAACGACCCCCGAGAAGGGCGGCTGCGCTGCTACTGCATGACGGACGACAAAGTGGACAAGACCCTGGAGCAGCACGAGAACTTCGTCGAGGTGGCCCGGAGCAGGGACATAGAGGTAGGGCCCCTGCAGCTCCTCCTGGCGCACGGTGAGGCAGGGCCAGGGCGGGCGTGCACCGGCGCTCCACGGCCTGGGCGGCAGAAAGCCCCCTTTTTGTCTCTCGGATCCTGCTCTTGAGAAGAGGCCTCTTACAGAGAGGCTTCGCAGGAGGTGATCGCTGGCGGCGGGCGGGCCTACCTTAGGGCGCAGGCCCAGGGCTCGCGACGACAGGAGCTGATGTCTGCACCAGGCGCTGCTAAAGGTGCTTTGCCTGCGGAACCCCACTGACCTCAGAACCGTGTGCACCTTTACGACCTCCCGGTTATTTACTAGGAACGGGAGGCCAAGCGAGAGCTGCTCAGGAACTTGTCCAAGGTCACATGACGAAGTTCGGGGTAGAGACAGGGCTTGCCCGCGTGTAATGACCTGGGAGCCCTCCCCTTACCTGCCCTGCCCAGTCTCGGGAGCACCTGGATGGGGACGCGGGAGAGGGCTGGAGGAATCCCGTGAGGAGCTGAGGCCTGGGTGTGACCCTGTTCCCGACCCCAGGACGCCACTCGTGTCCAGGCGTGTAACAGGCCAGGGATGTGCTGCGAGTGCGCCGTGTCTTCTCGGGGAGGCTGAGGCCCTCTAGAAAGAGCTCAGGGCTGGGTCCCAAGGCTGGTTCTAATCCAGCCTCAGGCACTGACGAGGCAAAGCAGCTCCTCTCTCCAGGCCTCGCTGTCCTCAGCTGTCCAGTGGGTTAGGGTAACTTCTCAGCTGAAGGAATCGTCTACACCACAGAGACCGTTCTGACCGGGGAGAGTGAAATAGAACTGGGTCTTTCTAGCACTTCTCATGGACTCCGCGTTTTTGAACAGACGCAGAGACAGGTCTGGGTTCTCTCCAGCAGCTGCGCTGCGGTACCCTATGGGGCTCCAGACCCCTGGACGGCATGGCGTGGGCCTCGCCGGGCTCGTGCTTTTCCCGCTCTCAGGGTGTCCTTTGAGAGAAGGGCACAGGCTCGTTCAACCTCCTCCCGGACAGGCCTTCTCCGGAACACAGCGGGGCCTCCCACCGCAGCTGGGCTGTGTCCCGGGGAGGGAAGGCACCTGGGCCGTGCCGCCTGTCGAGCTGCCGGCTTCTCTCCCCTCCAGGTTTTGGAAGGAATGTCCCTGTTCGCAGAGCTCTCCGGGAACCTGGTACCCGTCAAAAAGGCTGCTCAGCAGAGGAGCTTCCACTTCCAGTCATTCCGGGAGAACCGTCTGGCCATCCCCGTGAAGGTGCCCACGGCTTCCTCTTGCCCACCTCTCGGCTGGGTCTGGAAAGTTCGGGAGGCAGGGCCAGCCACGGCGCAGCAGCAGCACGGCGCTCAGTGATGCTCGGGCCATATGGGAAGGTCCTGGGTTCGCATCCCGAGGTCTCTGAGCATGCCAGACACGCGTGCCTGTGACCTCGACTGGCAAGGCTGGGGGTGGACTGTGGCGTGCAGACCCTCCTGGGGGAGCCGCTCTCTCTCTCTTCCCCTCGCTCATGGAAGAAATAAAATAAACTTAAAAGTATAAAATTCAGGGAAGCAGAAGTCGCCTGGAGCCCTCTGGGAAGGCCCTGACTTCCTTCTGTGTAATCCCACGCAGGTGAGGGACAGCAGTCGGGAGCCGGGAGGGTCCTTGTCGTTCCTGCGCAAGGCAATGAAGTACGAGGACGCCCAGCACATCCTCTGCCACCTGAACATCACCATGCCCCCCTGCACCAAGGTGAGCGGCACCTGCCAAGGGCGGGCCAGACCCGGGCTCCCCTTCGGAGGCCCCGAGACGGACCCCAGGGCAGGCATTTTCGAAGGGCTGCCTCCTGCTAAACGCTGCCTGGGAGGCCCTGAGGTGCGGAAGGGCTGGGGGCTCCTGCAGAAGTTGTGTTCTGGCCACGCGGCAGGGCACACATGCCCGGCCCGCTCTCCAGGACTCCAGCCAGCTTTGGCCTGTGGCACGGGGCGCTCGTGTTCCATTCGGGTCACACCGCTGCCCGAGCCCTGCAGGACGTGAGGCCTAGGAGGACCTGCCAGGCGCCAGCTCGCTCCCCCTCCTGCGGCCTCTGTGGCCTGGAGCCGTGTGACAGTTGCTCAAGGTCCCGGCCAGGGCACGGCTTCTGTCAAGCCTCTCTGTCGTTTACTTGCTTATCTTCCCAGGGTGCTAGGCCCTCAGAGAAGGGGCTCCCGTGTCCTCAGCCTCTGCAAACACCCAGGGCTGTGAGTTCAGCCGAGGAGTCTTGAGCAAGTATGTTCACCCCTCGCACCTCCGAGTGCCAGTCACCACTATGCTAGGCCCCCGGAGTGCTCATGCGTCCCCAGACGTCTCCATGGTTCTCGTTGGTGTCGTCTCGCTGTGGCCGTTGTCGTTGTTTTAACCATTAGCCTTTCATGCTGAACTACAAAAGAAGCAAGGTCGTCCATAAGTCCGGGGCTCGGTTTCCCATCTCTCCCCGGGGGCGAGGGGAGCCAGCATCTCAGGATTTCCTGCAGCTGCCAGTCAGCGTCTGGGTGCTTTTCTGCAGGGCCCCGGTGGTGAGCCTTAGGCTGGTCTCAGAAACAGGCCTGGGCAGAAAGGAACCCAAGAAGAAAAATTTAGTTCTGAGTTCAAACCCCAGTCCCACCATTTGCTCGCTGGGTAACCGTGGTCAAATTACGTAACTTCTCTGTGCCTCAGTGTCCTCATCGATGAAATGGGAACGGTACTAGTGCCCACCTCAGAGGTTGGTGTGAACACGCAGCAGACCCTCGCATGTGCTGGGGCTACACGCGTTTGCTGTCGTTATCATTGTTACTATTACCGTCGGAGTATGTGAGCGGCGCCGACCCCTCCACACATCTGCCCTCTGTGCTGGGCCCCCGCAGAAATGGAGCCGTTCGCCAGGACCAGGGTCCTCCTTCCTGCCCTCAGCGCGGCCCAGATCCCCTTCGAGAAGGCGGGGACAGCCGAACCCAAGCCTGTCCTGTCTGTCTTCTGCAGGGGAGTGGGGCCGAGGACAGGAGGAGGACCCTGACGCCGCTGGCCCTGAGATACAGCGTCCTCAGCGAGTCCACCCTGGGTACGAGCACCACGACTGCCATGCTGCGTCCTCCCCACGCACGAATGCAGCTTCCCTCCCTCCAGGGCTGGGCTGCGGGTGTGGCTGGCTCAGCCAGTTCTGAGCACGGCATGTGGGCCCCTGACCGGACCCTTAGGATCCCGTGACCTCAGCATCCATCGGGCCTGCCTGTCAGGATGGTCCTGCCGGGGCCCTGGATGACATCCGACCTTCTCCCCAGGCTTCCTTAGCGGGACAGACCGCGCGGACATGAAGATGGCCATCATCGCGGAGCACCTGGGCCTCAGCTGGGCGGGTGAGTGGGGCGCCCCCCAGCGGCGACCAGCCAGAGCGCGTCTGCCCTCTCCCCCTCAGCGTTGCGTGTCTGCTCCTGACCGTCCTGGGAAGGCCTGCTGTCTGAGCCGCACCCTCTGTGCCATGGAGAGGGGTGCGAGTCCCCTCTGCTGTCGGCTGCCTTTCCTGTAACAGGACTCAAGTTATGTCGTTGTAAGAGATTCGAGAATTTGCACAATTAAGCTCAGCTTACAGCAGGGAAAACCGAGATCTGTCTACACTGAGTGTGGGGCTGTGCAGCTAGGTAGTGGCAGGCCCCGGACAGCAGACAGACAGACGCACAGGCAAAACTGTGCCCCGGCCGCCACCCGCTGCTTGCTGTGCACCTGCATCGCCTCTCCCCAAAGGCCGGCTTTGCGGAGGAAAAGCAGGGAAAGGGGCAGTCTCGCACTGTCGCCAGCGGCGACAGAAGTCCGTCAAGGTCAGGGGCCAGTGGGATCCCACACGGAATGGGTAGGCTGAGGCTCACTTGGACACCAGCCCTTGAATGCAAGGTGCCTCCCCCATTTTTAAATTTTATTATTTATTTATTTTAAAGAGATCTTTGCTGCAGGATGCATGAGCTTGCAGAGACACAGAGAGAAATTGAGAAATCACCCCCAGAGGGGATGGCCACACCGCAATCCCTTCTCCTCCATTCTCCTCTCGGGATTCTGGGCACGCATGCACATGTATCCAGCGTGGGTTTCAGGCCACCAGATCCAGGACTCAAACTGTGGTCGGCTACATGGGAGTCCAGTGCCTCAGCCACTACACCACCTGCTGGCCCTCCTCTTTATTATTTATTTATGAGAGGTTTTTGCTATAGGGTGCATGTGCTCACTGGAGAAACAGAGACAGAGAGACAGAAAACGAGAAATCACCCTCCAGGGGGGATGGCCATGCCCCAATCCCTTCTCTTCCATTCTCTTCTCAGGACTGTGGGCATGCACACACATGCGCCCAGTGTGAGTTTTAAGTCACCAGGTCTGGGTTTTGAACTGCTGTCGACTACCTGGGTGTCCAGCGACGTAACCATTACACTATCTGCTGGTCCCAGTTTTTTAAATGTATTTATCTATTATCTCCATGAGGGAAAGAGAGAGAGAAAGCCAGGCACCCCAAAGAGGCTCCTTACGCTGTGACCCACCCCGACCCCAGCCCTCCTGGGGCACGGCGAGCGCAAGGCCCAGTGTGCACGGGTGGGTCCCACATCGCAGAGCATGGCCCCCACAGCGCCACTGTCCAGCCCGCTGCTCTCGTCCGTGATGGTGTGTGCACATGGACCCCCCTCCGCCGCCTGCTCAGCACTGAGGTGGACTCACAAAGCCGAGCGGCAGCCGAGGGGCCACCTGAGGCTCGGGCTGCCTCTCCGTAAGCCCTGTCTGCGGCTGCTCCCTGGGGTGGGGGTGTCAGTCTGTCTCTGTGTCTGCTGTGCATCTGTGTATGTGCACTGCGTGTGTATGTACGTCTGTGGGTGTGTGCCTGTGGGTGTATGTGCGTGTGTCTGTGAGTATGTGTGTAGTGTGTGTGTGTGTATGTGTGCCTCTGGGTATGTCTGTATCTGTGGGCGTGTGTGTGTCTTTGGGAGTGTGTGCGTAGGTCTGCGTATGTGTGTGTGTATGCAGACGTCTGTGTGTGTGCATGCCTGTGGGTGTGTGTGCTTATCTGTATGTGTATGTCTGTAGGTGTGTGTGTTTCTGTGTGTCTGTGGGGTTTTGTGCATGTGTCTGTGTATGTATTTGTGTATCTGTGTGTGTTCATGTGCGTGGGAGGGGTTTGTATGTGTATGTCTGTGTGTACATGTTTTCATGTATGTGTGTGCCCATGGGGTATGTGTCTGTGTGTGCGTATGCCTGCATGTGTGTGTGAATCTGTGGGTGTGTGTGCATGTATCTTTATGTGCATGTCTGCGGGGGGTGTGTATGCCTGTGTTTATGTGTGTACTTGGGTGTGTGTGTGTGTGCATGTGCTGTATGTGCATGTCTGTGGGGGGTGTATATCTGTGTTTATATGTGTACTTGGGTGTGTGTGTGCATGTATCTGTGCATTCTGTGGGGGGGGTGTATATCTGTGTTTATGTGTGTACTTGGGTGTGTGTGCGCATGTATCTGTATGTGCATTCTGTGGGGGGTGTCTGTGTGTATGTGTGTGCCTGGGTGTGTGTGTGTGCATGTCTATATGTATGCCTGGGGTCTATACACGTGTGTCTGTACATCCACGTGTATGTGAGTGCCTGGGGGTGTGTGTGTGCACGTCTGTATGTCATGTCTGCGTGGGTCTGTGGTGTGTGTGTTCTGTCCCTCATCCTTGGAGTCAGACCTGGACGCCCTCTGCCCCCCAAGCGCCCCTGTGGGAAGTAAAGGGGGGCGGCCCTCGGGGTCCTGCCTGCTTGCAGCCGGGGCCTGTTCTCCGCTCCGGATGTAAATGACGCCCTCCCCGAAGAGGTGCAGCCTCTGAAATGTGCATCTGCTGTGGGGACTCCTGCTGGGAGGCGTGTCCCTGTGGTCCAGGCCATCAGCAGACTCCTCCTCCCAGCGGGACTGACTTGTCCCGTGACCTGGGAGGTGACCTTGCTCACTGCCGCCGTCCTTGTAGAGTGGAAGAAAGGGCGTTCCTCCACGCGCTCCGGGGACGCGCAGGTGTGGGTGCTCTGAGGGAGAAGTACCGAAGGGCGCAGGCCCACCCTGGGAGCCCCCTCCAGCGTCGCGCCGTGAGCGCCGGGTCACAGGCATGGCGCGTGGCTCACGTGTGGTCTTGCTTGTCCTGCAGAGCTGGCCCGGGAGCTGCAGTTCAGCGTGGAGGACATCAACAGGATCCGGGTGGAGAACCCCAACTCCCTGCTAGAGCAGAGCGTGGCCTTGCTGAACCTCTGGGTCCTGCGTGAGGGCAAGAACGCACAGAGTCAGTGTCACCCCCCCATCCCCGGGAGAGGGCGCCCCCTGCAGGCCCGGCCCGCCCACTCCTCCCAGCCTAGGTCTTTCTGCCTTCGTTCCATCCGTGGGGGTGGCCTTGAGACCGCGCTCTCTCTCCCTGTCTTCTGCACAGACACAGACACGCACTCACACCTCTCATGGTCAGTAGGTCTCTGGGCCATTCTGCTGGATCTCACGGAGTCCTGGCCTCACTCCCTCTCCTGTCCTTGGCATAAGATAAAAAGTGCCCCCCTCGGTGACAGCATCTCGGCGGGTCTCTGAAGTCTCCCGTGGAGATCTCCACCACATGAGTGTGGTCCTGAGGGCGCAGCCTGAGCTCCCCACTCCACTCCAGACAGTTCTCTTCCCGAGCATCTTTGTCCCACAGCAGGAAGCTCCGCCCGGCTCTCAGCCCCACCTCCAAAACACCAAGAGGAAGTAGGGTTTCCGCCGGCATCTCTGGCCAGCGGGCAGGGACCGAGAATTGTCGAAAGCCGGAGCCTTTCTCGTTTAGTGCCGCTTCCATGACCAAAGCCAACGGGAAACACAGCCTTCCTCTGCTTTCTCACGGGCCACCGTGAGGGTTCGCAGAGAGCTGTCGAACACCAAAACATGTCCTCTGTGATGGTTCTATCGCTGGACTCCCACATAGTTGGCTGTGGTTCGAGTCCCAGACCCAGCAGCTTAAAACTAACGCTGGGTGCTTGTGTGCTTGTGCCCAAAATCCCCAGGAGAAAGGAGGAGAAGGGGTTGAGGTGTGACCATCACCCCTGAGAGGTGATTTCTTGCTTTCTGTCTTTCTGTCTCTCCAGCAAGCACACATGCCCTGTGGCAAAACTCTCACTTAAACAAAAAAAGTGTTCTCCTAAGGGAGATGCTGACCTAAGGGCGTATCCCAGCCCCTGGGAGGGAGGCCCCCCACTCCCGCTCCCTTCTGCCCCGGGCTGAGGGCAGAGACCACCTGCACCGTGCCCTGGCGTGGGCTCAGGCCGTCCCCTCCCCCACAGTGGAGAGCCTGTACGCCGCCCTGCGCAGCGTGGACCGCAGCGAGCTCGTGAACATGCTGGAGGGCTCCGGCCGGCACAGCCGCACCCTGAAGCCCGACCGGCGGCACACGGACCGCGACTACTCCTTGTCCCCCTCCCAGATGAATGGTGAGTGTCCTTGGAGGAGGTGAGGGCCACGCTGGGCCAGCGCTCTGACCCCTTCCCACCATTTCACTCCTAACCTTCTCTCCCTCCTGCTGGTGGGACCAGGAGGTCTGGTTTGCCCACAACCTGCTCCTCGTCCTGGGGAGAGCAGGGCGAGAGCGAGAGACGGGCCACCCGCTGAGGAGCAGGCGGGCCTCTGCCACACCCTGTGACCATGCACAGAGCCGCCCGCTGGCCCTTGTGAGCCGAGACAGGGTCCCAGTGGGGCCGGGTATATGGGGAGAGAGCTTGAATCTGGGGCGCCGGCCAGACTCTTGTCCCTCCGTGTCTGTGACTTTCTGCGGCATTCTCCCCAAGGCGTAGGTCCTCTTGGGGCGTTCGTGTCCCCTTCTGTGAAGCAGTCGGTGACTGAGAGGCCAAGGGCATGGAGGTCTGGTCCGCACTCCGGTGCAGATCGGTGGGTGGTGGCCGGAGTCCAGCCATGGCCCCGTGAGGCGCAGCCGTGGGCTCTGCCATGCAGTCTCCTTTCCTCCCCCTCTTCCTCACCCACCTTTGTCCCCTCACTTTCACTCTTCCTGATGCGGCTCAGGGCTCAGGCAGCGGGGACCTGCGGTGTGACTGGCCCACGGAGAGCGCCCAGCAGGCGCTGCCCCTGCCCAAGCTGCTTCCTGACACCTGCCGCCCTTGTAGCCACAGCGGGTGCAGCCAGGCCTGGCAGCAGGCAGGGGGTTGCCCGCACCCCAGCACATGCTCCATCCAGCCAGTGGGCAGAGCAGGGACCCCACTGCAGCCTGGGCCTGTGTGAGGGGCCGGAGGCCACGGCGCCCCTTTTCCTGCGGACACCCCGTGCAGCTGAGCCGGCTGCTCTGCTTTAAGATCAGCAAGTTGGGTCAGATGCCCACGATGCCCTCTAGGCCCTGGGAACACCGTTAATGCTGACATGTCTCCCTCCAGGCCTGATCCGGCCCCTGGACAGCTGCATAGTGGTGTTTGGGCTTCCCGAGCCCCCAGCTTTAATGCCACCCACAGGCCGTGGGGCCCCTGGGGTTCGGGGTGCAGTGAGTGAGGCCGACAGGGCTGGTGTGGGCCTCCCTGCCAGGCAGACGTGCACACCAAGCCCTCCCGCACCTGTGTCCCTGCAACATGTCACCTGGAGCCACTGCCTCCTGCGGCCCCAGCTTGTGGCCTTCCTCTCCTGCCTCTGACCTCATCTTGACCTCTAGTTTGCTCAGTCTCTGCCCAGCTGTCTCCACTGTCTCTGCCTCGGCAGGTGCATGAGAGCCTGCGCAGACGCACCCCGCGCCCTGGCATGCGTGCGTGTGCGGGGTGCTGGGTGGCTGCCTGCTGTGTGTGTCTTGCTCGCTCTTCAGGCCCACGCTCTGGGACCCGGCCAGGACTCAGCAGGGAGGCTGAGCAGCCGCCCTCTCTCTCAGAGCCTTCCAGGGAGGGCAGAAGACGGGGTGCAGACAGGAGACCCAGGACCAGGTGCCACCACCAGAGTGGCAATTCCAAAGGCAGTCTCCAAAGGCCCCCTCCCTGCTCTGTGGACTCGAGAGGTCACAGCTCAAATGCTCCCTTGCCCCCTGCTTCCACTGCCCACTTCTGCAGCCCCCCGGGACCCTCGTCCCAGCAGGTCTGCTCCCTGCACCCCTCCCCAACAGACGCTCACACACACACACACGCACAGCTTGGCCCGACTGCCTCTCCAGTGCTGGGGCCGGCTTCTGTGGGTTGTCCTGCCTTCTTCCCTGACCCAGGAAGACAGTCTCACAACAGGGTGCCCTCCTGGAACAGGAGTGCTGGGGTGCAGGATGGGGAAGAGCAGCCTTTATCCTTCTCCCAGGCAGCGTCAGCGGTGGCTGGTCCTGGCAGCAGCCCAGCTCTCCGCACTGGGCCCGTCCTTGCCGGGCCCTCTGCCTTCACCTCATTGCTCTGCTGCCTTCCGAAGCCACAGGGGTTCAGGGGCGGTGGCTGCTCCGTGCTACTGTGCGCTTGGAGGGCAGGTGGTGGCAGGGACACAGAGGTGGGGTCTGTCTCTTCCTTTGAGGTGGCTCTTGCCATCGACGCCTGCATTGACCAGAGCAGCAGGGGTCAGGGTTAGAAGGGCTGGAGCCCCTTCAGCGCAGAGAGGGATACCAGGGTTCCGTAGACCCCAAAATGCACGTTGAACAGATTTCTGGGAGGGGGGGACAGGAAACTCAGCCCATCAGCCCCGTTTGGTCTGATAAGCTGGACATATGTTAGCACCTACTCGGAGGTCAGCGGGGCCTGGTCATGCTGACACTTACCAGACACGGCTGTGCAGCGTGGCTCCTGTCTGAGGCCTGGCGGCCTGTGCGCCCTCTCGTCCAGTTTGCTGCTGACAGGAAGCAGCGGATCTCTGTTATTGCTGGGTCCCTGGAGGTCCACAGGACAGATGAGATGAGAGGCCACCTGACTCTGCTCTGCCCTGAAGCAGTAGGGATGCTGCTTTTTATCTGATTGCCCCAGACGGGAGGCCTCTAGGCTGAGGGGTGGGCTGGCAGGCCTGGGGTCAGGGCCAGGTGAGCCTCCCAGATAGACAGTCACTTCTGGGACTTGGTGGAGGGGACTCCATAGGTCTCACTGTGGTCTGGTCCACCCCAGGCCTGGTGAGACGTTCCTCCTAACGATGCACGTGGCCTTTCCTGAGTGTCGCCGCAGCTTGATCGATAGCCCCCTGCATAGACGTGTAGCTGCCTACGGCCTCCGTCTAAGCTGGGGGGCATGGGGTCTTCTGGAAACTGAGAAGACACCGCCGGATGCGCCCAGATACCACCCCCGGGGGAGAATAGGCAGGGAGGCGGCAGCAGAGCTGTGCATGGCTCCCTTCACCCACACGGTTTCATCATGGTGGGATTCCATGAGAGTGAATGCCAGGGAAGTTCCCAGAGGTCACAGCGATACCAAGAATGGCTGCTCCAGTTCCGTGGCCAGAGGAGCTTCCCTCTCCCAGGTCTGCTCGAGTCTGACTGAGATGCCCAGGAGGGACAGCGGGTTCAGCCGACCACAGCCAGGGGGCAGTTTATGAAGCAAGCTTCCACTTCTGCCAAGATGGAGAGGCAGGGACAGGATAAACCCTCCTGCTTCAGACGACCAGCAAGCGGACAATGTACGCGAAACCACGGTTCTCAGACACCGCGTAGCTGGCAGCCAAGGACAGTGGTCCACGAGGCACAAGAAATAAATGAAGTGAATCCTACAATTGCCTGAATTACTGCCTTGAACAAGTTTCCAGGAAAACCCAGGCAGACCCTCTGAGTAGAGAAGTTGCTGAGAGTCCAGGGAGGCCCAGGCACTGGAGTTCCCAGGACGGAGGATGGAGGAGGAGACAGTTGCACAGACAGAAAACTCCGTAGACCTGCCAAGGAGCCCTTGCAAGCTTCAGCTGAGTCACACCAGATATCCCTCACCAGATGTTGGGTAGGGGACCCAGCAGGGGTGCCGTGGGAATAACTAGCCACAGGCTTAGCTGTGTTCCAGTCCTGCCTCACATACCTGGAAGGCAAAATGCACATAATCAGACGCTTCCAAGTAACTTAACTACATAACAAAACAAGGCTCAAGAATACTTACAAGGATGTAAAAATACCCAACACCCAACAAGGTAGAATTCACAATGTCTCACATTCAATCGAAGATTACCAGGCATGCAAAGATGCAGGAAACCACTAACCATAATGCGAAAAGTCAGTCCGTTGAAACTGATCCAGACCTGAAAGGGTGCAGACAAGGACATCATACATTTATTGGTATAGATAACTGTATCTCACATCCTCAATAATTTAAGTAAATACCTGGAAAAATAGTTTTAAAAGACCCTCGCTGATCTGTAACATATAGCATGAAACATACACTGGACGGGAATCCGTGTTAGATATTGCAGAAGACGAAACCGGAGCACGTCACCGCATGGCAACAGAACTCTCCAAAACAAACAAGAAACTGAAAAAGCATTTGTGAGCTATAAAACAATTTTAAGTGATGTAAGTGATTGGAAATTGAAACACACGATACTGAAATTAACGAAATGCCACTAAAACAGCACATTTAAGCCACTATCTATACTAGGAAAGAAAAAAGTTCTCAGACCCTTGACTTCAGTGTACACCTTACGAAATTAGAAAAAGAAGAGAAAAGTAAACTCAAAGTAGAAGGAAGGAAATCATAAAAAATCAGATGGAAATCAATGAAATTAAAAACACTGAAGATCAATTAAACCAAGAGCTGATGCTTTGAAAAGAGTGATGCAATTACTAAACTTCCAGCTAGACTGATCATGAAAAAAAGAGAGAAGAGAAAAACTACCAATATCTAGAATAAGAGAGGTAACATCACATTAGATTTCTATAGAGAGTAAAATGATAATAAAGGGATATAATGACAATTGTATGCCAATAAATTTGAAAACATAAATATAATAGACAAATTCCTTGAGAGATATAATCAAAGCTTACTTAGGAAGAAACAGCCTGAATAGCTCTATATAAATGACAGAAATTAAATTTAAAATTAAAAACATTACGCAGGATCAGCAGCTGGACTTCCACGTGGTCGACCACGATTCGAATCCTGGGCCTGGTGACTTAAAACTCATGCTGGGCACATGTGCGTGTGTGCCCAAGATCCCAAGAGGAGAATGAAGGAGACGTGATTGCAGCGTGGCCATCCCTCTGGGGGTGATTTCTCACTTTCTGTCTCTTTGTCTCTCTGGTGTACGCATGTAGCCTATAGCAAAAATCTCTCTCAAAAAAATTTATGAACACGCAAATACAAAAACCGCTAAGCCTTGGTGGCTTCACTGATGGATTCTACCAAACATTTAAGGAAGAAATAACTTCTTCAGAAAATCAAAAAGGACATAAAATTTCCCAGCTAATTCTGTGAAGCCAGTATTCTGTTACTTAAAAAAAAGAAAATGCAAACCAATATCCTTCATGAGTACTTACATAAAAATCTAAATGAACTTGGGTTTATACATATACAAAAATCAACTCAAGATGGATCATACATTAAAAGTAAAACTTGAAACTATAAAAATCATTAGAAGACAACATCAGAAACTGTAGAGGTCTTGGATAAGGCAAAGATTTCTTAGATACAACATTAAAATCTTAATAAAAGAACACATTGATGCATTAGACTTCATCAAAATTAAAATCTTCTCTTCAAAATACATTTTCTGTTTGTTTGTTTTTGAGAGATTTTAGCTATAGGGTGCATGCGCTTGCCGGAGAGACAGAGAGAGACAGAAAGCGAGAAATCACCTCCCTGGAAGGTTGGCCATGCCACTATCTCTTCTCCTCCCATCTCCTCTTGGGATTTTGAGCACTCACACGCATACACCCAGGGTGAGTTTTAAGCTGTTGGGGCTGAGACTCAAACTGCATTTGACTACGTGGAGTCCAGCGACATAACCATTACACCATCTGCTGGTCCCTAAAACATGTTGTTTAATAGTGAAAGTACAGGGTCCAGCAGATGGGAGAGTGGCTGGACTCCCACATGGCCGACCGTGGTTCAAGTCCCAGACCCAGTGGCTTGAAAATCATGCCAGGTGTGTGTGCATACGTGCCCAAAATCCTAAAAGGAGAATGGAGGAGAAGGAATTGCAGCATGGCCATGCCCCCTGGGGGGTGATTTCTCACTTTCCCTCTCACGGTGTCTTTCTCTCTCTCCAGCCAACACACACACCCTAAGGCAAAAACCTCTTTAAAAATTTAATAATAATGAAAATATAAGCTATAGGCCAGGAGAAAATATTAGCAAATAATCTTCTGATGTAGATTGTGTCCAGAATATAGAAAGAACTCTAAAAACTTAGAAATAAGAGGGACCAGCAGTTAGTGCAATGGCTATGTCGCTGGACTCCCATGTAGTCGACCGCGATTCGAGTATCAGAACTGGTGGCTTAAACTCACGCCAGTTGCGTGTGCGTGCGTGCCCAAGATCCCAAGAGGAGAATGGAGGAGAAGAGATTGTGGTGTGGCCATCCCCCCTGGGGGGTGATTTCTTGCTTTCTGTCTTTCTGTCTCTCTGGCCAGTGCACATGCCCTATAGCAAAAACCTCTCAAACAAACAAACAAACAAAATTTAGAATTAAGAAAACAATCCAATTTTTAGAGTGGACTGAAGCGGAGCCAGCAGATGGTGTGATGGGTAATGTGCTGGATCCCACATAGCTGACTCCACAGTTCAAATCCTGGACCCAGCAGCTTGAAAAACATGCCTGGTGCATGTGTGCGTGCCCCAAATCCCAAATGGCGGAGAAAGGATTTCGGGATGGTCACCAACCCCCTGCGGAGTGATGTCTCACCACACACCCCACACACCCTGCCCTGGCAAGCACACGCACCCTACGGCAAAAACCTGAAAGCAAAACCAAAAAAAGGAGAACAGACAGAAGATTTTAAACAGATACTTACCCCAGGATAAATGCAGATAATAAGCGCCTGGAAAGATGCTCGGTGTCATTAGTCACTAGAGAAGAACAGATTAAAACAACGAGAAGGTGCCACCGCACACCTACAAGAACAGCTACATTTACATTAGCCAAAAGGCGAGATAAGAAGCAGTAAAAATGGCTAAAACGGAAGAGACTGACCACACCAAGTGCTAAGAGAATGTGCCAGAACTCTCCTACACTGTGGGTGGGAATATAAAACACGCAACTAGTTTGGAAGACACGTTGCTTTCGTAAAACATTAAATGGGACTGGCCCAGTGCATGGTGATAAAGCACTGTGTGGAGGAAGCTGGATCCCACATGGCTGACCATGGTTCGCGTCCCAGCCTGGACAATACACCAGGCACGTATGTGCGTCCAGGGTCCTGGCAGGAAGGAGGGATAAAGGAAAGAGGGTAGCAGTGTGACCAGGCCCTGCTGAGGAGAGGGCGGGTGCTACCCCAGAGAAAAGACAGCCTACATCCTTACAGACCAGCAGCTTTTTAAGTAATGACTCCAAACTGGAAGCCACTCCAACGTTCAATAGCAGAAAAATAGATGTAAAAATCTCGCACATCCTTCCAACTAGAAATGGCCTCGCAACAGAAATGAACTAGTGGCACACGCGGCATCGAGGGTGGGGCCGAAACAACCAGGTCGAGTGAAAGGAGCCGGACAAAAAGGAACGCATAATTCTGTGTGGTCCCATTTGCATAAAATTCTAGGACATGCAGGCTCATTTATAGTAACAGAAAGCAGAGCAGTGGCTGCCGGGAACGGCCCGGGCGAGGGGGAGCGGGGAGGAAGAGATTACAGCAACGCGTGAAGAGACCTTTCTGGGACAGTCCTCTGTCTTCACCGTGTGGTGGCTTCACAGGTATAGACCTATGTCAGAACTTACCAGGTGATGCAGTTTAAATATGTGCATTTATTTTATGCCAGCTATACAAGAAAGCTTGCTCAGAAGTAGGTGGCTTGGTGGTTAAGATTCCTACGTGGCCGACCACGGTTTGACGACTTACTTTCTCCCTTTCTCCCTCGCGCTCTCTCATGCATATGCCCTGCGGTAAAATTAAAAATAGCAATGGTAATAATAAAATTAAATAATTTTTTAAAAAAGAAATGCCCAGCCAAATCTAGTGAAGAGACCAGAGCTGTGTGACGGACCAAGCTGCTGAACTAGTTCCCTAGCGTTAACGAGGAGCACTCTTACTGTCCTCAGAGGGGTGCTGTGGCGTGTTAGGTACGTTTCGTGCTGATACACGCTCAGTACATGATGGAAATGATGCAAGGATGTTTGCAAGGATCCTAAGAGAAGTCGTAATCCCTGACTCTTAGTGTTCTGCTTGTATCTGGAGAGATTTCCACGGCAGGTCTGAAGGTCATGGCTCCTGGTTTCCCAATTCCTCAGTTTAATTTTCTTGTTTTGTTTCGAAAGTTTTTACTTATTTATTCCTTCGATGAGGCAGACAGAGAGCGAGCCACCCCCGACGGGCTTCACGCTGTGACCACCCCCAGCCAGAGCCCACCTGGGCACACCTGGTGTACACAGGGAGGCACTACGATGTGAGCCCAGGCCCTCCCCGTCGGGGTGGAGTTGTGTTACCACTGCTGGCCCCTCTCGGGTCACAGTTCTGTGTCCAATGACTTGGAGTGGATAGCAGGGTAGGATTTGGCCCACCCATGTCTCCACCGCCTTCCTCCTAACTCCCGGTTGGGCCAAGCCGGAAGGAGCTGAGTCCCTGCTACTGTGTAGCCTGACCCCAGCCACCCACCAGCTCGTGGTCTCTTCCTTCCCCTAATTTGGGGACCTGAACCACATAGACTTGTAGAGCTCAGTCAGAAAGAAAACTCTGGGAGGCTTAGGAGTGAGTGTGCGGCAGGCACGCAGCACACGGCATGGCCCTGGCACCTCGGACACGTGGGTGCAGACTGGCAGTCGTGGTTTCGCCGCTGGTGAGTGAGCTTGTTCTGCTCTGGCTGCCTGCCATGGTCACAGTCCCGGCTTCTCAGACCTTCCTAGGCATGTGGGGGGAAGAGGTGGGCACCATCCCTGTCCTCAGATGGTTTGCAGTTACAGAACCAACTCAGCGAGCGGCCACAGGACAGGCTCCAAGCTTGGGGT
This sequence comes from Tupaia tana, assembly GCA_026018925.1. Classification (NCBI taxonomy): domain Eukaryota; kingdom Metazoa; phylum Chordata; class Mammalia; order Scandentia; family Tupaiidae; genus Tupaia; species Tupaia tana. Next base: position 190,758,246 of record JAKSZU010000002.1, read on the forward strand.
CCGGGAGCTTGAAGGCCCCGGGAACGTGTGAAAAAGAGGCCCCAGAGAGCCTGTCTGTCTTGTGTGTGTGTGTGTTTGTGTGTTTGGAATCCCCAAGCTTCTAGGACACAGAGACCAGAGACTGTTAGTGTCTGGGTCGACCGAGTGTGTCAGTCCTCTCCTTTGAGGACCACACTGTCAAAGGAGAGAAGAAAGCGCATGCCCAGCCCGGGTGGGGCTCTGGAGCACAGCTGGCCACGGCTCAGACCACGTGCTAGAGTAAAGCCTAGCTGGGGAGTGGCTGGAGGGCTGGTGGTGGCGGAATGAGGGCTCGAACTCCCTGGGGGCTCCTGGACTGCTGCTCACCAGCTGGCTTCCAGAGGGCTCCCAGACCAGGATCAGCCCCTGGCTCCTGCCACCACTGACTGGCGTCTGCTTTGAAGGGGAGGCAGAGGCCTCTTTCCCCCAGGGTGGGGGTTCCTGCCCCCCTCCTGCAATACAGGCACAGGTCCCCAAGCAGGCTGTTCTGTGGTCACTTCTGAATGCCGGCCACCCAGAAGCGGGTGTGGGAGTGGACCAGGGCCCTGCACCAGCTGGCCATCCCACCAGCTTGTGGCTACCCTGGGGCTGGGAGGGGCAGCGCCGTCCTGCAGACAGGTCCCTCCCAGCACGTGTGTCTGGTGACTCTTGGTGCCCATGGCCCTTGCCCCGACTTGCTCTGTCTCCAGTTGACTACCACGCAGAGCTCTGTGGGTGTTCAGTGTTCCCCAGGGCCCCTTTAAAGTCAGCCGGTTCCTCTCTCCGAGGGATATCCCCAACAGGGACCCTCAGGACTGTGCTAAGGGGACGTGGTGAGCAGAGAGCCACTCGGATTTCTGCCAGTCCTCTAAAAGCGGGGCTTCCTCTGGCCGGAGGAGATTGGAGCGCAGTTCCTCTGGGTGAAGGCTTCTTTATCGAGTGCTCCGAACTGGATAAGAGCCAACTCCAATCTCTCCTCTTCGCCACGCAGCTAAGGAGCCCCTTCCCGCCCTACCCTGGCTGCCCCCGGCGGCTCGGAGCCTTGTTTCTCCTGTCCGGGTACCCCTCCGGGCAGCAGCCACAAGGCCAGAGCGCGCCCCGAGCTTGGACGGCCCCGCCCCGAATGCGCATGCTCTCCGTGGCCGTGCTGTGCGTGCGTGGGCGTGGACCTGCACGGGACGCGGGACGAAAATCGCTTCTGGAGCATGTCGCCCTCTCTCTGCCCGTCCAGGTTACTCCTCGCTGCAGGACGAGCTGCTGTCCCCCGCCTCCTTGCACTACGCGCTTCCCTCTCCGCTGCGTGCAGACCAGTACTGGAGCGAGGTGGCCGTCATAGACGCCATCCCCCTGGCGGCCACGGAGCATGACGTCATGCTGGAGATGTCTGACATGCAGGTGTGGTCCGCCGGCCTCACGCCCTCCCTGGTCACTGCTGAGGACTCCTCTCTGGAGTGCAGCAAGGCCGAGGACTCTGACGCCACCGGCCACGAGTGGAAGTTGGAGGGGGCGCTCTCCGAGGAAGCGCGGGGCCCCGAGCTGGGCTCTCTGGACCTTGTGGAGGACGACACAGTGGATTCAGATGCCACAAATGGCCTTATCGATTTGCTTGACCAAGAGGAAGGTCAGAGGTCAGAAGAGAAGCTGCCAGGTTATAAAAGGCAGGATGACTCGACAGGTGCAGGGCAGGACTCAGAGAATGAAGTGTCTCTTGTTTCAGGCCAGCAGAGGGTGCAAGCCCGAATCTCAGACTCCCCCACCGTGAGCCGGGTGCTGGAGAGTACGCAGGACAGGTAAGGCAGGGGCGTCAGGACCCCTCTGTCCGCCTTGGCTTCTGGGTGAACTGTGCCTGGTGCTGAGTGCCGAGGGCGTCATCGGGGCGCTGCCTCCCCGTGCCCCGCCTGCCCTGGAGCTGATAATCCAGCCTGTCACTGGCTTGCCTCCGGAGCTGCCCCGAGTGGAGCCGTGATCTGCCAAGGCCAGATCCTTCCCGAGACGCCCCCAGGTGTGGCCGGCAGAAGAGCCACCGCAGGGTGTTGGGGCCAGATGGTTCATGAGGCGTGGGGAAACCGTGGCTCTGAGCCGGCGTGCCGCACGCCTCCACCACTGAGGCAGTGAAGACCGAGTTAGAACCCTGGGAGCACCAGGACCTGGGGACGTTCTTGCATGTGTCCCGTGGTCGGCATGTGACAGGCCTGATAACGGTGCCCTTTGCTGTCCTCTATAAAAGTGCATTGCTGGGGTGGGACAGAGCATCCAGCTGGTAGGTGCTGGCAGGTCGTCCCCCGGGCTTCCTGTCTCGCGAGGTGTGTGTGCCCGCAGGGAGGCAGGGCGTCAGCAGCTCAGGCACAAGGGCTTCATGCCCCTCTGCAGACAGCGCTGGGGCAGGGCTGACTGGCCTTCACGCTCTGGCCCTGGTGCCATGGACACCCTCCTTCCCCCCTGCACCCCAACACCATGCTCAGTGCACGGGGTGGGGGGCTCCCCGTGGCCGCAGAGAGAAGAGACAAACCCCAAACCCAGGCTGGCTCAGGAGATGGGGGCAGAGGCCTGTCCTCTGGTGTTTCGCTCTCTGGGATTTCCCTCACGCAGGGGAGAGGCCGTGTGCTCCCATAGGGCCAGGGTCCCCCGGGAGCTCAGGGCTGTCCAGGCCACAGGAGCACTGTCTTTGTGTCCTCTTCCCACCCACTCTGCTCCCCAGGCCCACGCAGAGGCCAGGCTGGCTCGGCTGTTCTTGGGGTTCATACGGAGTAGGAGGAGGGAAAAGGAAGGCTAGAAGATGAGACAGCCCAGGACCCGTCTGTCCCCTGTGTGGAGCCTTTGGTTAGAGGAGAGGCCCGTACTGACCGAGCTGAGTGGGAACAGTGAGGCCCTGGCGCTCCTGCGGCCGAGGCCGTCTCCCTCCACGTGCTAGCCACGCGCCCCATCACAGAGGGTCACCCACGGGGATCCGGAGGCCAAGTCCAGAGCCTCGCTGGGCTCCCCTGGCTGACTTGGGCCTCCCTCAGATGGACTCATCCACTCAGCACCTTTCTGGAGCACCTACTATGCACAGGCTCCTCCAGAAAGGGCCTGGGCAGGGGCACAGCCTAGAACAAGACAGACTACAGGTGCCACCGGCGAGAAGCTTCTGTTCTCATGGAGAGACTGGCAAGAGCAAGAGAAAGTTGATAAAATGAGAAGTAATTAAAATAGAAATACTCGACAGAAAAATAAAGCAGGGCAGGGTAGGGTGGGCACACATGTAGAGGGAGTGGGTGGGTGAAGCCATAGACAGGGCAGCCAGGGAAGGCCCGAGGGTGACGTGTGTGTAAAGGCCCGAGGACTTGAGGGAGTGGATGCGAAACCCGAGGGGTGCTGTCAGCAGAAGGCCCAGTGTGCAGAGCCAGGCGGGGGGTGTGCCGAGTGGACCCAGCAGCACGGGGAAGGTGGTTTGTGCAGGAGCACAGTGAACAACGGGGTGAGGCCTGGGAGGTCCGAGAAGGACTGTCACATCTGGACAGGATGGGGACTAGAGTCAAGGCCTAGAACAGAGGAGTGACGTGACGTGGCCGGGATGGAGCAGGGAGGTGAGGCAGGAGGCAGGAGCTGATGCTGCTGTGGACCCAGATGGTGGCGGGAGTGATGAGAAGGGCTCGGGTTCAGGAAGTGCTTTGATGGTCACGTTAAAAGGATTTGCAGGGCCAGCGCTATGGCATCGTGGTTAAGACAGCTGGATCCAACGTGGCCGGCTATGTAGTTCAAGTCCTGGACTCAGTGGCTTGAGAAACAAGCGGGGTGTGTGTGCATGCCCAAAATCTAAAGAGGAAGGAGGGAAGGAGGAGGAGGGATTGCAGTGTGACCATGCCCCATGGCCGTGCTTTCTCCCTCTGTCTCTGTCTCTCTGTGCCTCTCTCTCTCTGTCTCTCTGGCAAGTGTACATGTCCTCTAGCAAAATTTTAAAAATATGTTTTTTCTGCTCAAAATGAGAGGAGAGGCGAGCACCCTTGGCCCGACAGCTGCAGGGACGATCAAGCTGTTCCCTGCAGCGGGAAGGCCGTTTGGGGAGGTCTGGGAAGGCCAGCCGTGGGAATCTGGCCATGCTGTCCTCAAGGCGCTTGGGAAAGACCCAAGGAGATGTGGAGGAGGCCGTGGGACTGCGTGTCTGCAGCTCAAGGAGATCTGAGGGCAGCAGGTGTCGTGGTCATTAAGGCACTGGATCCCACATGGCCAGCTCCACAGTTCGAGTCCCAGACCCAGAAGCTTGAACAATACCCTGGGTACATGCGTGAACTTGCCCAAAATCCCAAGAGGAAAATGGAGAAGGGAATGCTGCGTGACCATCCCTCTGAGGGCTGATTCCTCACTTGCCCTCTCTCCATCTCTCTCTCTGTCTCCAGGGAGCACATGTGTCCTGTAACAAAAAAATCTGAAGGCAAAAACAAAAAGCTCTAAGCTGGGGACAGCTGCGTAGGTGTCAGCGTAGAGCCAGGGTACAGCAGGGAGTGAAGGCACCCACGTGGGAGGCACGTGCTCCTGAGCCCTGGGATGTTCTGGTGTCCAGGAGTCGGGGTGGGGAAGAGCCGACAGGTCACTGAGAAGGAGCAGCCCGAGGAGGGCGAGAGCCAGGCTAACGCCCTGTTCTGTGAGCTACGGACGAGTGTGTCCGAGCAGGGGAGAGTCAGACGAGGGCTGCTGAGTGCGAGCAGCCTGGAGGGCAGAGGGGAGGTGTGCTGTGTAGTCCTAGGTGTGGGGGCCCCAGCGACTGCACCGGGTGACAGCCAGGCCTGCCCCCTAGACCAGGCAGTCAGCTGGTGTTGGCTCGGGTTCTGCCAGTCCGGGCTGGGGGGGTTCACAGGATGTCCAGGAGGAGCCGGGGGCCTGGAGAAAGCCAAGGCAGACAGTGACCCGCTGTCCTTTCTATGTCCACGGCTGTCCCCTCTCCTGGCCCCAGACTGCATGACTGGGACGTGGATGGCTCCATTGTGTCGTACCTACAAGACGCTGCACAAGGCTCCTGGCAGGAGGCCACTCGAGGCCCGCACTCTGCCCAGAGAACCATCACCATCCTCAAGGGGCTGGAGCCCAGTGGGTCTCGGGAGTACGAGAAGGTCCTGGTGTCTGCAAGCGAGCACCTGCGGATGGAGCAGCCCGTGGCCGAGGTCCCTCTGGCTGACAGGGACCACAGAAGACACAGCCACAGAGAGCAGCTGCAGGAGGCCGAGGGTACCTTGTCCAGGGTGGTGCAGGTGAGAGCCGCCCGCCGAGCCACCGCAGCTGCGCTTCAGCTCCAGGAGGTGCCGGGGACCCTCAAGCCCTCGCTTCCTTTAACGACTGTGGAGGGCTGGCCTGGTAGTGCGGTGCTCAGCCCCGTACAGACGGAGCTGGGTCCCACATGGCCGACCGCAGTTCCAGTTCCAGCCTGCAGCTTGAAGCCGTGCCAGGCGCAAGGTGTGCGTCTGTCTGTCCTGACAGATAGGGAGGTGGAGAAGGCTTGTGCTGTGATCATGCCCCACGGGGGGAGGGGATTTCTCTCTCTCTTTCACGTGCCCTCTGGCCATATAGAAAGAGCGGGGGTGACTTTGCGTTCCTCAGCAGTTAGCGTGCTGCAGGGTCATGGCCTTCCTGCCCCCTGACCTCCCTACAGAGGAGAGACTCTCAGAACAGAGGCTATGCTCCACCCTTGCTGGTTAGGGCTGATCTGAAGGGGGTTTCAGAAGGGGGCTTTTTTTTTAATTATTTTATTTAATTTTATTTATTCATTCATTTATTTTAATTTGACCAGAGAGAGAGAGAGAGAGAGAAAGTGAGAAAGCAAGCCACCAGGTCCGGGACTTGAACCACGGTTAGCCATGTGGGAGTATCCAGAGCCTTAACCACCACGCCACCTGCTGGTCCCCCAGAAGGGGGCTTTTTGTCTGGTCTGGCTGGCTCTAGGACCACAGCTTGTGCTTGCTTGCTTGCTTCGTCACATTTTAGAAAGGGCTTAGAACTGAGCGAACCGGGCTTCGGGCTGCCCCTGGTCTGTGATCACGCCCGCCACACGCTCCTCAGCACCTGCATCCTCACTGGCAAGTGGGGAAGCGCCTTGAGTACCGCCAGAGCTCACGCGGCCTCAGCGTGGGCATTACCAGTGGAGGGGAGGCGATGGGTTCGGGAGGTCTCTCCTCTCCCCTCCCGATGCCCCCGGCTCTTTCCGCTCCCGGCCCCCGCTGTCTTTCCCCCACCTCCCATCCTGCTCGGAGTTTGCTCTTCTTTCTGGTGTTGGACTCTGAGCCAGGCCCCAGGTGCCCACCTGTGCCCAGTCTCGCTTCATCCATACCCCGACTCTCTCCCCTGCATACTGGTGCGAAGCAAATCCCAGACATGATAAGTGGGTTTTTGTGACCCGTGTTCTTAAATCTGTGCCCCTGCCCTGCGCCTGGGCGTGTGTAACATGCACACGGACGCTGTGCCCTAGGTGTCTGGGTTTTCACTCGTTTCTCTCGAACTGTTTGCTCATTCAGAAACTGCTTCACTCTCCTCCTTCTCGCTCCTTTCCTTCTCCCCTCCCTGACCCTTAGGTTTAGCAAAGCACTTGTGAGGACTCTGGGTCCTGACCGCTGTGACACTCCACTAGGAGTTAGGGCTTTATTTAGACTGCGTCCCTGCCCAGTACGTGCGCTCAGCGGGGCAGGCCGCCGTGCCCACTTGTAACCTCAGCCCTCCGCAGTCTTCCCCCGGGGATGCTGCTTGGCGCCCGCGCCTGCTACTCCCAGGAACACGCTCGGCCCAGAGCGCAGGTGGTCAGAACTGGCTCCGTCCTGCAGAGTCCCCGGGAAAAGAGGAGGGGCCGGGAGCGTCCCTTTCCACTGCTCTCTGCAGCTCCCCTTGGGGAGAGCAAAATAGGACAGCTGAGAGCTGACAGCCAAGGGACTCTCCGAACAGCTTCCGGCTTCTGCGACCCACCCCCTCTGTCACAAATGAGGAAACTGGGGCTAGTGAGGCCAAGGGCTTTCTCCAGGGCCACACATGGGCCCTCGGCAAGGCCAGGCGAGTCCATATCTCTGGGCTCCCAGTCCCCTGATCTGGCTGCCACGCCCAGCCTTGAAAGCCAGCCGTCTCCCTGGCCTAGGAGTGGCTGGACGGGCGGTCAGTCTTCTGCCAGGACCCCAGGGTGTGCGAGGCCAGTGCAGGCAATGTTTGCAGAGTGCCCGCTCACCAGTATTCCCATTGGCTCTCCGAAGTCAGTGACGTCATGCGTGACTGGGCCAGGGCCAGACACCTTCCCGGATGGCTCCTTTGCTTACACAGTGGGGCTTTGTTTCCCTGGGTGCTTTCCTGTTGGTGCGAGGCGTATGGTGGGGTGGTGGGAGTCTGCAAGCTGACTCCTTACCGCTCTGTCACCTAAGCAAGTTACTTACATCTTGGCAACTTGGTTTCCTTCGCTTAAATGGTAAAATTCTCAGACCTGCCCGGGAAGCTCGCAGTAGGCCCCACCGAGTTGGCGTGTCAGTACACGGCCAGGGGTCTACAATAGGTGTGTACCGCTGAGTGTGCAGTGAGTTCTCGTAAACTGCGGCCCTCAGAGTGCCTTGGGAACGGAGGGCAAGCACCTTTCTTTAAGCTTACTTATTTCTCCCATGAGAGAAGGCACCGGGGAGAGAGGCATCCCCGGCAGGTCCTCATGCCACGACTCACGCCCGCCTTGGCCAGCCGAATCACCAGCATGTACCTGGGGTGCACGGAGAGGCTTCAGAATGGCACGCCGTGCTGCCGTGGCAGCCCAGGGCAAAGTCTGTTTTATGGCTAAGGAGCCCAGGGCCCACGGTTAGCAAGCTCCGGCTGGGCCACGGGTGCCGTGCTGGGCCGCTGCTCAGAGGGACAGCCTGATCCAGAGGGTGACACCCTTCCAGTCACAGCCGCCGTAGCCGCGTTTGTGAATCAGCCCTGGGGAAGCCAGTTTAATACGCGTGCTTCCTGCTTGTGGGCGTTGACAGCCTCCTGGGGAAGAGCCTTAAATAGACACACCGGTGACATGCTTAGGTTCGGGGTGGCTGTGCCCCATAAAGGAAAAAGCCAGGGTCCTGAGGGCTGGCGGGATCACACAGCAGCTTCCAGGCAGCCCTCCAGGGTACTGGGCCCGTGCTGTGCTCCCTGGGCTGACCCACGCCATCCGCTCACCATGGGGCTTTCTGGAATAAGCCCTCAGGTCCCCAGGGCCGTAGCTGGTCCCGTCCCGGGGGTGTGGGCAGACAGCCCCCTCACACTGCAGTGGCAGCCCAGCCGGACAGACAGCCGCATGCTCAGAAGGCCTCACTTTCAGGAGACCCTGAATGAGGAAGTTTCCCGAGCAGGACTGCCCCGGCTCCTGTGGGTCAGCAGGTAGGCAGGCAGGGCAGGTGAGAGGGTGAGCCCCTCCTCCGCCGAGTGGGGCGGGCAGAGCCGGGCGGGAGGCCCTAGGCCACGCTCACACAGCGACCCTGACACGTGACTTCAGTGCCTGCACTGGGCACCTGCCGCCTTCCTTCTACCCACTTGGACAGCTCCAGCAGCTGGTCCGGAGCTAAAATTATCGAGGCTGACGTCACCGGGCCTGAGGGCAGAGCCTGGGCTGCCCAGCAGAAGGGGCACTCAGGCCGGGCCGGTCTAGGTGAGGGGCCACTCGGGAGAGAGAAGGCGTGAGAGACCGAGAGACCAAACCATAGAGAGGGGGACGAGAAGAGGGAGAGATGGAGGGGGCCCCTGGCAAGCTCAGGAGCCCGAGAGGAGAATGAGCGGTCAGCCCTGCAGCAGCTGGGCTCCTGGCTCCACGGCTCCCCGAGAGCCAGGCTGGTGAGCAGGCGGGGAGGATGTGGACCTTCGTCACCCAGCTCCTGGTCACCCTGGTGCTCCTGGGCTTCTTCCTGGTCAGCTGCCAGAACGTGATGCACATCGTCAGGGGCTCCCTGTGCTTTGTGCTGAAGCACGTCCACCAGGAGCTGGACAAGGAGCTGGGGGAGAGCGAGGGCCTCGGCGATGACGAGGAGACCATCTCTACCAGGGTGGTCCGGCGTCGGGTCTTCTGGAAGGTAACCGCCGGCTGCCGGCGCCATGGGGCTGAGGCCGGGGCCGAAGGGGCACTGCTGTTGGAAGGAGCTGGGGAAGAGCCAGACTCTGAGTCAGGAGACCTGTTGGCAGAGGGAAGGCCTCGGGGCCGGGTTCTGCACTGCGGCGGGTGTTACATGTGGACCCTCCGCAGCCCCCGCACGGTGACAGCTGAGGCCCCTCAGCTCTGGACTAGATCCCTTAGCTCTCACCCCGTTTCCACCGCCTCCCAGCTCTGGGACTGTGGGCGACATGGCGCAGTGATGTCCCTGTAGGGGCTCTAAGCTGTCAAGTGCTGTGTGTCTAACAGGTGCCTCGCGTCCTCTCAGGCCTCCTCTGTCACCCTGACCGTCCCTGTCCTGCCTGCTCCAGGGCCACAGTCACACTCTAAGCCATCCTGCATCGGGCCTCAGGGCCCACAGGCCCACCCCGGGGCGTCGGCTCAGCTGCCCCACGCACCAGCTCCATTTCCTGCCGCGGCGTTGACTGGGCGGCGGCCGTTGCCGGGCAGCTGTTGGGTTTCCCGGTCCTCCACTCGGGTTCCCAGCTTCCAGTTGCCGATCTTGTGTTTTCTACCTTCTAATTCCAGGGGGATGAGCTTCAGAATATTCCAGGGGAGCAGGTGACAGAGGAACAATTCACAGATGAGCAGGGCAACATTGTCACTAAGAAGGTGGGTGCCGCGTGTCCTCCGGAGGGTCCTCGCCCCCAGGCCGCAGTCTGGCCATACAGCAGGAGGCAAGCAGAGGGCGAGAGCTGCAGTTACAGCCGCTCCTGCTCGCATGGCTGCCCGAGCTCTGCCTCCTGTCCTCAGCACGGCCTTCGGTTCTCAGGGGAGCGCAAACCCTGCTGTGAGCCATGCACAGGAAGGATCTAGGCTGTGGCCCCCAGAAACCATCCTCCCACCCCGCTCCATGGAAGAATTGTCTCCCACAAAACTGATCCCTGGTGCCCAAGAGATTGGGGACCACTGTGCTAGGGACTGAAAGGTGAGAGAGTGATCAGCTCAGAGCTGCTCACACGGGGGCCGGCCTGGCTGTGCCTGGCCACCTTCCTGTTCCGTGGCAGTGGTTCAGGAGCGGGGCGTTTCGGTCTTCTGCATCCAGACAGGGTGTTCCTCATAGCCCACCTTAACCAGACTAGCTCCTGCTACTCCGTCCAAAAGGACCAGTCCCCATGCGACGTTCCCAGCCGAGCCCCACGGGCCTAGCCCTGAAAGGACACTGGGCTCCGCTCTGGCCTTCCAGGGGCCTCTTCAGATGAGAAGTCCAGGGCGGTAGATCGAGTCGGCAGTAGCCGTGGTAGTGGCTGTCGTGTGTCGGGCACTGTGGGAGCTGGGACGGAAGGGGCAGGGACAGCGGGGGTCCCACACCTCCTTCCACAGGCCAGGAGCCATGTCCGGCTTTCCTCCCGCCCAGCGAGCTGCTGTGGCACGGGCCGTGTCTCCACGTTCCAGCTCCACCCCGAGCACATGGCAGGTGCAGACGGAGCAGCCGTTTGAATATTTGGAGGACTACACAGGAGAATGGGTGGACTGAACTGAGTTACTATAGATGAAAAAGAGATAGCGCCCCCTGCTGTCGGGCGCTGACAGAGCGGGGAGGTCAGCCGGCACGGGCGTCATGACCAAGAGGCAGAATGGAGTGCCTGGCTTCCACAGAGAGGCGGCCGTGCCGTCAGCTTGGTCATAAATAAGACCTGCCAAGGGCCCCCAGACTCGAGCCCCCGAGATCGTCCAGTGTATGGTTGTCCCCAAGTGGTGGGGCGAGAGTTCAGCCCCTTTTCTTGGCTTCTCAAGAAAGGGCCCCTGAGGACAAAGGCTGCCTCTCTCTCCATCTCTGGCCCGAGGACTTCGCAAGTTCTCCGTGGATGCCGAGACCGGCCCTTCCCCATCTCTCTTTTCCAGATCATTCGCAAAGTGGTCCGGCAGATAGACTCGTCTGGTGCCGGTGACACACAGGAGCACGACGAGGTGATTGTCCAGGGGCCCCTGGAGGAATCCAGTGAGCTAGAAGTCGATATTGATCACTTTATGAGACACGCCAAGGTACCGAGGTGGTGCGGGCTCCCGGAGGCTTTCGGAGCGGCCCAGCGCCTCCCCTGCGCACTCTGCTCTGCTCGCCCCGCCGGGGCTGTCTGTGCCCGCCCTCTCGTCCACTCACTCTGCAGCCGCAGTCTTCTTCCTTCTGCTGCCTCCAGATGCCCCTTTCGGTCTTTGGCCCGTTGTTCTCCGTCTGTGTGATCCGTCCTGCTTTCTGTCTCTGCTGCTGTCTCCAGGTGGAGCTGAGAGGGAGTGGCCTGCAGCCCGACCTGATAGAGGGCCGGAAGGGGGCGCAGATAGTGAAGCGGGCCAGTCTGAAAAGGGGGAAGCAGTGAGCCGGGCCTCTCTCTTCGGACTAGCCTCTCGGGAGGTAACAACTCTCCCTGTCCTTCTGCATGGCCTGGTCCTGTGGAGTGGCTGCACGAGCTCACCCCGTCCCCTGCTCCTGCTGCTCCCACCCATCTGGCACAAGGCGGGGTGGGCACACCGTGGCCATAGGCAAAGCATGGACTCACTCCCACCCTACTGCCTGTGTGTCTGTGCCTCGTTTCCTTACCAAGAAACAGTCAGTAGCGCCTGCTTGTCCTGCCTCGGGATGCACAGACAGTCTGGGAGAAGTGCTCTGAGCGGCGAAGGTCCCTGCAGGCCATGTGGTGTGTTATCAGGCAGCAGGGCTCGGAGGGAGGACGGGCCCGGGGCTGGAGAGCACGGAGGGTCTGTCCAGGCTGCCGTGTTCCAGCGGAGCTCAGAGACTCAGAGCTGGGCCAGCCCTGAACCTGGAGCCCCTCTAGAGCCCTGGCCAGCCCCAGGCGTAGACTCCCCAGTATCTCCTAACACGTGTTGCTCTCTCCCTCCTGGGGCAGGACTGTTGTAGGCCGGAGTGCAGGTCCCCAGGTGGCGCCTGGGCGGGGCCTGTGCTCTGTGATGCGGCGTGTGCTGGGAGCAGGGTCCGTGCCGTGCAGAGCGAGGCCCCAGTCCCCTCTCCGAGGGCCTGTGCAGTGCTGGGGGCCCCACGGCCAGCTCTGATCCCCGTCCTCCCTGAGGGATCCTGTACTGAGCTGCCCCGAGGCCCTCATCGTGCCCAGCTCGGGGCAGCTCAGTACAGGATGCGTCGGGGTGGGAGTCAGCGGGAAGCACCGTGGCCCATCATAGCCCTCGAACCCAGGGCCTGGCTCCGGGCCAAGCAGCAGGCAGGCTCTGGCTTTCTGCATTCCTTCGTGCAGCAAAAAGCAGAGCCCGCTGCCTCCTGAGCGCCCGGAGTGCTGACTCTGGGCTTCCAGCAAATCTCAGCGCTTGGGCGAAAAGAGGCCTGCGGATCTGGTTATGGGATAAAATTAGACCTGACTCCTCAGCAGCTTAAGCAGGTCACAGCGTTAACCCCAGTACTGCCAGGGGGTCCCCGCAGGGCACCAGTGTAGGAGACCGTGCCTAGCTGCCATCGGGGCCGGACGTCACCCAAAGGTGCAACCAAGTTAAAAAAGCCAAGCGCGAAGGGAGACGTGCCCTTCCTGCTTTGTGTTTCTGGTGGCAGCAGCGGCGGTGGCTTTAAATGTGAGCTTCTGTCTGGCTCTGGTTCTACTGACGTTCCCGAGCAGGAGGGAGGGGCAGCCCAGATGCCAGGCCGGGAATGTTAAAAACGTGCTGTAGACGATCTGCAAAGTGGCTGGACCCTGCCCCACCTGGTGACAAGCGAGAGTGTCATGGGAGCAGTCTGGTTCCAGGACACTGCTGACCCTTTACCAACAAAGGCAAAGGGAAGCGGGTGGTGGCAGGGAGATGTGATGAAGGACTGGGCATGAGACAGGCAGGACGGTCCCTGCCCGGGCCCCAGAGGCCTGGGACAGCACAATATAATAGTCACCATTCACAGTGACTTTCTAGAACATAGCTACTGCCAGTGGCGAGAAGGGACTGTCCTCTGCAGAGAGTGAAGGCTGGGGCTTGAGGGTCCAGGTCGAAGGCCTTGTTCCTCTGCTCCCAGGTCGTGTGACCTTAAACAAGGTCACTTAAATGCCCTGGGCTTCAGTCTCCTCCAGGGAGATGATGGCGAGAGTGCCCCTGAACGTGTGCGCTCTTCGGCAAGAAGGTTTAGAAACGGTGGTAGCTGTCCGCTGCCGTGGGTCAGTAAGAAGGTGCTTGCTTGGTCACTCGGTCAGCGGCAGGCCTCATCTGTGGGGTGACTTGGGGCTCGGTCAGCTGGCCCTCCTCCACCTCTGGCTCCTCGTCCACACACAGCAGTCATGCCTATATTTCCTCAGAGAATGGGGATGGTGCACGATGAGTTTCTGCAAGAAAAAGGCCTTATAAAACAGTAAGCTCTAGGCCGCCCGTACCCCTGCATCACCAACACCCAGCATCGGGTTACAATGCACAGTGTCCATCCTGGCCCTACACTGGACCTACCGGATGAAAGTCCTGGAGCCCGGGGCCAGCAGGTGGTGCAGAGATTACGGCGCTGGGTCTCACGTGGCCAACTGTGCAGTCTGAGTCTTGGACCTGACAGCTTGGAAATCATGCCGGGCACATGTGCATGCCCCAAATCCCAAGAAGAATGGAAGAGAGGGATTATAGCGTGGCCATCCCCCGGGGAGTGATTTCTCACTTGTTCTCTCTGTCTCTCTCTGATGAGTGCATGTGCCCTATAGCAAAAACAACAACAACAACAACAACAAATCCTGGCGCTCTGCCTTCCTCATCAAGCGCAAGTGACGTTAGGCGTGTTGAAGAGTGGGTTGTTAGAACGGCCTTAGGTTCTCCTTCCCAGAGCGCCTCGAAGGCAGCGCGTGTAGGCTCAGAAAGGCGAGCAGCAGTGAACCCCAGTGGCAGTTTGAAAGGTGTGGAACACCCGCAAAGGGCAGGACATCCCCTCCTGGATGAGCACTGAGTGGACTGAACAAACCATTTGTATTTCGCCAACAGGCACTTGGGAAGGCTTTTGCATCTGAGACCTGGCGGGGCAGAGGGCTCTCTGGGAGTTTAAGAAGCTGGAAGGTGGCTGTGTGGCCCAGGCATGACTGTTCAGGGTGGTCAGTAGCAGGTGGTGGGTTTGGTTTTGTGCCCAAGTATTTGGGTCCAAGTGTTAAGAGTGTCAGTGCTGCTGGAGGGACCACGTGGGGCAGGCCAGCTGGACGAGCTGGGAGCAGGGCTACTCTGCTGCCCTCTGGGTAACCGGAAGCCGGGCAGGGCACTGGTTCTTGGCACTCCTCTGCAGCTGCGCGTTTTACCTTCTGGAGCTCTCCAGGAAGCTGCAGGAGAAGGCTGCTGAACTGAGTTGTTGTTGTGTGTTTCGGGGTTCGCTTTCCTTTTAAGAGACACTTCTCATTCAGATACTGAGGTTGCAAGACTTGCATTAGCTTCGACAATGGAATACTGGGATAACTTTTTAAAGCAATCGTCATCTCGGTGGGAGGGGGGCGAGCAAGGTGCGTGGGTTTTGTTTGCAGTCCGGTCAGTGCAGAGCCCTTAGAGTCTGGGTGCAGGAGAGAGCAGAGAGCCAGCAGCACGAGGGGGCTGGGCACTGGGAGAGGTAGGAAAAGAAACGGCAGGCAGCCGCCTAGCCTGGCTGCCCCAATGTGAGGGCTGATTTCCAAGCCCGTGAAGGACACGCCCTTTCTCAGAAAGGAAGGGGAGCAGGTGCAGCTTGGAGGGGAAGTCCTGGGTGGAGCTAGGAGGCCAGGGCTCTATCCTTCCCCTGTGGCTGGCTGTGAGCTCCAGCCCCACCTACCACTGCTCTTCCCCCAGCTCAGTTTCCCTGAGGAGGAGTGAGCCGCTATCCAGGATGAGCCTGAGGCTTGAGCTGCACCTGCGTCTGTGTGTGCCTGGGCGGAGATGTGCTGGGAGAGTGCGGCCCACCCTCCTCACCTACATGTCCTAGCAACTCTGATCCGACTCTGATCTGAGCAGTGCCTGGCACTGCGGGAGGTGCAGCAGGGACACCAGGGGGTGGCGCGGCCTGGCTCCAGCCCTGGGAGTGCTTTCTGTAATCCGGCCAGGGGGCAGGACGCAGGCGTAAAGGAGGAAGACAGGCCCCAGGCAGGAGGATCTCTGGGAGCTCAGGAGTCGTCTGGGCTGTCCTGTCCTCTCACTTCGCGTACCCACTAGCTCTCCTAGGCGTCACTGCATTCTAATGAGGCATGTCCTCGTACTGCCTCCAATGTACAGCAGGGGAAACTGAGTCACAGAGCAGGTAAGTAACCTGGCCAAGGCTAGGCAGCAGGCAGTTGGCAGAAACGGGATTTGAACTGGGCCCGTTGGCTGCCGAGTGCATGTTCTTCCCCACTGCACCCCGTGATCTCTCTAGCTAAAAGGGAGTGATGTGAGGAATTCCTTCAGAGTAGAGACAAGCTCAAGTTACCGGGAAGGCTTCCTGGAGGAGAAGGCTAGAGGCCAGTGGGCGGAACTTCAGCAGAGAGTGGGCGGCAGGTGGCCTTGACAGGGCCAGGGGCATGTTCAGAAGGGACCGGAGCCTTGACCTCCCAAGGGACGGCTCTTCCACGTGGGCACGGCAGGAGCTCCTGGAACTCAGCGCCACGCTCCATGCCTAGAGAGCCACTTGGGATTGCTTTCTCTGGTCACCTACAGCATCCCCAACCCTGTCACCTGTCAGGCCCAAGATAGCTCTGCCTCAGGATGAGTTCCTGCCATTCTGTGTCACTCCCGCTTCACCTGGATTGTCAGCACCTCTTTATGATGGGGCTTCAGAAAGTTCGTGGAACATGAGATTAAATAAGTGGTTCTTTGAAAATCTGCGTGGGTTTTCATAGGGCGCATTTTCCACGAACTATATGAAGACCCCTCCTGAGTGTCCTTCCCTTCCCCTTTGGTCCCAAAGTCCCTGCAGATAGAATCTTGAGAGGCTACTCCTGAAAACATGGCTTCTGCACAGCGGGTTGCGGGAGGAGCCGTGGGCCGCAGGACTGCGGTCTGGCCGGGAACCCCAGGCCACGCAGGCAGCACTGCTATTCTCGGGCCCGAGACACTCAGTTATGGGGCGAACGGCTTGGCGTTCAGAGGTCTCTGCCACAACAGAGGTCCACAAGGGGTGGCGCGAGAGGAGCCAGAGGCCGCGGGCAGTCAGAGCTCGTGGAATGGAGGGGCTGCTGTCACCCTGAGACCAGAGCTCACGTCTGACTCGCCTCTGGACCCCAGGGTGGACCAGCAGCGCCTGCTGCCGGACAGAGCTGCCGACTGACGGCGTCAGCCTTGCCTGCCTCCTTGGCAAGGCCCTGGCTCCTGAAACGGCCCCTTCTCGTGCACAGAGGTCTACTGTGCGGAGCCCCTGGGTGACCGCCCAGGCACGGGAGCCTCTGATCTTCTCTGGGGCCACACAGGGTTCCCGGAGAGCCCACCGGCTTGGCACAGCACTAGTGCAGGCCTGGGCGGGCGGGCAGGGTGGAGAGGTACTCCAGGAAGGTCCAGGTCTGTGAGCACGACCCAGTTCAGCTCATCACCCTGCAGGGGCCCACTCTTCCGCCGCCAGACCCGCCTCAACAGCCGCACAGAACTCTGCCTTGGGTTTCTGCTGGGGGATGCACCTGTACATTCTAAGTGACACGTTCTCTCTTTGTGTCCTCAGGATCACACCTCGACACCCAACCCCTGACTCCACACACTCTACCATGCACACAGGAGGAGAGCCGGACGGGGCCCAGGAGCGCGCCCGTGTTCCTCCAGGCTATCGGCATGATCTCTGTAAGAGACTTCCTTTAGTCTCCTATCCGCATGAGCGACCGACTGTAGACGCATGACCTGCAGTCCTCAACCCCGCCTCTAGCAAGACGGATCTGTCTGTCGGGAATCAGGACAACCGCAGTGCGAGGGGAGAGAGGGGGGGGGGGCTAGGAGACCAGGGCGAGCGAGCGTGCGTGGGTGCAAAAGGGGATAAGGGCTCTTTTGTGGCTGGGGATGGTTTGCTTTTCTTTTTAAAATTGTTTTAATTTTGACTTCGTACAGGGTACTTTTTTTTTTTTCAACCTCATCTGTAAGAAATCCATGTGGGCTTTCTGCAAAGAGAAAAAAAAAAAAAAAAAAAAACACGAAAACTAGGCATGCAACCAGTTGAGCACCTTAATCCCGTGTCCTCTCCCACCCCCACACACCTCATTCCACTTGGGACGACCCCTCCACTCCTCAGTGGACCGCTCCTCCCAGAACGCTCGACATGCCATTCAGGACACACGTGCACGCGCACGGGCACACGGGCGCACACGCCCTCCCCCTCCACTCAGTAGACACAGAGTTTACTGTGACGTCCAAAGCTGTAGAGACCCTCCTGTGGACAAACCGGGATTTTTTTACGCTGTCTCTCTCTCCGCCAGTTTCAGTGTTCATCATCTTCCAATGGGACATCATTACCTGTAGAGTGCGTTCGGGTTCCTGTGTTAGGGACGTAAGAGCCAGGGCGAGGACCCCCAGGCTTAGCTGTAGTGCTCACAGGGGCCAGTGCCCCCCTGAGAGGGTCTTCTCTCCGCTGGGGAAGGGCTGGGGGCCGCCCCAGGATTGCACCAGCATGTTCAATAGAGAAGAGGTTTTCTATATCTTTGAGCACCTATACCATAGTCCGTGTTCCAAGTGTAAACTGTACAGTACTCAGCCTTGTGTATACGAACAATAAATACTATGCAAACCGATAGAAACACGTTAGTATGTGCAAAGCAGTAACAGCCGCTCCTGAAGGCTTCTGGGGCCGGGAGGAGCAGCAGAGGAGAGGAGGGGCGTAGGGCTGGTTAATGTACCCCAGGTCCTAGGAGCCAGGCCCACCCCAGGTCTCCCAGAGTGAACTTGGTGCTCTCAGGCCAGGCAGTGCAGGCTGGGGCCGGGGGTGCAGGCCCAGGTCCGGCCCTAGGCTGGACGCCGCAGGGCTTGCACTCTGCCTCGGCCTCTCGCCTCCCCACCTTGGAGCCAGGAGCAAAGGCGCTCCTGACCCCAAGCCCAGCGGGAGGAGAGAGCTGCTGTCTCCCCCGCGGAGAGGCCTGGCCGGATGGGATGGGGACCCTCCTGGCCCAGGCTGCGAGTCAGGGCGTGAAGGAGACAGACAGCCGGCTGTTCCTCGCCTCTGTGCCATCAGGGAGGAGCCTTAAAGTTCCACTCGGCCTCCGGCAGAGGGAGGCCGGAATCAGCACAATCCCGCCCGCCCCGCCGGCGGGCGCCCTCGAGGGCAGGAGAGAGACTCAGCAGGCCCTTCTGGCTCTCAGAGGGCCCCCGCTGTGGATGGCCAGCCCCTTCGCCCTGCCGCACTTCACTTCGGAGGTGTCTCGGGACACAAACCTTCCAAGTAGCACAGAAGCCCCCCCGCCCCGTGTCGCAGCCCCCAAGACGCCGCTGCGGGGCCAAGCCCTCGGGGCGCCCCGGGTCGGGGTGGGGAGCTCGGGGCGTGCGGGCGCGTTGCTGCGGCTCTCGGAGGGACGCTGGGAGAGGAAGCCTCTTTTCTGGCCCGGCTGTCCTGGGGCTGGGTCTGAGCCGCCGCAGCCTCGCGCCTCCTCCCGCGGTGCCACCGAGCGCCGCCCCGCCCAGAGCCCGCCCCTGCCGGCCGCGCCCCGCCGCCCCGGCTCCGGCTCCGGCTCGGCTCCCAGGCCGCGCGGCGGGGCCGCCTCCGTGCAGGAGGAGGGAAGGGCGCAGGGCGCGCCTCCCGCCCGGTCCCGCCGGCCGCCGACCCCAGTAGCCTCCTAGCGTCCCGGCCCGGCCCCGCTTTGGCACCTCCGCGCGCGTCCG
Source organism: Tupaia tana (assembly GCA_026018925.1). Classification (NCBI taxonomy): domain Eukaryota; kingdom Metazoa; phylum Chordata; class Mammalia; order Scandentia; family Tupaiidae; genus Tupaia; species Tupaia tana. The sequence goes on from JAKSZU010000002.1 coordinate 190,777,036, forward strand.
GCTTGGCTGCTTGCCGCGCCCCAGGCCCCGGCGGCATGGCTGCACGCTCCCGTCGCTAGTAGGAGCTGTTAGGGGAGGAGTTTGGGGTCTCCACACGATGCCTAGAGAATGCTGCAGTCTGCACATTAGATGCTTTTTAGAAGTTTTGAAATTACCTTGATTTTTTTAATTGTTATGAAAATGAATCTTTTCTCGACTCTCTCCCACATGCTCTGTTATCGGGAGAGAACCCCCACCCCACTCCGATGTATAGACCGTCCTCCCTACACCAGCTGGACAAATGTCAAAGTTAATAAAGAAACTGACTCATGGCCAGCGGCTCCGATTCTGCTTCGGGCTTCTCTAGGGGTTTGAGGGCTGGGGCCTGAGCGCGCTGGCCTGGGTTGAGGTGTGAGGAATTGGGGTGGGGAGGTGTCAGCAGGGAGGGCCTGCACCCCAAGAGGGGCCATGCCCAGTTCCAGGACGCCATGCTGAGAGAAGCCCCCTAGAGGTGGTAGGGAAGACTGCTGTCCCACCTGATGGCTACCGTGAAATGGGGTGACCACAAGGTGCCAGGGTGCTGGCATATGGGGAGGGGAGCCCCAGCACTCCCTCTGCAGGCGCCTTGCCCCTGCATGCCAAGTTCAAGAGCTGCTCATCACCTGGTTCCTAGTCTCTAACTAGCTTCATGCAAGGCTGGTCCCTGGCCGGCTTCAGTTTCCTCCTCTGTCCCATGGGAGAGTGGGGTAAGCAGCTGCCGCAGTCTCATTTTGTTACCCTGGGATTCCCAGGCACCAACACCTTTGCCAGGCTGGGCATTAAGAGCCAGGGGCCAGAAGTGATGTAGTGGTTAAGGCACTGGACTCCCATATGGTCAACCGCGGTTTGAGTCCCAGACCCAGTGATATGAAACTCACACCCGGCACGTGTGTGTGTGTGTGTGTGTGCGTGTGCGCCCAACACCCTGAGGGAAGAATAGAGGAGAAGGGGTTGCCGCATGGTTATTCTCCTGGGAAGGTTGATTTCTCACTTTTCTGTCTCTTGGGCTAGTGCATGTGCCCTATAGCAAAAATCTCTCCCCTCCCTCCCCCCCCCCAAAAAAAAAGAAGAAGAAGGAATCACCCACCGGCCTCAGCTTTCCTTTCTCACCAGGTCCCGTCATTAGGAGGTCCCCAAGTCACAGCCCCGAGGTGACTGCAGCTCCCTTGGCCCCCACCCTACTCTGAGCTTCACTCTTGGAATCCAAGGCCTCCCTCAACCCCACCCAGTGGGCTGACTGCAGCTGAATATTTAGTTTTGGGTTTTTTTTTCTTTTTTTGGAGAGGTTTTTGCTATAGGGCGCGTGCGCTCGCCAGAAAGACAGAGAGTAACAGACAGAAAACAAGAAATCACCCCCCAGGGGGGATGGCCACGCCGCAATCCCTTCTCCTCCATTCTCCCCTCGGGATCTTGGGCACGCACGCACACATACCCTGCGTGAATTTAAGCCACCGGGCCTGGGACTCGAACCGCAGTTGACTACATGGGAGTCCAGCGATATAGCCATTATGCTAACTGCTGGTCCCTGCAGCTGAATATTTGCATCATCCCAGCAGGTTTTTTTCTTTTTTTTAAAGACATATTTGCCATAGGATGCATGCACACACTGAGGCACAGAAACAGAGAGAGAGAGAGAGAGAGAGAGATCACCCCGGGGGTTGGTCACGCTGCAATGCCTTTTCTTCCATTCTCCTCTCAGGACTTTGGGCACACATATACATGTGCCTGGCATGAGTTTCAAGCTACTGGGTCCAGGACTCGAACTGCGGTAAACCATGTGGGAGTCTAGTGCTTTAACTACTATGCCACCTGCTGGCTCCGACCCAGCAGGCTTTTTTATTCTTTTTTCTTTATTTTTCTTTCTTTCTTCTTCTTCTTTTTTTTTTTTTTTTGGAGAGGTTTTTTGCTATAGGGCGCGTGCGCTCACCAGACAGACAGACAGAGAGAGACATAGAGACAGAAAGCGAGAAATCACCCCCCAGGGGGGATGGTCACGCCGCAATCCCTTCTCCTCCATTCTCCTCTCGGGATCCTGGGCACGCACGCACACGCGCCCAGCGTGAGTTTTAAGCCACCGGGTCCGGGACGTGAACCACGGTCGACTACGTGGGAGTCCAGCGACATAGCCATTACGCTAACTGCTGGTTCCCTCTTTCTTCTTATTTTTGAGGAAGATTTTTTTTCTATAAGGCATGTGCGCATGCTCACTGGAGAGACAGAAAGCAAATTGCCGCAACCCCTTCTCCTCCATTCTCCTCTCAGGATTTTGGACACACTTGCACACACGCCCGGTATGTTTCAAGCCGCCGGGTCCGGGACTTGAACTGCAGTTGACTACGTGGAAGTCCAGTGACATAACCGTTATGCCATCTGCTGGTCCTCCCAGCAGGCTTTTTAAAGACACAATTGCAGACTCTCCACTGCCTGGGTGGGACAGGGAGTGGGAACTAAGTGCCCACGTGGTTGCAGTGGCAGCCTGGCGGCCAAGCCCTCTCAAACACTGGCCTTTTTTCTTGGTTTTTTTTTTTTTTTTTTTTTAACCCAAACTTGTAGAAAACCATCTCACACCCCCTTGCAGGCTCTCCCTTGCAGTAAGCTAAATCATCCAGGCTGCAGAAAGCGCAGCTCAGAGTCAAGTTCCTCGTGAGCAGGGAGTCCTCCTGCCCCAGCCCTGGGCCCTCTGCTCCCCTGAGAGAAGCCTGCCAACGGGTGCATCTCGTCTCTACCTGCTGGAGTGCAGACCACAGGCAGGGGCAGGGGTGGCGGCAAGGCCTGCAGGGCCCAGGCATGGCCAGGAAGGGCTGTGAGCACGCCAGGCAGAGGAGACTCAGACGTCTGAGGCTCCAGCTTCTCCCAGACACTGGACTTAGGGGAGCAGGGGGACCCCCTGGTGAGGAACGGATGAGTGGCATGCAGTTTCCATGTCTAGAGAAAACTCCGAGAACTGAAGCTGCCCCAAACAGCAAAACCCAAGTCCTTGGAAAGTGGGCTCTGACTCTTCTGTGCCTGATCCCTTGTTTGTGAGATGAAAGCCCATGGAGCCTTTGCAGTTGTAAAAACTCATTAGTAAAAACAAGTTTGTGGGTGTCTGTGATTCGGTCCAGGCCCACGCATTAAATCATGACAGCACGGCCACATGCCCAGCACAGGGCTCCACCAATCAGCTGCCACCTTGGCCATCAGAGATTTCCGGCCCAGGCACCAGGCCGGACAGAACGTGACCATCTCTCTAGCATAGGCATAAACGGGGAAGAGTCTGATGGAGGGAATCTGGGAAGGCTGCCTGGAAGTAGAGGCACAGCCTTCCCCTCCCCAGCCGCAGTGTGTGGGAAGATGCTGATAGCAGGCACTCAGAGCTGCCCCACTCCCCGCCTCCCACCCAGCCTGCTGGCACTCACCCTCCCCACTTACCCCATTCCAGCCAGGGCCGGCAGGTAGGAGCAGTCCAGTCTTGGAAGCTTGAGCATCTCACATAAAGGGGTCCAAACAGCCCAGTGACCTCTGGGTCACCTCCTTTCTCTCTGGGGAGCAGCTGCAAGAGTGGTGCCTTCCAGCCGCTCTGGGGACCCCCAGACACCCAGCTTCTCCTACATGCTGGACTTGGGAGAGCAGGTGGACCCTCTGACGATGCACAGAGCTCCTAGAACTAATCCTCTCGCTCTCTTACACACACACACACACACACACACACACACACACAGGCTGGTTTTACAGTCGATCTTTCAAAGTGCAATTTGTCTAGGAAAAGCCAATGTGAGGCCCGTGTGGGCTCCCACCAATGGCGACGCGGCTCCCGCAGCTCAGCCAGTCTGCGGTCTGTATTCTAATGGCCCATACCTTTATCAGGGAAATGTTCCTTCTCTGAACTTCAAACTTCTCATGGAGGGTCCTCAGACTCAGAGGCAGAGCAAGGGTCTGAGCTGAGGCTTGGGGAGCCACCCTTGTCCAGGCCGGGGCAGGGAGGGAGGGAAGGCGCCCTGTGAGGCCCCACCTGCCCCGGGAGCACCTGACTTCCGAGCAGCTGACGGGGTGCCCAGGCCTGGGCAGGGGCTGGGCCAATGCGTTAGGCGGGAGGCAGGCAGGGGCTCCGGCCAGTCCTGACCCAACGAAGCTGCCATGAGACTCTGGGCCAGAGCCTGGGGTGTCCGGCGCTAGGGGCTGGACTTGGCTTCCTTCTTCCCCGGCCCCGGGACCATGGAGTCCAACCTGCAGGGGACCTTCCTGCTGAACAACGCGCCGCTGGCTCAGTTCTCGGAGATGAAGGCCCCGGTGTGCCAGTACTCGGTGCAGAACTCCTTCTACAAGCTCAGCCCCCCGGGGCTGGGCCCCCAGCTGGCCGCCGGCACCCCCCACGGGATCACGGACATCCTGAGCAGGCCGGTGGCCGCGCCCAACAGCAGCCTCCTCTCCGGCTACCCCCACGTGGCAGGCTTTGGCGGACTCGGCTCCCAGGGCGTCTACTACGGCCCCCAGGTGGGGAATTTCCCCAAGGCTGGGAGCGAGTACCCCACGCGGACCCGGAACTGCTGGGCGGACCCGGGCCAGGACTGGCGCGGCGGGCGGCAGTGCGGCAGCAGTGAGTACGGGAGCCCTCACCCCCACCCGGCTGGGAGGCTGGATGCCAGGAAGGGGACCCTCTCTCCCTCGGCTCCGGCTGGACTGAACCCTGGCCTCTCCCCATTCCTCCCCGGCCATGTTTGCACACGGGTGTCTGACCCCCGCCCTTACCCTCTGCCCTGGGGAACCTGGGCGCGGAGAAGGCCACCCGGCCCACCCCGGCCTACACGGGCAGGCCGGCGGCTGGCCTTACCTCTCCTGCCCCACCGCACACCATCATGTCCCCACGGAAGCAGGCAGACACCCCCCACCCCAGTGAGGACTCCCTGCGCCTCACCTTCCCCCAGGCGCTCGTGCACCAGCGTCATGCAGGGCGCAGTATGCACCCTGACCCCATCAAGGCCCCACCTGCAAGCCAGGGGACCTGTCCCCCACTTTCTCCTTGGGGTTCACATCAACTGAAGCAGCCAGAGCTGCTGCTTCCGGGAGCAGCTGCTGAGCTGGAAATTGGCCCTGGCTGCTGGGGCTCTCCTCGTCCCATTCATCCCTGAGCCCAGTCGGGGGCCATGACACCAGTCAGGGATCGGAGGGTGCAGGTGACCACACCTGGGAGGCAGGGAGAGCAGCAGGGCTTCAGAGCCATCCTTGTGTCACTGAGCCCCTTCCCAGATGGGGCGGGGACAGGGGTGGGGGAGCCTCCACTTCCACAGCATCTGTGGGCTCCCTCACTGCAATAATGGCTTGGGGCCAGCCAAGGACACCCCGAAAACACACTTGCCTCCCTATCTGCCATGCCGCCCAGTGTCCACCCCTCACTCGGCCTGATGCACGAGGAGGCCGCGGGGAAGACCTCGGAACCCCTCAGAACCTATCCACAGGCTGGTTGGGGGTGCTTTAGGCCCAATCTTCCTCTTACCTCCATCTTCACCCCCAGCCCTACTCTCAATCTCAAATGTGCTCTCTCTGTCTCTGTCTCTCTTTCTCTCTCTCTCGCACACACACACACACACACACACACACTCACACACGGAAATATACAAGAAAGTCGGTGGCCGAATTCAGGCAAAGAGAGAGAGGCCCGAAGACGCTGGGCTCTCAGGAGGTCTCCTTTCTCTTTCCGTGCCTCGGTTTCCTCACGTGAAACTTGAGGACACAGGACATGGGCTACACTTAACAAGGCCTGACGTGTGGGCGTCCTGCCTGCCCTGGCCGGGCAGAGCTGAGGCCTGGCATCTCTGTGCAGACTCCCCGGTGTGGCGAACGTCACGTGACTGCCAGGCCCAGTGACACGGGGAAGTAGTACCTTGGGGCTCAAGGCACACCCCTCCCTGGTTCTCCTGGAGACCTGGGCAGTTGGGGCACAGGAGGAAGGAAGTGTGGGGGTGGGGTGCAGGGATTCCCAGGACTCTGGAGCCCTGACTGCAGGTGAAAGGTGAGGTCCTGGGGACAGAGAGGGACACTTACGGCCCCTCAGGGAAGGCAGCGTCATTGGGCAGTGACAGCATTACATGAGCAGGTCCAGGCCTGCGCTCAGCCCTTGCCGCCCACCAGTGTCTCGGCCCACCCGGACATGGCAGCAGTCACAGTCACTACCGTGAGAGCCAGGAGTGCTGCCCATGTGACAGGCGTCACGGTGCCCGGGCAACCTGGCGGCTTCTCTTCAGGAGCACGCGCCCTGGGGAGGGCCGGGGGCCGGCACCCTCAGGCAGAGCACAGGGCCTGGCCCCACTCCCCCGCTGACCCCTCCACGTCTTTCCTCCCGCCAGCCCCCGACCCCCTGAGCGACAGCCTCCACAAGAAAAAGCACACCCGGCCCACCTTCACGGGGCACCAGATCTTTGCCCTGGAGAAAACCTTTGAGCAGACCAAGTACCTGGCTGGCCCCGAGAGGGCGCGCCTGGCGTACTCCCTGGGCATGACCGAGTCGCAGGTCAAGGTGAGTCTTGGGCTGAAGGAGGAGGGGTCTGCGTTGCAGGGAGGAGCCAGTGGGGTGGGCTTATTGCCTGAGAGAGAGGAGCCACACCTGCCCAGCAGCTCCCGGCCTGAGGGGCCTGTCCTGCCCACCTAGCTCAGCCATGACAATCATTAACCACAGAGCCTCAGGAGCAAGGCCCGAGACTCAGCCCCCCACCGAGGGTTTGCAGATGAAGATGCGTCTCAGCAGAACCCAGGGTTCAAGGCCACCCTAAGGGCAGAGGTGGGACTCAAACCCAGATCTGTGGGGCTCCAGCCTCAGGCCTCCCCTCCTCCACCATCTCAGCACAACTTCAGGCCAGATGCGAACTGGCCCCAGGCCGGATCCGTTGGCCAGCAAACGGCCAGCAAACGGCGCTAGCCTCGGTTTACCAGCTTTTACAGGGAAGATAGCGCCTCCTCCTACTCACGCCCACCCAGAGGAAGCGGGTACAGTCCAGGCGTTCGGAACTGGTGCCCGATGCCAGGGTGGGGGAGACCCCCGAGAGCCTGAGACGGCCTCAGACGTAAGCCCCAGGACGCCTGCTTCTACCTCCTCATCCTCCTGGGGCAACCTGTGGGACTTTGGCGCTAAGTCTGCCCTAAGCCAGTGGGTTGGGGACATCAGAGACCAGCCATCCCAGGCTTCAGGAAGCACCAGGGCCAGGGGGCTCAGGCCTGGCGTCTCCCGTGAGCCACCCCCACCCTCTGAGGGAAAGCTGAGGCGTCCGACAGGAAGCCATGTGGCCCCTCAGACTTTTTTTTCTTTTTCCTCTTTAGGTGCTTTTCTGCACTTTTGTCTCAGGCAAGAACATGTTACTTCTCTAATTAGGAAAAAAGTTATTCATGACATCCTGGCAGGGTCTGTGAAGCTAAAAGAGGAAGGAGGCACCTAAGGGCCTACTGGGGCCCCCCCTGGGCCAAGTCCCCCCCAACGGGACGTTTCCACATCTTTGTCAAGTGCCCAGCGGGCAGAGAGCGCGGACACCCCGCAGAGACAGCCGAGGCCGAGCTGGGGGACTGCGACACACGCTCTTCATCTGACTGTCCCCCAGTCACACGGGTGACAGTCTGCGCGGCTAGGCCGTTTCCTTTACCCCGAGGCAGGAGCGCTGTGCCTGCGCCCAGGGGAGTCGCCCTCTGCAAAGCAGCCGCCTGTGCTCTGCGTGCGGGTGACCCCGTCTCTCTCATCCCAGGTGTGGTTCCAGAACCGAAGGACCAAGTGGCGGAAGAAGAGTGCCCTGGAGCCCTCCTCTTCCACGCCTCGGGCCCCAGGCGGCGCGGGGGCGGGCGGGGACCGCGCCACCTCTGAGACGGAGGACGACGAGTACAACAAGCCGCTGGACCCCGACTCGGACGACGAGAAGATCCGGCTGCTGCTCCGCAAGCATCGCGCCGCCTTCTCGGTGCTCAGCCTGGGGGCTCACAGCGTCTGACGCCGGCCTCGCTCCCCCGGCCGCGCCCCTCTCCACTGCCCCTGCCCAGAAGCCTGGCCCGCTCCGTCCGTCCGCCTCCGCCGCAGCACAGCGAGGCCCCAGCTGCAGCCGGGTGCAGGCGCCGGAGCGCGCCTTCCCCTCCCCTTCCCCAGGCTGCAGGGGCAGAGTCTTCAGATGAGGGGCAGAAGGTCGAGGAGGAGGAGGAGGAGGAGGAGAGGAGGGGGAGCAGGCCAGTCTATAAGGGATGCAGGAGCCAGCATCTCACCCAGGCTGAAGGAACCCACCTCCAGGAAGCAGAGGAAGACGCGACCCCTTCCTGAGACCTGGAACCCTCTGTGCACCCCTGCAGGCCGCCTTGCCCTACCTGTCCTGTAGGCTCTGCGGTGGCAGGGGTACTTCAGTGACCAGGCCCTGCTGCCCTCTGGGGTCCTGGAGGTGGCTCTGTGATCCCACTGCTGGGGCCTTCCCCGGGAGGCAGCTGGCTGAGAGTCAGGGTCAGGGTGCTGGCCGCTGGCTGCCGGCATTAGAAAGGGTGGAGGTGGCGCAAGAATCCGCCCGAGGGGGCAGGAGCCCAGCATCTCACCCAGGCTGGAGGACACCCACCTCCAGGAAGCAGTGGGTCCCCGTGAAAGAGGACCACCCTCATCCCAAGTGCAAGGACCGTGGCCTGGAGCTGCAGAGGTGGTTTGGCCTCCTTTCCAGCTTTACCCTGAGTGCACACACCCCAGGACAGGAAGAGGCAGGAAAGCGGAGGTTGCAGGAAGAAAGAGGCTGGCCCAGAGCCCCCACCTGGGCATCGTGGGTGCAGGACCACCCGGGAGAAGGGGCATCCCAGCTAGGGAGGGAAGGAGGGGCTGGGAGAGCCCTGGGGACAGGGAGGGGTGCCAGAGAGGGGCTGCAGCAATGGTCTCAGGGCCCCCAGGGTCCAGGCGTTCCCTGAACCGCCCTGTGTCTGGCACTAGCTGGGAGCTGCAGAGGCAGCGGCCTGCAGGGTGGTCTTTCACCACCAGGGATCCTGAGCTACTGGCAGGCGGGTGGGTGCTGAGGGCAGTGGGAGGGGCCACAGAGAATGCAGCTCAGAAGGGACCTTGCCATCCGCTGTGGCTTAAAAAAATAAAGAGTAAACTAAACGCAGAACCTCCCCCGGCTCTTGTGCTTCTTTGCAAGGAATGTCAGGGGAAGCTGGCTGGGGGTCCCGGCCGTGCCAGCTGGGGGTGGCCTTGCACCAGGCGGGCTCCGGGGCCAGTGGTCTCAGTCTCAGTGACAAGGCTGCATGGGCTGCAGGTCGACTGGCAGGCTCCTGGGCACGGTCCCAGGTGCTGAGAAATCCTAGCCGAATTCAGGGGTGTGTGGGGGGCAGGCTCCGGGAATTCATAGCCAAGCAGGGAAATTATCTGGTGGACAATTAGGCACCATAAGGCAAAGATAACGGGGAGACGAGAGCGGAGTTCACTGAGGGCCTGCTCGGGTCACCCACGCAGGATGCCTGGCCCCCACGAGAAACAGAGAAGGTAGGCGTCACCGTCACTGCGTGCTCACACCAGGCTCAGAGGACCTAACCCAAGTCATGGAAGGGGGAGGAGGCAACATCAGAGCTGATTCAGGGGCCCTCTGGTCCACTCCCAGATGGTTAAGGGCAGCCCCCAAAGCCTTTTCTGGAAAGCGAGAGGCTGGAAGGAAAGGTGCTCTCATTCCATGCAGACGACAGAACCTAGGGGCTGAACCAGCCTGGCCCCTGTGCCCGCAAGCCCCACCTGGAGAGCTAGCCTGTGGTCAGCCCAAGAGGGACCGAGGGGGACGAAGACCCAGAGGGGAGCCTCTAAGAAGCAAAGCCCCAGCCTTTCGTAAGCCCCAAGTGGATCCAGAGCGCAGCGGGAACCTGACAGGCAAAGGCTGAAGGCTCGGTCCACACTCGGGAGCCAGTGGGAGGGGAGTTGGCGGCCTCTGGGAATGGGGCACAACGCCTGATGCCCCCTGGCAGGCAGGCAGGGTCAGCACAGACCCGAAGAGCAGCCCCGAGGGGCAGACTGCAGGCGGTTGCAGCAGGAGGAACGCCAGTGGGGGGGCCGAGCACGCAGCCAGGCCACCGCGATGAAAGCCCACCGCAGTGGACGCCACCGATGGAAGCCCCCCAGGCCACTGCGATGAAAGCCCACCGCAGTGGAAGCCACCGATGGAAGCTCCCCCGAGGCCAGGCAGGAGGAGGCTGTGACCGCGGTTCAGGTGCGCCGTCTGCAAGCAGGGGTGGAGGAAACCGTCGGTGACCCAGGAAAAGGCTCGTGTTTGTTTTTTCTTAATCATGTTCAAATCTTTGCTGGGACCAGCGGATGGCATAAAGGTTACGGCCCTGGACTACCACGTAGTCAACCGTGGTTCAAGTTCCATACCTGGCAGCTTGAAACTCACACTGGTGTTTGTGCGAGTGTGCTCATAATCCAGAGCGAAGAATGGAGGAGAAGGGAACGAGGCGTGCCCATCCCCCTGGGCGTTGATTTCTCACTTCCGGTCTCTCTGTCCCGTGAGCACACACAGCCTATAGCAAAAATCTCCAAAAATAATAAAATAAATAAATAAAAATAGAATCTTTGCTGCTCTATTAAAGCTACCATTCTTGCAGGCCAGCAGGTGGTGTGGTTGTTAAGGCACTGGATTTCCACATGGCCACCTGAGGTTCAAGTCCCTGACCATCGGTTGAAATCACACAGGGCACGTGTGCGTGCACGCCCAAAACCCCGAGGGGAGAATGGAGAAAGGACTGCAGTGTGGCCATTCTTCCGGGAGGGTGATTTCTCACTTTCCCTCTGTCTTTCTCCAGCAAGTGCATGTGCCCTATGGTAAAAACCCAAGGGGAAAAAAAGGCTATAATTCTTGCATGTCTGATTCAAGGTATCTGGGGTCAGTATTAAGTGGACATGGGGAAAGTTTTCCCAGAAGATGTTTGCTGAGCTAACAAAACCTCCTCTGTCTCAAAACCTCCTCCGTCTGCCATAGGAGCCGTTAGCTAAGACACTCCGGCCCTCTGTGTGGGCCCGACTCCACTGCTGCCCGGACGGAGGGGCCGAGCGGGAGAGGCATTGGCTGCCTTTGCCTGTTATCCCGCGTAGGCCTGCTCCACGGGCGGGATTGGGGAAGAGGGGGAGAGGGCCAAAGGCCAAAGATCCAGTTCCTGGAGTGATTTGAGTACATTTGGCCCTCTGTAGATGTGCACATGTGCATTAGCGTGTGCACCTATGTGTGTGTGCATGTGTGAGTGCATGCATGTGTGTACATGTGCACATGTGCACGTGCATGCGCACGTGCATGTGTGTGCGTGTGCGTGTGTGCACATGTGTGCCTGTATGTGTGTTGGAGAGAACAAAAGGTTCTCTCGCTTTATTCATAATAAAGAAATCATAAGCCATGGACATTTTTATCCCTAGTCATAAAAAGAACTTCTTGTATTTTCAAAACACAACACAGACCTTTTTGGAAATTCGTGCTCCTTGCAGCTCCTGTCCTACCGCATCAGGAATTTTCCAGGGGCCGGAGGAGGCCCCCACTGGCCGCAGTCCTCGCTTCCGTGGCTTCCGTCCAGGCTCAGGAGGACCCGGGGCAGGTGAGGGGCGAGGGCAGGCGATGTCCAAGTCTCCCCAGGCTCAGAATGGCCACATCTTGGCCATTACCCAAAAGGATATGAAGCACAGAGCCCCACCTCTGAAGGCTCCTCCTCCTGCTCCGGCCGACCCCCGGGTTGACCCCAGAAGCCAGCTCTGCCCGCAGCGTGCCAGGGAGAACGTCAGTCAGGACTGGGTTCGCGCCCTGGCTCCGCACTCCGGGAGGGTTATTAACGTCTGAGCCTCAGTTCACTCAGCACTAAGACGGGAACGCACACTAGGGCTTCTGTGAAATGAGAACTGGTGAGGCTGCCTGGCCCTACAGTCGGTAAGCCGCAGCTCTGCCGTTCCGAAGGGCTGGGGAGGCTGCTACGGGTCGTCTCCTCCCAAATTCCTGTGTTGAAACGACCTCTCAAGGCCGCAGTACCCAGGGGTCGGGGCGCCCCGAGCACCGCGGTTAAGTGCAGGGCACAGGGACCCTGCAGGCCAACTGCACTCCAATTTCGGCCCCAGTGGCTTGAAAGTCACACAAGGCACGTGTACACGTGTGCCCCGACCCTGACAGGATGGGGAGCCGGAGGGACCGTGGTGTGGCCGTGCCCTGCTAGGAGGTGCTTTCTCTGTCTCTTTCTCACCCTCTCGGCTAGAAAAAGAAGAAGAGTTGGGCCTTGGGAAGAAATTCGGCCAGTTGTGAGGGTCCTCCAGGGAGACAGAAGCAGTGGTTTGTATAGACAAGAGGGGGCGTCCCGGGGGCGTCAGCTCACAGGATTACAGCAGCTGAGCGGCTCCACACAGGCCTGCCAGCTGGAGACCTGCGATGTGGCGGTGTGGGTCAGCCCGAGTCCAGGTGGGAAGGCTGACGCTGGACTGCGCGGGCCAAGGCTGGAAGTCCGAGAAGCTGGGGGCCGCTGCAGTAAGTCCTGGGGTCTGAGGGCAGGTGGGCCTTGAGTCCTGACGTCGCGGCACCCAAGGAAGGCTCTCTCGCTCTGTCTCTGTGTCTGTTCTCTCCAGGCCCCCTGAGGGCAGGTCTCCCACATCCAGCCTACTCAGACCCCCCTTGGTATCTCCCAGAAACAGCCCCACAGGGGCACCCAGAGAAATCCTGCCTCTAGGTATCCCTTGTTTCCAGTCAAGTCAACGTCCGCAACTACCACAGGGCACGGGGCTCCGCTCTCATCGCTGGAACTAGTGTCCCTATAAAAAGGCGTGAAGAAGTGAGTTCGGCCTCTCTGGCACGTCCATCTGCCCCACCAGGTGAGGGCGCCGTGTTCAGGGAGCCATCTTGGAAGCAGAGAGAAGCCCTTACTAGGCACTGAAACTGCAGCACCTTGATCTTGGACTTCTCAGCCTCCAGAACCGTGAGAAATAAACGTCTATTATTCATAAATTACTCCATCTCAGGTATTTTGTTGTAGCAGCACCAATGGACTGAGCCAGAGGCAGAGCATCCTGAGTTTGAATCCCCACCTCGCTGAAGAGTAGCCAGGTCACTGAGCAAAGCGGCTCACCTCTTCGAATCCGGCATCCATGGCCATGCGGTGCTGTGGGGTAGCACAGGCAGGCCCACGTGGAGAAGGCCCTGGGTCTGCCTCCCCAGCCCTCTCTGACCACGCCAAGCACATGCAAGTGCCCATGAACCAGGCTGGCTGAGACGGTGGTGGATTATGGTCTGAAGACCCTTTGGGGAGTACCTGTCTCTCAGTCTCTCACTGTCTCTCTGACATGGAAGGATATGAGGATACCTCTAAAAATTCATGGAAACGTGGAATTAAAATATAAATTTATTTGGGTGCAGAAATATTTGAAACCCATGTGTAGGTTTTTTCACAATATGCATTTTCCATGAACCCTAGTGAATAAATAAACATCTTTTTAAAAACCCTGTGTCCTCATCTGTATAATGAGGCCGATAAAGCAATCTGCAAGACCGATGAGAAGTTGGAAGGAGCTCAAAGTGCAGAATGGCATGGGTGTTAAATGTCGGTGCCCTCGTCCTTCCTCTGCAAGTTCATGCCACTAGGAAGAGGCGCAGCCAGCTCTGGGCTGACCCCGCAGTTTGGTGGCTGAGGGAGCTGGGTCCCACATGGCCAACTGTGTGGTTCAAGTCCTGGACCTGGCCACTTGGAAATCGTGCCATGCACATGTGTGCACGTCCAGATCCTGACAGGCTGGAGAAATGGAGGAGAAGGGATTGTAGTATGACCAGTGGGGTTGCTTTCTCTGTCTGTTGAACACACTCTCTGGCACATTTGTAAAAATTAAATGAAATATTGGGCCTGGCAGGTGGCGTGGTGTTTAAGGCATTGAACTTCCACATGGCAAACCACGGTTCAAGTCCCAGACCTAGTGGCTTGCTTTCTTATTTTCCTTCTCCCTCTCTCTCTCTCTGGTCAAATTAGAATAATAATAAATAAGGTTAAATAATCTTTAAAACATGAAATGAAATAGTGGACAATATAAAGGCGTGGAGAGCAACTGAGGTATCAGAGACAGGGTGGGAGAGGGCGGGACCAGGAGAGGGTGAGAGGGAGGGAGCCAGGGGGAAAAGAGAGAAGTAAAGCAGTTAAACTCAAAATAGAAAACGACCTGCTGAAGTCTAGTACGGCGATATCTGTGGTTGGGCCAATAGTCAGTGGGTTCTGAATGGGGAAGCCCATTTCGTATGCTGTAATGATACACAGTAAATGAATGTAAAGGAAATGAAAACAAAATTAAAAAGAAAAAAGAGGCAGAGCTGGTGCCACACAGGTCTTCTCAACAATGGGACCAGCAGGTCCAGAGTCACGGCCACCTGCTGCTGGCAGTGTCTGAGCCCAAGGCCAGCTGCCCCGGGACATGATGGAGGACTGCGCCAGGGGCTGATGACGGCACTGCAAACCCCCGTGATCCTGGTGGCCCACAGTGGATGCCTGGGGGTGGAACAGCTTGGGGGGCCAGCTAGGGGGTGCCTTTACAGAAAGCATGGCTAGCCTTTAGGTGGGCGAGCCCGGCCCAGTGAGCAGGCCCCACTGTGGCCAAGTCCCGCACCAGGGCTCCGCGCAGTCACCTGACCCGCCGTCCCCGAGGCACAGGGGCTGCACGCCTTGCTCTAAACCTTGCCACACTCAGAAATGCTCCAGGCACTGCAGGGGCAGGCTTGCCTGGGAGCTTGCTAGAAAGGCAGACTCTCCCCGCTGGGGGGTGATTTCTCTCTCTGTTTCTCTCTCTGGCAAGCACACACACCCTATGGCAAAAATCTCCTTAAATAAAGAAAAAAGAAAAAAAGAAATGCAGAATCTCGGGCCCCATCTCAGACTTCCCGAGTCAGCATCTGCATTTTAGCAAGGTCCGGGTTGGTTCGTGTGCACATGAAGTATGAGGAGACCCCGGGAGAGCATGGCCGTGTGACGGTGTGAGGCCAGGATCCCTCTTCTCACAGCCTGGGGCCTGCCTCAAATCAGGTGCTCAATAAAAATCCATAGACAGGGAACCAACAGTTAGCGTAATGGCTATGTCGCTGGACTCCCACGTAGTCGACCGTGGTTTGCGTCCCGGACCTGGTGGCTTAAAACTCACGCCGGGCGCGTGTGCGTGAGTGCCCAAGATCCCGAGAGGAGAACGGAGGGGAAGGGATTGCGGCGTGACCATCCCCTCTGGGGGGTGATTTCTCACTTTCTGTCTCTCTGTCTCTCTCTGTTTGTCTGGCGAGCGCACGTGCCCTATAGCGAAAACCTCTCCAAAAAAAAAAAAAAAAAAAATCGATAGACGGGCCCGGCGGCAGTGTCGGTGGTGGGGTGCCGCTGGGTGAGGCTGGAGCCGCGGGGGAGGCCTGGTTTGGAGTCCAGGAACCTGAACATGCCAGGTACACCCTGGGCGCCTGTGGTCCTGCCTGGCTGGAAGGCTGGAGGGGATTGAGGTATGACAAGGCCCCGCTGAGGGTGCCTCTGTCCCAGGAACTAAATTCTTTAAAAATTGTCAGACAACGGGACCAGCCGATGATGTAATGGTCACATCGCTGGACTCCCAAGTAGTCGACCACTGTTCAAGTCCCAGACCCAGTAGCTTACAGGCTGGGCATGTGTGCACACATTCCAGACCCCGAGAGGAGAGTGGAGGGGAAGGGACTGCGAGGTGGTCATCTCCCCTTGGGGGATGATTCCTTGCTTTCTGTCTCTCTGGTGAGCACACATGCCCTATGGCAGAAATCTCTTTAAAAATAAATAAATAAAATTGTCAGACAAAGGAGTTGGCAATGGTATAGTGGTTAAGGTATAGGACTCCCACATGAAGGACTACGGTTCAAGTCCCAGACCCAACGGCTTGAAAATCGTTCTGGGAGCACGTGCATGCGTGCCCAAAATCCCGAGAAGGGATTGCAGTGCGATCATCCCCCCCGGGGGGTGATTTCATCCCTCTTCTCTAAGTCTCTGTCTCTCTCCAGTGAGCGAACATGCCTTATGGCAAAAACTGTCAGATGGATACAGATGGTCGAAGGTAGATTTATAGCATTTGTGACCTTGTGAAATGCAGGTGGGGCCAGCTGTGAACAGAAGCTGCAGCAGCTTCCGAGACAGGGAGTAGCAGCCTCTGAGGGAGGGCCTGGAGCCATGGCAGGGGCAGGACAGGATACCAGAGGCCCAATGCGGGGGCTGGAGGAGGACCAGAGGCTCTCAAAAGTGTAGCCCTCTGCGGGCACTAGTGACGGCCCCGGAACCCCTTGTGCTGGGGACGCTACATCACTGTGGCCTTTCCAACTAAGACGCACAGCTCTCAGACAATTCGACACCGTCCCCTGGCCCCTGCTTAAGACAGCCAGGACAGCATAAGACTTTTTTTTTTTTTTTTTTTTTTTTTGCTACAGGGCACATGCACTTGCCAAGAGACAAGAGAGAAAGAAGGAACGTGAGAAATCACCCCCACAGTTGGCAGGACCCTCCTGAGGATGCCCCTCACGCTACCACACTGTAACCTCTCCTCATCTCGGGATTTGGGGCACATGTGCACACACACCCAGCCTGTTTTTTCTTTTTTACTTTTTGCTGTAGGGTACATGCACTCACCAGAGAGAGACTGAGACCGAGAGAAGGAAAATGAGAAATCGCTCCCCAGGGAGGTGGCCGTGCTGCAATCCTTTCTCCTCCAGTCTTCGCTGGGACTGTGGGCATGCACACACACCCTGGCGTGATTGTTCAAGCTGCTGGGTTTGGGACTCGAACTGCACAGTCGGCCATGGGGGATCCAGCACCTTAACTTTCATGCCTCTTGCTGGCCCATCCAGTGTGTTTTCCAGGTTGGAGTAGCCAGAACTTGAACTGTGCAGGTGGCCGTGTGGGATCCAGGCCTTTAGCCACCACGCCTCCTGCCGGCCCCAAGAACAGCATGATTTTAGAAGGATTTTCACTGGAAAATCACCTTGCGTAGAACGATTCCCTCCCTGGAGATGCCCAGATAAACAGGAGGGGTCCAAATGCATAGCCATCCCGCCTGGGGAGTCCCTGCTGGACCATGCTGGCCCCGAGGTCAGGGTGGAGTTTGCGGAGGACTCTAATGCCGACTTACGGTTGGCAGGATTGTCACTTGTCACTCCAGAGCCAGAGGTCAGGAGAGCCAGGTTAAGGGATTCCCTGTGGTCACCTTGCACAGGGCTCAGAGATCTGCCACCCTTGCATCAGACCAGGATTGCAGATGAAGAGGGGACAGAACTCCGGCACGCCAGGCCCACAGTCAGCCATGACCGCTCTCGCTGCTGTGGGACTGGCCGGGCCTGTGCCCTCCAGCTGCCCCACTCCTGCTGGAACCTGACTCCGCTGAGGGCCACTGTGCGCTCTCCTCAGAGCTAAGCGCCTTCCTTACCTCGTTCCCTTTCCAGGAAGGCCCGTGAACCGGGAACTGCCCTATCCCCTTCATAGCTGGGGACACTGCGGCACGGAGAGGTTAAGCCACTTGCTCTAGGTCACACAGCTTAATCCAGGCAGATGCATTCTGGAGGTCCCACTCCAACCACCACAAAAACCCCACGAATGGGGCTGACTTGGGCAGAGGAATAACGCAGCATTCAAATGATGCCGGACACAGGGAAGACGGCAGGCCTGGCGTCCCCGTCAGCCTGTGCATGTCCAGGCGCACCGCTCTCCATCCTGCTGGCTGGGGGGGGGGAAGGAGCGTGGCATGAGAGCCCACTGGGGGTCTTCGACTTTGTCTTGGAAGAAAAAATCCTAAAAAAAAAACCACCACCGTCAATGGGGAAGGAGACACGGCCCACCTGAATCAAGGCTGGGCTGTAGACAGTCAGAGTTGTTGGTGTTCCACAGAAAACCTCGGCGATGACATTTGAGGTCGGCCTTCGGCCTGGCTCTGTGCTGGAGCTGGGGACACAGACGTGGGAGAAGCTGCCTGCACTCCCGGTGAGAAGACCCTGCCAAGCGGCCCCCACGTGCTGCTGGTGCGCGTTTCAGAGCGTCCTCACCACACGCCATTATGGTACAGTTTCTGCTTCTGTGCGCTTGACTGCGGGTCCCCCTGGAGGGCACACACCGTGGCGGAGACCCTTGTTTAGATGGATTCCCGCTGGCTAGCCCTTTGCCCCACGGCCGACAGGAGGCCCTCGGAGACCTCTCCTGGCAAGCAAACGTGTCAGCTGTACTGCAGAGTCCCAGGGCCCTGCTGGGTCCTCTGCCTCACAAGGAGGTGTGGCCAATCCTGGCCCAGGCTGTTCTGCTGAGCAGTCGGGCTACCGCGTAGGCCGTGATGTGCCTACACACCACGAAGCCGCAGCGCCCTGTCGCCTCGGGCTGCACCACACACAGGCCCGGCATCGGCATCCCCAGCCGAGGTCCCGGCATCCTTGCTCCGCCGCTCATCTGCCAGCCGGCCCACCTCAGAGTCCTGGCCATGCCCTAGGTCTTCAGAGAAATGAACCAAGGACTGATGCCAGCTTTGACCACAGCCTTGGGGGAGAGCGGGTCAAGGATCCCATTTGCACAGGTAGGAGGGCATCAGTGACGGGCCAGGGAGGGACAGTGACACAGACTCGGCTGCAGGCCTGCGGGGCCTCCCGTCAGGACACCAACTGCTCACACTCCTTAGGCGGTAATTCTCTCCTGTTCCCACCGTGGGGAGAATCGCGAGCCACCCCCTCCCGGCCACAGCGTCCGGCCCCTCGGCCCTCGGTGCTGGGAGGCGCTGGGAGGCCCTCGTTAGCCTCTCAGCGAGCACACACACCATTAATCTCGGCAAAGTGAGTGCGAGCGCATTCACCTGTCCAAGCCGGAGAATTAATGCTGTGTCAACAGGGATCTGTGTTTGCTCCGCTTCTCCTTCTCCCCCACTACCAAGGCCCACGGCCAGCCCCGGGCCCGAGGGCCAGACCAGTCAGGGGAGGAAAACAAACCCGGTAATGGCCGGTCTGGGAAGCAGGGACAGCCCACCGAGAAGGGCCCCTGGGCAGAGAGGGAGGGAAGTCCCAGCCTCCACAGCACCGGAGGGGTCTAGCTTCTCACTGGGTGGTGGGCCCCAGGAAGCCAGGCTCCCCTCCCCTGGGGACAGACCACAGTGGCCGCAGGAGACGCCCTCGCCTCTGACTGCTCCTGCAGGTCCCCACCAGCCTCTGATGCCCGCAGCTGCCGGACGCCCTGGCCGTGACTGAGCACATCTCCGAGTCCTGCCAGGCAGGAAGTCCGTCTTTTCCTCAGACCCTGAAATCCCAGGCCGGCCATGCACAGGGAGGAGGTGGACGTGACCCGGGTCTGCTCCAGAGCCACCGTTTCCCAACAACCACACTTTCCACCCTGAAGGACCGCCCGATCGTGGCCCATTGCCGCCTGCGCCCCAGGAGCGCCGGGCTGGGGGCCGGCCAGGGAGAGGCGGGCCAGCGCAGCTCGAGGGCGGCGGCTGCGTGCCTGTGTGCCCAGGGAGAGACCCCACGGCTGATAAGGCCGCTGGTTTCCAGAGCAGAACGCCGTGCGCCGCGAGGCAGGTGTGAGCAAACAGCGGTGGCGTCTGGAGAGGAAATCGATAGCCCAGCCTGCCTGGCCGCCCCTCCGCCCGCTCTCGCCCCCACTGCCCCCAGCGCCCGACCCCTGACCAGCCCCAGGAGGGCCTGGGCTGTCTGGGAGCACCGTGGGCTGAGCAGCCGGGCATCTGGGGAGACCCTGGGGGTGGGCACAGTGCAGGGCTCGGCCAGCCAGACCAGGCGGAGAGGCCTCCGGGAGTTAACGTGCCCCAGGAAAACAGGGAAGGGACAGAAAACTGGGCAGAGGCGGGGAACTGGGAAACACGTCTGCCCCACGAAGGGCTCGCGGAGCCCACGTGTTCCACGGGCTCGAACTCAGAAAGCACAGCCAAGACTGGCACGTCCTTTCAAGGGGCTGGGCCAGGACATTGTGGGGGCAGACAAGGCAGCATGCCACCAGCTGCCGGCCCACGGGGTCTGCCATTTAGTGGCCCCTGCCCTGGGAGAGCCTTTGGCAGGTCAGGGCGAATCAAAAAGTGCCTAGTCCACGGGGGGCAGCCTGGCCGTGGGCCCGGCTGGCCAGGAGGGCAGGTGCAGACGGCCGAGTAAGCTCTGCGGGGCCAGGCTGGTCAGGACACACGGGCCGGAGAAAGCGCGCCCCTCCACACGTCAATGCCCACGGGGAAAGGTGACCCGGCTCGTGCAGGAGACAGAACAGACGCAGGAGGAAAGGCGGCAGGCCTGAGCAGGCCCCTGGCCAGAGTCCCTCCTGTCCCCTGAATACTCCCTGACAAGAGCCCAGGGCAGGGCCCTCTCGGAGAGAGCGCCACGGGCTGAGGACTGTTGCATGCCAAAGAAAAGCGGAATTTGCTAGCCGAATATTTTTTAGACATTTTGCAAGATGCACGGCCTCCCTGACAATTTTTAATGTACTAACTGCCTGGTCCAGTGAGCTGATTAATTGGCGCTGGAGAGATCAATAAAAAACAGAAAATTAAAACAATTTTAAAGTGATTAAGTAGTTTAACACCTGTCTCCCGTCACGTCAGCGCAGGAAGAAAAATAAAGCAGGTGTCGGAGGGGCCTCCTGAAGCAAGAGAAAACAGCGCCCGCCTCGGAGAGATGACAAATCACAGGCGGCGGATCAATCTGAGGCAGGCGGGCGGCAGGGCAGGTGGCCGGCGGGCAGGCGGGCAGCCCTTCCCAAAGCCACGGTCGGTCGGCTGCAGCAGCAGGGCCTGGTGCAGCCGCCCCGCAGAGCCTCCGGGGCTCGCTGCCTCACCCCACTCCTCAGGGGGCAGGGGCGTGATTCCCTGTTTCCGCACTCTGAAAACAGGGCAAGGGGGAGCCCGGAGCCCAACATCGTCTTTGCCTAAAACTGTGATGGGATGGACGGGCACCGGCTACCTCCTCCTGACCCTGTTTGCGGCCTTCCCGAGTGGATTCTGCACTGCGTAGAGATCGAGCGTGCTCAGAGATTATGCAGGCCCGTGGGGTCCTGGGATGACACCCGGGGCCGCAGCCACACCTCAGGAGGCCAGACTCCATCCTTCCAGCCTCCCTGACTCCCGTGCAAGTCAGGCAGAGCAGAACGCTGGCCGCCAGCACAAATGCCCCCTCACCCTCCAGTGGCTCTGACCGGAGCTGCCAAGCAGACACCAGGCCTTCTCCAGGTTGAACAGGAGTAAAACCACCAGGAGTAAAACCCTGGGGGACAGGAAACCCCGTGATTCCTCTCAACTTCCCCAAGTCTGGGTGACATGGGCCGGGGAGGTGAAGGAGAAAGCACCAGCAGAGGCCGGGGATGGCCCCAGTCTCCTGGTCTACCTCGAAAGTGGACTTGAACCCTGCACTTGAGATGTCCCTTGGCTTGGACAACTGCGTCCCTGCCACGCTCTGGCTTCCCTGGCCTGGCACGGCACTGCGCAGACCAGGGTACAGCTGGGCGAGCCCGAGGCACAGGCCTCAGAGCTGCTCAGAGGGCTGGGCTGCCGGGTCGCCCTCCTGTGTGGGGGAGACGGTCACGTGCCCGGAAAGCCCTGGCAACACTCACCTGCTCTGCGGTTCCCGGTCACGTCCCGGTCCCCTGTGCAGCACCTCACCTGAGATCAGGACGGAATGGGGAGCCCCACACCTCGGCAGCCCCGTTCTCAGCATCCCGCCTGCCACACCCATCTGAAAGGGACAGAAGCAGCAGCAGCGTCCTGGGGGCCGCGGGGAACCCCAGCCAGTAGTCCTAGTAGACGTGGACTGGCCACGGTCCCCTCTCCCGGACGCCCCTCTAGGCTGAGGCTCTGCTTGCACGTCCAGCCCAGGCGGAGTTGCTCTGTATAAATAACGTGATCAGGCCACGTTCATCCCAAAAGGTGCCAAACCCTGCACGGCAGACCAGATGCCAAGGGGGATCTCACACACAAAAACAGAGTCCTGATCTTCAGCCGTCTGCACCCCCTGAAGCCATCCACACAGCCCAGGTCCCATGTAACACCGGCCGCCTTGGCATTCCCTGCCACAGGCCCACTCGGGCAGAGACCGGGCCAGGAAGAAGCTAGCGAGTCCTGCAGTCCAGCTTCTCTCGGGAGGTCGTCTGCTTGCACGGGGTACCTGCCAGGGGCCTGCGCCGCCCCCCTGGGAGGCTGACGGGGCTCGCAGCTGAGCAGAGGGGTCTGGCCGGGACCGGGCATGGCTGGCAGCAAACACCAAGTTCCAGACTCACTGCCCTGGGCCTGCGGCTGCTCCCTGTAGAGCGAGCCTCAGACTGACGGAGATAAAGTTTCCCTGGGCCCAAGTTCCAAACTCGGCTGTTTTGTTTCTGTTAAAACGCAATTGTTTTTTCTCTGGAGTGGTGGTGACTGCCCGGCGTCAGGAAGATGTATGAAAACCTCCACTTCAATTCAGCATCCCTTTTCTCCCAGACAAACACGGTTGGATTTTAATAAATCAAAGAGCCACACTGTTTAATAAAAATTTATTGACTTACAAGTGATTATTTATCAAAAGACCATTAATAGCAGGTACTGAAATGATGTGTTACTGGGTGGTGCTGGGAGACTAATAGGAAATCGATGCGGCCGGCCGGCCGGAATGCATATGAGGGCCCACCCCAGCAGCCAGTGCAATCTCCCCCGCAGAACACGCCAGACGCTACCCCTGGTGCAATGGAAAGCTCCCCCCTTT
Source organism: Tupaia tana (assembly GCA_026018925.1). NCBI lineage: Eukaryota > Metazoa > Chordata > Mammalia > Scandentia > Tupaiidae > Tupaia > Tupaia tana. The sequence goes on from JAKSZU010000002.1 coordinate 190,799,700, forward strand.
TATTTATCGTTTACAAATGAAATGATCAATACTTTTAATCTAGAGCAAAATTTATTAACTTTCCCATCGGAGAGAGACATATTGACTGGGCGAGCGGGTGTGAGCGCAGGGAAGATGGATGGCCGGCCGGTGGGCTCCCAGCCTGTCCAGGGGCCAGTGTGCGGCGGCTGCCCTCTGGCCAGCGTCCCTGGCTCCACAGGACGGGTGCGCCTGGAGGCCAGTCCGGCCACTCGAGATGCACCGCAGGTACAGACCTCGGATGGAGGATGGTGGGAAGCTCTACCCTGCGGACGCCCGAGTGTTCTGGGCAGTTCCAGGAAGGAAAGGGCAGGACTCACCAGATTTCCCAGGGCCACAGGTCCGGCCATGGAGGTCTGTCGCTCGCCACTGGCCTGTGGGGCGCTGTACTCCACTCTGAGGAGTGCCCTGCACCACACTCACCTGGAAGGCCTTTGCAGCGACAGGGACTGGGGTCTGGCCCGGTGGAGAACCAAGTTCTGACGTGGGTTCTGCGGCATCAGGGGGCCTGCTCCAAGCCTAGCCGCGAGCTCCGGCCTGGCTACTGCCTGCCACTGCGCCTCCTTTGTGGGGACTGTACTCACCTTCCCAGAAAGGTCCTTTCCTAGCCAGCTAGAACGTCTTGTGTTTGAGTGAAGAAACTGTTCAAGCTCTACCATCAAACCACCCAGAGGAGTGTGGGACGTCCCTTTGTGTGCGGGGACACCCTCTAGCGGGGGTTAGTCTCACCAGCCTTGATGTTTTGGAAGAAGGAAAAAAGATTCAAAAGTGACCTCTTACTTCAGAACCCAGAAGACTTCAGAGCTCAAAGCCAAAGTATGAATTAAAGGCTTAAAAAAATTATAGAAATTTCGGAGGTGGAAAAGGCTGTCGAAAGCATGCAGCCCGAGGCTCTAGTGACCAACCAGGAAACACACAGCAAACAGGCAGCACGTGTGGGGGTGGGGTGAGACGCTGCCAGGGCCTCCCCTCAACTCCACGATCGCCCCCCTCCTGCCGAGATCGCGGAGGACAACACCTGACACCGCGTGTCTGAAGCGTCCCGAGGCTTTATCTCCTGAGTGCAACAGTTTCCCAAAACACACACTCTGGGGACCAGCAGTTAGCGTAATGGCTATGTCGCTGGACTCCCACCTAGTCGACCGCGGTTCGAGTCCCGGACCCGGCGGCTTGAACTCACGCTGGGCGCGTGTGCGTGCGTGCCCAGGATCCCGAGAGGAGAATGGAGGAGAAGGGACTGCGGCGTGGCCATCCCCCCTGGGGGGTGATTTCCTGCTTTCTGTCTCTCTGTCTCTCTCTGTCTGTCTGGCGAGCACATGCGCCCTATAGCAAAAAACCTCTCCCAAAAAAAAAAAAAAAAAAAAAAAAAACCACACACTCTGACTAGGGGTGGGAACTCGGGGCCCGCAGGATTCCAACGCACGAAGCTGCAGCTGCGCCTGCATGGAGTCAGCAGATATGGACATCCCGGGATCGCCTCTGCGGTCCAGGTCACACCTTCCTGCAGCTAATGCAGAGGCATGAGGCAGCACCGCCCAGGCACTTCTGCACAGAGCAGCCCCCGTCCCCCGCAGCGTGTCACCAGGCAGGTCGGACGTGAGGAGCAAAAGGCCACGACAAGATGTAGGGCTGGACGGTGGCACGGCAGTTAAAGCCTCACACTCGGCAAAGCAATCCACGAAGGCTCTGGGTTCAAGGGAGACCCCGATGCACCAGGCTCCCCCTGGCTTGGCCGGGAGCGAGGGCAGGGGGAGGGGTGGGGTGGACTGGCGCCAGGGCTGACCGGGGGTACTCTCACGCTCCTCTCTCTCACTCGTGGAAGGAAAAATAAAGTTTAAAATACAAACAACAAAATATGAAAACTATGGGGGCCAGCAAGTAGCATGGTGGTTAATATACCAGGACCCTACATGGCCAACCACGGTTCAAGTCCCGGACCGAGTAGCTTGGAAATCACACTGGGCACATGCACACACGTGTCCAGAATCCCAGGAGGAAAATGGAGAAGGGATCGCGGCATGGCCACCCCCCACCAACGGGTGATTTCTCACTTTCCCTGTCTCTCTTCGGCGAGCACATGCACCTTATGTCAAAAACCTTAAAAACAAAATTCAAGAATTAATAAATCACAAACAGAAGTTCCAGAGAACTTTTAAAAAGGGAATTTGACTGTCAAGACCAGTTTAAAAGATCCTTCGACTTTTGGACATTGTAAATATTACCTCCTATAAAAGCTGAAAAACCACTTTTAATTTATTTATAGTTTGCTATAAGGTAAGTGGGATCACCAGGTAGAAACAGAAAGGGAAAGTCAGAAAGCACCTCCGGAGGGGCACGGCCACGCTGCCATCCCTTCTTGGGATTCTGGGCACGTGCACCCAGCACGATTTTCACGTCTCAGGTTTCAGGACTCTAATGGCACCACCAGCCGAGTAGGATCCAGTGCCTTAACCTCCGCCCACTGCTGGCCCCCCTACTTTTTAGTCTGTAAAATAGTTTGTAAGAGGCTATTCTTGCAGTCACAGTAGTGGTTATTTTTTTTTGAGAGAGAGATTTTTGCTATAGAGCACGTGTACTCGCTGGAAAGACAGACAGACAGTGAGAAATCGCTCCACGGGGGGATGGCCACGCTGCAGTCCTTTTTCCTCCATTCTCCTCTTTAAATCTTGGGCACACGTGCACATGCGCCTGGTGTGAGTTTTAAGTCACCAGGTCCGGGACTCGAATTGCAGTTGACTACATGTGAGTCCAACGACATAATCATTACGGCATTTGCTGGTCCTATATTTTTTTTTAAAGAGATTTTTTTTTTTGCTATAGGGCACATGCGCTCTCTGGAGAGACAGAAAGCTAGAAATCACCCACCCTGGGCGGTGACTGGTCATACCGTAATCCCTTCTCCACCATAAGCCCTTCTCCTCCGTTCTCCTCCTGGGATCCTGGGCATGCATGCACACATGCCTAGCATGAGTTTTGAGCTACTGGGTCCAGGACTCGAACCATAGCCGACTACGTGGGTGTCCAGTGACATAACCATCATGCCATCTACAGTCTCAGTCACAATAGTATTTTTAGTTCAGACAGGAAAGACTTCCCAATGGCTAGCAAGGGGAGGTGGGGAGCTTTCTGGGGGTGACAAGAGACTGCAAGGTTCAAGACAGTGACACCGGCCTGTTGCCCTGGGAGCAGGGTCTCACTCCACCTCCCTGGATCCCGGCTAGAGGGTGGTCTCGGAGAGGTGACACTCCCTGCAGCCACTACAGAACCCAGAGGGCCACCACCAGGAGGTAAGTGTCCTGAGAGAGGGGCAGGGCTGGGGAGGAAGGCGGCTGGGCAACTCTCAGGGCTGTGGGAGTGGAAGACCCCACAGCAAGGACTGATAGGGCCGCCTGCTTTGGCTCTGCCCTCACGGTGACCACGAGGAGCTGCGGCTCCCCTCTGGCTGAGGAAGCCCAGAGTACGCCGAGGGCCCCCATTCCCCGAGGCTCTGCTCAGCTGGGCCCTGGCACTCGCTCGCTGCCTCCGCTGTCCTCACACCCAGGCTGCCCTGTCGGTCCATGCCCACCTCCACGAAACCGTGCCCCGCACAACTCCGACCCCATGGAGCTTGCTGCAGGAGAGCCGCGCCTGCTGGGACTGACTGCACCAGAAAGCTGGCACGTGCGAGGGCCCCGTCCACACCCCTCGCTCCCACGCTAGTGCACCAGCTGCAGGCTGTACTTGGTAAGAATTCTGTCCCTCCAACCAGAGGCAAGGCCCTTGGAGGAGAAAGACACAGGGGAAGTCCCTCAATTCATTCACCGGCCAGTTTTATTTACTCACAGAACAGATGCAGAGCCCTGGGCTCAGGCCGCGCCGGCCCCACTTCCTGGCCCTGCCCTGCTAACACTGACCATGCCGTCCCGCTCCACAGAGGTGCCAGTCCCCACCACCCGTGAGGTAGGCATCACACCCTTCCCCTCCTGATCCGTGTCACAGATGGGGAAACTGAGGCACACACTCAACACAGAGCACGTCACAAAGGAGTCCAGGGTGAGCCCAGAGTTTGAACACGAATGATTTGGTTCTCAGTACCGGCTCGTCAGCATCGTCCGTCCTCTTCCTGTCCCCTGGTGACTGCCATGAACAGGAGCTCAAGGAAGACAAACTTCCTGCTGAAAGCCCCACAGACGAGCCTAACACACCTGCAGAGCTCCAGGCCGGGGCGACGAGGCCACAGCCCGCCCCAGGCCCCAGGGGCCACAGCGCTACCCAGCAACACCCCAGCACGTGGGCGGCTGTGACAGCGAGCACCCCAACGTCCCAGCCCTCAGCCCTGCACGACACGCACAGGTGGAGGCCGACTTTAATGGCACCCTCCAACGGGCTCAGCGCAGACAAGGCAGCGCGTCCTGGCGGCGACACCGCGGCTGCATGGTCTGGGCCTGGGGTCCCTAGCAGCCCCGGGAGCCCCGTGCTGGGAAGCGGCCGCGGCAGGCGGCTGCAGGGCTGCAGGGCTCCAGCCGCAGGCTGGGGCTCGGGCTCGGGCTCAGGAGCGGCTCCGGTCCTCGTGACTGCCCACGATCATCTTGCTGTAGAGCTTCTGCTGCTCCTCCTTGAACGCGTCCTTCACCTTCTCCCGCTTGAGCCCGCCGTCCCTGGTGGGGAAGGGCTGCGCGTGACAGCAGGCAGGGCCCCGCCACCCCCGGAGACGCAGGGAGACACAGCCGCTGCTCAGGACCCGGCAAGGCCTGCTGGGAGCAGGCGGGCACTCCACGCTCACTCCTCAGCCTCTCAGAGCCCACCCTTCTCGCCCAGAAACTCACTCCTTGTAGTCAAGAACTTATTTTCCAGAAGTCTTGCTCTAGGGTGAGTGCGCTTGCCAGACAGAAAGCGAGAAATTACCCCTTCTTCACAACAGGGGACAGGGACTTCTGCCTTCCTAAGGAATGGCCAGTTCGGCCAAATACACGAGGCCGGAGAAAGCCACTGGGAGGTGTCCAGACTGGCACCAGGTTGTCCCTACCTTGAGGAAGGACACTTTGGTGCCCTGGGAGATTGGAACGAACCCCAGGAAGGCACCCAGAACCGGTGCCTCAGTGCAGGTGTCGGACTCTGGGGCACCTCTGGGTGGGATCAGGAGAGCCAGAGCCGCGAGTTCTGATCTCCACAGCAGGGAGACAACGACAGTATCTGCTGCAGAAATGCACGTCCCCATCCAGCTGGTACAGGACACAGCCTGGCTCTAAACTCACCACAGCAGGTCCACGAGGCCTCCCTGCCGGGCGATGGCGGACTTCACTCTGTTTGCAAACTGGACGGCATCTTCCTCTGTCTGGAAGAGAGAATGAGGGGCGCACTCGGCCCAGACTCAGGCCTGAGGGGAGAGGGGAGGCCTCGGCGGCTCTGGGCACCCACCTCTCTGGTCATGGGAGGCAGGTACCAGACGCTGCAGACGATGGCCCAGCTGGTCATCATCCTCAGCAGGTAGGCCACCATCCCGTACTTGCTGCTGTTCCAGAAGGCGTCTCCGAACTGAGGGTCGTACTGAAAGACAAGGGATGGTCAAAGCAAGGCCTCCAGCCCCAGACGGATGTCGGGCCCCTTCTGAGGGGCCACTGGGCAGCACCTGAATCCGGAAGCTGCCCCGGAGCCCTATGGGAAGCTGACGGCTGGTAGTTCTGGGCTCCGGCTCCCGGAGCAGGCCACGCCCTGCCGTAAGTTACCGGGGAGGGCCCAACAGCCGGCACCTCTGATGAGCCCCAGCCCCAGAAGTCGAGGTCGGCCACGGACGTGCTCAGCCAGAACCAGACAGCACAGGCAATGGCCCCCACGCGCCCACGCTTCACCATGTGCTGCGTCAGCCCACGGCTACCTCCAACATGTCATCCACGCGGACACACGTCTGATGACCCCACAGAAGGGCCCTTCCTCACCCAGCCAGTCTTTCCCCTGTCATTCCTGGTGCCCAAGACCGAGCAGGAGACAGCAAGTCTCCCTAGCACACTACTGGCAGGCCTGGGACGGCTCAGGCAGGAGGCGGTGTGACACTCGACCGTCCCTGTCCGTCTGCACAAGAAAGCACAGACGGCCCCACGGGGCGCCACCACACAGGCTCTGCACCTCCCATGACAAGCAGCGTGGCAGACGCTGACTCTTCCAGTGCCACCGTCACCAGTGGAGGCAAAAGGCTGCACCTGGATGGCATCTGGGACCACGGCTGTGCCCACATTGTCACCTGTCACTGAACGAGAGCAAGTCAGGTGGCAGGCAGCTGGGTAGGCGAGGTGCTGGGGAGGGAGCTGAACAAGAAGCAACAGAGAGCGAGCCCTCGAGGAGTCTGGGAGCCGAGGTCGGGGCTGTGCCCTGTGGGGCGGCCTGCTGCAGCCGAGGTGTGGACTGTGTGATGAAGCAAGGGCCTAGGGCCTGCCTCTAGCTTGCAGCTCCAAGCCGCCAGCAACATCAAAAATGCCTCTTTGGGGCCAGCGGGTGGCGTAGAGGTTAAGGCATGGGATCGCACAGGCTGACTCAGCCATTTGAGCCCTGGACTCAGCAGCTTGAAAATCACGCTGGGCACACGCCCCAAGTTTTAAGGGGAGAGTAGAGAAGGGACTGCGGTGTGGCCAACCCCCCGGGGCGGACTTCACACTTTCGTCTCTCCCTCCCTCTCTCTGGCAAGCACACACACCCTAGAGCAAAACCAAAACAAAAATCCCTTTCCAGCCCAGGTGCCAGGGTGCAGCAGTAACTCAAGTGCCCTGCAAAGCTGGACGCCGCGTGGTCGACGGCAGGTTCAGATCCCAGGTCAGCATGAAAAACACGGGGGGCGTGCACTGGGGTGCCCAGGATCCCAAGGTGCTGAAGGGCCAGGGGAGCGGGAAAGCAGGGGGACGAGACCCTGCCCGGGTGCTCCTTTCCTGAGCGCCCATGGAGGAGACTGAGAAGGGCCGCCTGGTGGGGACCGCACTGGAGACTCCTGCATTGGGCACGAGGTGGGGCTGGCCCCTCCAGCGGAGGCTTAAGGCTCTCAGAATAAAAACTGGGAAATTTTGTCCTAACTACAGAAGTGAAGACATTTAGGCTTAATGAAGAAACTCGATCGTTTAATTACTACAACCCTAAAAAGAAATAAAGCAGAAGAGCACGTTTCTAAACTCGGGAACGTGTCCGAGCGGGAAGGCGTCACTCGGTTCTAGAAAGCACGAGAAGGGCCCCCAGGCGAGAGCACGAGCACCTCTGTTCAGGCCGATTCTCTCGTCCACGCGGGGCTGACGCCGTAGACAGAAGACACGGAATTCCTAACTCCGAGAACGACCCACTTTGGGTGGAAATGTAACTGCTAACAGGACCAGAGTCTGGTCCCCAGAAAAGGCTGACAGACCTGCGGGGCGGATGGACCCCCACCTTTGCCCTGCAGGCCGATGAAAACGCGGCCAACCGCACACGCTAGTGTACTGTGGAGCGGAGAGTCACGCCGAGGCTCCCCAGCCCTACAGCAGCAACGCACAGAGCCCCAGAGCACGGTCTTCACAGCGGCCCCCGACCGGCACAACCAGCACCCCCAGAATGCGTCCGAGTGACAGCCAGCACGGGGGGCCTGGGCCATACCCCCTCCACTCCTCCCCAGTGATGCCAGGGCGGCTGACGTGGGCCACGAGGGCTTCGGTCAGCAGCTCCACGGCCATCTGAGGTGACGCCCAGACCCCCCTCTACGACAACGCAGGGTGGCCTGTGCCCCACCCCACGGCAGTCACACCGACACCGTGCTCCCTTTCCCGCTGCCCCGGATGCGGCATCCTCCACCAACAGCCAGGCCTCCCTCACCCGCCACAGACGGCCTGAGCCAGTGCATGCCCGCCCCGCCCTGGTGCTGGGCCAACCGGTGAGAGCCGCGCGGCCCTCTGCCCAGCCACACCGCGCGGGCGGAGACGACAACCACAGAGCACGGCAGCTTGGGCACAGCACAGCCTGGCCTCCCGGGTGCACAGCCCTGCTCTGCCATTCAGCCCGAGCGCTAACCACACTGACGCCTGCGTCTCAGGAGCAAGGCCGGGAGCTGGGTTCTTAGAGGCGACGTGTACGTGCCATGAAGTCAGGTGGCCGGGAGGGCGCGCGAGGAGAGGAGCAAGCACGCCGACCGGCCCGCCGTGCCCCTCCGGGGAGCTCGAGGGGCTAGAGGATGTCGTCCCGGGTGGGGCCAGGACCAGGAGGCTCTCGGGCCACATCAGTGCTGAGCTCTCGGTGGCAGGAGACGGAGCCCAGTCCTAAGCCAGCCTGGCAGCCCCCGCCCCCACCTCCCAGCCAGGCAAGGACGAAAGAGGTGGCCGGAAGGAGACAGTGAGGAGCCGAGGAGGAGTCTGCCACTCCTGGGTCACGGCAGCGAGGTGCGGGAGGGACAGGTTCCCGTCTAGACATCTCACGGGGCTGGGAGCCACCAGCACACGACTCTTCCAGCCTCACCCAACTTGAGCTGTGCTGCCAGGGGGACCAGGCCACTGGCCGGTGACACCACACCTCGCCCACCCTGTCTCGCCTGTCCCATTCACATCAGTGGTGACAACGACCACGTGCACCCCAGGGGACCATACCTTGATAGCAACAGGGTACACTGTGGCTCCAATTTCAAAGCTTCCCTTTTTGAACATCATCACCGACGTGTTATTGATGCAGGTCCCTGAGACGTGGGGAAAGCGGAGTGTGGTTTCTTTAGTCCCTTTACCCCAGACACTGGGCATTTCTTAAAGACGGAGCACAATGATCCAGATCCCTCCAATGGCCCCCAATCAGACTCAGCCTGCCACCTCCCTCAGGCATAAATGACACCCGAGGGGGGGCAGGCGGGACACTGAACTGCTGGCTGGCTTCTCCCAGGCTGCTGCCCTGCCCGGCCACACCAGCAGATCCAGGAGGGGCCCGGGGACGTGGGAGCACTTGGTAAGAGCTCCACAGGCAGCAGGGCCCTGTGTATGATGGGGACGAGACTCCTCCTAAGGAGCGAGCGGCACAGTGAACCCCCATTCTGACCTTTCCCACGTTTTCGGTCCCACAGCCAAAGTGAAGAAGACTGAACATGATTCGGTGAAACCAGGGGACCCCAACAAAAGCGGGGGACTTTGCTTCCGAGGGCACACCAGGGTCACGTCCTGCATGGTCCCCCCACGAGGCTGGCAGCGCTCACCCCTTCTTACCCTCTGGGAAGATGAGAATAGGCAGCTTGCTTTTATCTTGCACGTGTTCGGTGAGTCTTCAGACGAGGGAAATAAAACAAGCGGTCAGGCAACCTCACACCCACCACTGCTAAACGCACCTACACATAACCTGACACGTGACGCAGCTCAGCCGGAAAGAGCGAGCTTGAAAATACAGCCCTGTCCTTCACAGGCCTACAATCTAACGCTCATAAAGAGAAACTTGGGGCCAGCAGTTGGCGGAATGGCTATGTCACTGGACTCCCATGTAGTTGATCATAGTTGGAGTCCCGGACCCAGTGGCTTAAACTCATGCTGGGGGGACCAGCAGGTGGTGTGGTGGTTAAGGCGCTGGACACTCCCACATGGCTGACCATGGTTCAAGTCCTGAGTCTGGTGGCTTGCTTTCTCACTTCCTCTCTCTCTCACTCATACCCTCTGTCTCTCTCTGGTCAAATTAAGAAATAAATTAATGAATAAATAAAATAAATAATTAAAAAAGTTATTAAAAAAAAAAAAAAAAAAAAAAAAAAAACTCATGCTGGGTGCGTGTGCAGGCGTGTCCAAGATCCCGGGAGGAGAATGGAGGAAGAAGGGACCGCAGTGTGGCCAACCCCCTGGGGGGTGATTTCTCGCTTTCTGTCTCTCTGTTTCTGTCTTTCTGGCGAGCGTATGTGCCCTATCACAAAAACCTCTCCAAAAAAAAAAAAAAAAGAAAACTTACAGGCCAGCAGCTGACTACTACTGAACACCCACACTCATGCAGCTCAGTATTAAAGTCCACGCACCGAGGACACTGCTCAGGCCGGGGCCCAGGTGGGGGCGCCTGTCACAGGGCCTTACCCAGCACCCTGCTAAGTCCTCCCACCACACTGTACAGCTGCCACGCTGGGCTCGACTCCCGTTCCCCTGCGATGCAGCAAAGGGAACTGGTGGAGGGTTCATCTGCCCCGTGGAAGACGGTCTCACCTGGGTCACAATGTCTGTCTGTCTATGCGGAACCTATGGGGTACTCACGCGGGTCTCCCTCTCCCTGTTCTAACTGCCGGAAACTGTGTGCTCGCCAGAGACAGAGAGAGGGAGAGCGCATCCCCAGCCGGGCGTGGTCATGCCACATCCCTTTTCTTCCATTTCTCCATCCTGCTGGGACCTGGGGTGCACACACAACCCCAGCATGTTTAGTGAGCCATCAGGCTGGGGTTCAAGCTGTAGCCAGCCACGTGGGATCTGGCTCCTTTAACCACGAGGCTGCGGGGCCCGTCCAAACCGTTTCTTTTTAAGTCTGAACAGAGCACCTGTCCCACAGCTTCACGTCTGTCTTACACGTGCTGATGAACTCATTCTGAGGTTTCAAACAGCAGTGGACGTTCACGTGTCATTACTGTGGGTACAACAAGGGTAGACATTTACACTAGACTTTCTGTACTCTTTATAGTTCATGTTTTAGAGGGGGAAAAACGTATTCTGAAAGCACCTTCTTCTACAGTGTTGAAGACACTAACTCCACTGTGGAGGGACAAGTACCCCTGAAATGCTTCCTGCATAGGGGTAACTGGTAACAACACAGCGCCATTTAGTCATTTACCTCTTGGCCACCAGGTGGCGATCTTTCACTTCGGACCGCTCAAACCAGACGTGCGGACAGGCCTTGACCATGGCTCTCTGAATCACACCCATGAGGCCCCCGTGAACTTGGCCCACCTAATCTCACACAAAGGGATAACAAGCGGTGAGGCCCTCTCAGGCCCTGCTCTGCGGAGCCCCAGGTCCCACAGTGTAGGTGCCCCGGCCACTCATTCCTAAGCATTTTAATGCTGGCTGCGTTTTACTACCAAGAAGCTACTATTAAGACACCCCAAAATCTTCCATTTCTCCTCTTAACCAGTGATCCCAGAGAAACGCTGTTAAAATCGTAACTCTAAACCCCAAGACCACGGAGTGGAGCGATCACTCGTGTACAAGGTCCCCTCCTGGCCGGGTTCCTGCCCGTCCTTTCCAGCCCCTCCCCATTCTCCACTGTCCCACGACCTCCCTACGTGGCCACAGCCACTCCCACTGCTCAGCACAGCCATCAGGATCCCAAGGAGTTCCCCCAGGACACTTGTGTTTAAAAACACGTTTCTGTGTTTACACCCTCATGAAGCACCCTTCGAAGGTCCCCAAACCTCCCAGCCCTAACCAGCCTAGAGTTTTGTCTGGAGGATACAGAAAAGGCCTTACCATGGCGTAGTAGCCATCACTGGCCAAGATGATCACGTCGATGGGGGAGGTATGATTGGCCACACAGATGCCACCATTCCGCGGTCTATTTTTCCTGGATGGAAAACATGCAGAGAGCAACAAAAATCAGTGTGAAACCCTGGGCCACTCCGTCGCCGACAGGCTGCACCCACTCTCACAGCTCAGAGCCGCCGCCCACTCGGCCGAGCGCAGGTGCGTGAGCCTTGCCAGGACCACCTCCCTGTGTGTCAGCAAGCCCCCGCACCTGTCATGGTAGGTGATGATGGCCGTCAGGGCTCGCACGCAGATCCGGTAACACATTAAGTGGACGTGCTTACTCATGAACTCCTTAAACCTGCACAAACATCCCAAGGAGGCGGGTTTTATTTCACAGATAGGAAGACGGAAAATAGCGCTGATCTCAACAGCTGAACCGTCTCGATGGTCCCTTAAGACTGCAAAAGACTTTTACAAATATCAGAGCACGTAGCGAAACCTGGATGCAAGAGCATCTGTCCTTACGTGTTCACAGGAGGAACAAGGGAGTGACAACGAGGAGTGTTTTCGATCACCAACACGAATGGGTTGCGAGTTCATGCCCAAAGACTCCCACAGGAAACGGCCGGCCGGGGTCTGCTAGACTTACAGGCCAGCCAAAGGCCAGAGCCTCACCTCAGCGGCCTGGCCAGAAGAGAGGTTTGCAAGCACCTGAACCTCCCAGAGGCTACAAAGTTTTCTTTAGAAACAAATAAAATGAACAACACCTACCTACACTCCAAATCCATTTTTTTAAACCAAGTCCTTTTACCAATTTATCAACACAGTAGAATGCCCCAAATTAAAAAGTACATTGTAAAATCTGTTAACATGTGAGCTCTGGACTTTCTGTGGTTTCTCCATTTTGTCCTTAAAATGGGAAGAGTTCAGGGCCAGCAAGTGGCATGGTAGTTAAGATGCTGGCTTCCTACATGAACGACTATGGTTCAAGTCCCAGACCCAGTGGCTGGAAAATCAGGCAGGGCAAGTGTGTATGCATGCCCCAAATCCTGAGAAGGGAGTGCGGATGGCCATCCCCTGGGGTGACTTCTCGTTCTCCTGTCTCCATCTGTCTCTCTGGCGAGCACACACACCTACGGCCCACAGAATAAAGGATTAGGGTTGGAGGGCAAATACGCGGCCGCAGTGCAGGATCAGTGAAAAATAAAGTCTGGCTAAACGCTGATCCACTGTTACCACGGGGTGTGTGCGAGCAGTGGCCTAGCCCTCAGTGCCTGAGCGTTCCCACTCACCGCCACAGGCCCGGACCGTGCACCCCACTTACCTCCCGTGGGGCAAGTACCCCACCACGGTGGTCCCCACCACCAGAAGGCTGATGCCTGTGAAGGCGAGCGCTATCCTGTAACGAGAAGGCAGTTACGAGCAGCACACAAAGCCCCGCACCACCACCACGCGCCGTGTGGGACCGAACGTGGGCACCACAAAGCCACCCCGAGGTCTGGCCGCCCCAGACCCAGACAAGCGCTCCCCCTGGAAAGGCGAGCAGGCCTAGCAGAGCAGAGCTCACTGGACCCACGCCGATGGTGAACTCTGAACTGGGCCGTCCGCTGACAGCCTCCTGCGGCGTGGGGCAGCTGGCATGATGGCCAGTCCTCGGGCGCCTGCTGTCCCGCCGTCCTACCCTTCCCCTTGGCTTTGCCCGCTGGCAGCACAGGTTCTCTGTGACGTAACAGGGGGTGGGGCCGAAGGTGCCGGCAGCTGGCAAGACACCCTCGGGAGCATATGGTGCCGACCTCAGAGAGATCAATATTGCCTCTGTGCTCGGGAGCTGAGCTTCGGGAAAGGGTGAGTCGAGCCAGAAAGTACAGGATGTTCCCTGTCCCTGTGCTGAGTCCACCTCGAGGAGCTATCTGCCTTTAAGAACCCAACTATTTCTGTCTGCCGCACAGAGTCCAAGGGCTCTTTCGGGACAGTCACCAGGGTACCCTTCCAAGAGTCACACGGACCAGCCAGGGGAAGCCAAAGCAGAGGGCGAGGGCAGTGGGCACGTGCCAGGCGCGGGCAGCGCGGCTGAGCCCTGTGCCCGCCAGGCCCGCCTCACCTGAGCGGCAGGAGGAAGCAGTACCGGATGAGCACGCCCAGCCCCCACAGGACCGTGAGCCGGAGGCTGATGTACTGGAAGTTGTAATTGGTCCTGCTCAGCAGGTTCCAGGACTCCAGCTCCTCCGCTGAGAACCTCTTCGTCACCTCGTCATCCATGATGGTCTCCATCCCTTTCCGGCAGAAGTAGAAGATGTCAGAGAGCTCGAACTCGGGGGTGTTATCCAGAGCCTTGCTGCTGCCACTTCGGCGGATCTCTTTGATCTCTTCTTCCAGGGAAGTGGGGTCTTTTGCAATGATTCCTGCAAAAGAGAACGCCCCATGAAGCAGCATGTCCGAAACGCCCAGGTACGCACCTGCCGTCCGTACAAGGAGCGCGCGTGCCACGAAGTGCGCTCAGGGCACGCCCGAGCGCGCAGCCTCACCGTTGGTGTAGGGCTTGTAGAGCTGGTGGTTCTTCTCCTTGGCGCCTCTCTCCATCCTCAAGGTGGCCCACTGCGGGAGGAAGGAGACACAAGAGCAGGAATGAGGCTGCGTTGATCAGGTGAGCACTTCCGCTCTATTCTGCACCCAGAGATCAGACGGTAGCCAGGGGGCACACGTTCTGACGGAAATATAACCCCACCTCCACAGCAGTTCTCCTCCATGACTGCTGGACCCAAAGCTAGGAAGAGCTGGAAACTGCAGCCCCGTGGGTAGGCCGCAGCCCCCCGTGGGTAGCCAGCAGCCCTGTGGGCGGGCCATAGCCTTGTGGGAAGGCCAGCAACCCCGCGGGTAGGCCAGCAGTCCCATGGGTAGGCCAGCAGCCCTGTGGGCAGGCCACAGCCTTGTGGGAAGGCCAGCAACCCCGCGGGTAGGCCAGCAGAACCATGGGCAGGCCGCTGCCCCCAGAGTAAGCAGGCAGGCCCAGCTTCCCACTGCCCCAGTCTCTGTCTCCGGGTCGTTGAAGGAACCGGCGAGTCAGCAGTGCACCCTCGCAGCCTCCTGCCAAGGGGCGGCTCTTTGCCAACTGCAAACCTAGTGGCCTTCGAACCACCACCCACCAGCCCATGCTGCTGGCCACGCAATGCTCCAGGGGGCAGCCATCTCAGTTTTCCAGGAGATAAGGGCCGAGGCCGTCACGCATTCAGACTGCCCAGGGGACTGTCCCAACGGGGGAATCCCAAAACTTAGCACAGAAAGGCCTGGCGGGGCTTCACGCTATTACGAGGATGGCACTATTTGGAGACTGAAGAGAAACCCGGCCAGCTCCCACGCCCAGCACTCACCAGCTTCCTTCCTCACACAACGCGTCGGGACCTCAATGTCTGCCACACACACAACACGCACGTCTCAACCTCCTGCCGCGCGAGCCACTGCAGGGGACATCCCGCGGGTGACGAGCACGCAAACCATCCTCATCACCACGGAAGGGTGTGGCCCTCAGAGAGACCGAGAAGGGCTTTCCCAGGCCGCTCTTCGTCACCCTTCCGGCCGAGGGAAGCGAGCCAGGGAACGGGAGGTAAAACCCACGCTCGCTTTCCCGGCTGGGTCACTGTCCCGGGTCCTCCGTGGGTCGGGGAGAGGGCAGAGACGGGAAAAGTCACCTTTTCTCAACTGCTTCCCCGATGGCGAAGGCAGGGGCGCCATGCACCCCGCGAACCAGCGCAACACACGTGGCCCACAGCACGGGGCCGTCCTGCCGGCAGAGCCCGGGGGGCACCGAGCCCACTCTGCGTGGCTGAGCACCGCCAAGGGCAGAGCCAGGGTCGGCGAGTGACCTGACCACATCTGGAAATTGCTTCAGACCTGTGTGGAAAGGAGGTGCTGACGGAGCCATCTGAAGACTGGGGTGCGCCCAGCCCGCACGGCCTGCGGCGTCTCGGATACGTGGCGGCGGACATCTCCCAGCCCTATGCATAGGTGAGCTCTAGAGGAAATGTTAAAATAATTCCTAAAACGGAGGAAGATGAATCTGCTTTTCTGGAACTAGGGAGGAGCTGAAAAAGGGCAGGAGAGGTTGCAACGAGCTTGGCACACAGGGACAGGTCTCTCACGCCGAATGGAGGCCTTTCCAGTCTGGCCAGCACTCTGACGGGTACTGCAAGGATAAGCAGACGAGAAAACATCCCGCTACTCAGATGAGACTGCAACAGGTGGGCGGGCAGGCCGCCAGGCCTCCGAGAGCGAGGGCTCAGTCTGAGGGCCGCCGCACTGTGCGGGATTCAAGACGGCGGTGGTCCTGCTGACCGCCCCACTCCGTAACGCTCAGTGACAGCACCCACTCCTGTGCTTCGTCCCCTTTGGCGTTCTGCTTTGCTTTTCCTTTTTTTTTTTTTGCAGAGGATTTTGTCTTAGGGCATGTGCGCTCGCTGGGGAGACAGAGATGGTGAGAGTGAGAGTAAGACATCACCCCCCAGAGGGGAAGGCCACGCCTCAATCCCTTCTCCCCCATTCTCCCAGGATCTTGCACATGCACACACATACGCCCGACCTGAGTTTCAAGCCCCTGGGTCTAGGACTCGAACTGTGGTCAGCCACCTGGGAGTCCAGCCATGTAGCTGCTATGCCATCTGCTGGCCCAGGCGTTCTGCTTTTCAACCTCAGGAACAGTACAAAATGCTGCCGCGTTAGGGGCCAGCTGGCCAGTCACAGGCAGGGGAACTGAGGGGAGGGCTGGAGGAACCCTGGTTGCTGGCTGAGGATAAACAGCCTGATAAGGAATGGCTGGCCAGGGCCCAGCTTACTCCACCCGGGGAGACAGAACGGGAGGGCCCTGGGCAAACACTCTGCCAGGGTCTTCAAATGGTTCACGGAAAATGCACGTTACGGAAAAACACGCGTGGATTTCATACTTTAATTCCGTATTCCACGAGCTTTCAGAAGCGCCCCGTACCCCTACGCAATCCTCCCGACCCTCTCAGTGCAGGTCTAACTCCAGGTGTGACGGCCCCACCCTGAGCAAACCCAGTGGACACCAGCCGAGCGTCCTCCAGTCATCCGCTGGGGACAGCGTCGACTCCCACAGCTAAGGCTCAGTTCCACGGCTACCCCACTGCAGATGCCAACCGCGAGGCACAGGCTGTGGCCTGTTTCTGACTGAGTGGCTGAAACCCGGGTTCCCACGACCCGCTCCTCAGGGTCGGTAACTGGCTAGGATGACTTACGAAACCAGGGGAACACTTACGTTTACGGGTCTGTGACGGAACTCAGGACAAGGCGGGCAGAAGAGAGGCACGGGGCGGGGGGCGTCCGTGCTGGGCCTCAGCCCTCCTTTCCTAGAGGTGGGTGGGTGGGGCCGGGAATGCCAACCTCTAATCACAGGTCCCAGTACCAGCCCCACCCTAAAGCTCTCTAAGGGCCACTTGCTGTCACCTGCTCGCACAGGCTGGGGCTTAGCTCTGTGACACGAACCTGGGACGAGACAAAACACACCTTACATTACAGCACAGGCCAGTGTACAACGGCACGCCTGGTAACTACACCCTTGGCTTCTCTAAGCTGTCACTTTAAAAAGCAGAGTTTTCAAATACACAAAATAAAATGAAGAATTCTAGGTTCAGAGTTCAAGTCCCTATAAAAGATCCTCTCCCTCCCCATCCGTGATACCATTTACTAGGCTATTCAACATCGGATCACGAATGATTCCCTTTCAGCTTCTCCCAGGCAGAGAAGAGACTGTAGAGCATCAGTGAGCCCACTCGCCCAGGCACGGGGAACTGAACAGAGGCCCGGCGGAGGTACAGACGGCCCGATGGCGCCCTTCCGCCGTTCATCCTGCTGAACGCGCAGCTCAGTCCTAATCCCCCGGGTGAGGTCTGCCAGTCTGGGCAAGACTCATCCGGGCAGGAGCCTTCCTCTCCTCCTCTTGGTCCACCCACACTGCGCTTTCCCATGAACTAACTAGATTCAACCCGAGAACCAGACCCTTCGGCCACTCAATGGCGCAGAAGTAAGGCAGGGCTCCGAGATGCTGAAGACAGATGGAAGGACCTGGGTTCGCATCCCGAGACCTCCCTGTATAGGCCAGGTATGGGCCTGTGATCTGGCTGGCTGATGCCAGGGCTGGAGTGTGGCATGAGACCCCGGTGGGGGTGGCTCACTCACTCACTCACTCTCTGTTCAGGAAGAAATAAACTAAACAAAAACAGGGCTGGCAGCAGCACTGAGGATAGGGCTCTAGATCCCACGTGGCCAGCTGTATAGCTTCAGTCCCGGACCCTGCGAACTGAAAACCATGCCTGGCCTGGAACCTGTGTGTGCATGCCTAAAATCCCAACAGGAGACCGGAGAAGGGACTGCAGCACGTCCGTGTTCGTGTGTGTGTGTGTGTGTGTGTGTGTTTGTAAGAGATTTCTCACTTTCCCTTCTCCTTCTGTCTCTCTCTGGCAAGCGCATGTGCCTTATAGCAAAACAACAAACAAAAACCAAAAATCAGACTCTGATGATCCCTCATCTTCCACTTCCAGCATAAAGACTCTGTAACAATCGTCTCTTCTCTCCCTGCTGCAGCTGCACTCCCTAGGTGGCTACTGTCAAACCCACAACTTCATTCTTGACTTCTCAGCCGTGCTGCCCGTGTGTCTCCAAGACAGTCCAACCAGCCTCGCGCCTTGGCAGCGGGGAAAAGGCTGCGTGCTGGCCTGGTCCACAGTGTGTGCCCCCCTTCGGGCCGTGCCCTTCACTTCTGGTCTTGGTGCTGATATCGCCATACCCTGGTCTCCTAAGGTTCCAGTTTCCCATCTGTCATCCGTCATCCGGCTCTGCAATGCCCCCGGAAACTGGACTCACAGCTACCTCCCCTCGTCACTCCCGTTAGCTGCATCACTAATGAAGCTGCCGTTTGATGCTTCTCTTCCCTCCCTCCAATTCGCCTGAATGCAAGCTGCCCGCAACAGGTCACGTCACTGCTCAGAAACCTCTGCTGACCTCACTGTGTCTAAATGATCAGTTTGGGGGCCAGCAGATGGCGTGATGGTTACATCACTGGACTCTCATGTACCTGACCGCAGTTCAAGTCGCAGACCGGGTGACTTAAAACTCATGCCAGGATTGAGACCAGCAGTTAGCGTAATGGCTATGTCGCTGGACTCCCATGTACTCGACCGCGGTTCACGTCCCGGACCTGGTGGCTTAAAACTCACACCGGGCGCGTGTGCATGTGTGTCCAAGATCCCAAGAGGAGGGAACCAGCAGTTAGCATAATGGCTATGTTGCTGGACTCCCACGTAGTTGACAGCGGTTCGCATCCCGGACCCGGTGGCTTAAGACTCACGCCGGGCACGTGTGCATGCGTGCCCAAGATCCCGAGAGGAGAATGGAGAAGGGATTGTGGCGTGGCCATCCCCCCGGGGGGTGATTTCTCTCTTTCTGTCTCTCTGTCTGTCTGGCGAGTGTACGTGCCCTTTAGCAAAAAAAAAAAAAAAAAAAAAAAAAAAACAACTCATGCCAGGTGTTACGTGCCTGCGAGAAAGGAGGAGGAGGGGCTGCAGTGTGGCTATGCCCCCGAGGGGGCGATTTCTCACTTTCTGTCTCTCTGGTGATCTGTGCTTTATAACAAAATCTCTCTCTCTCAAAAAATAAGGGGGAAATGTTCACCTGCCACGTGCCCAGTGTTTCTGCTCAGCTGAATGATGGACTGTCTGCAGCCAAGACCGACCGTCCCTTCCATCTTTATCCACTGACTTCTACACGCCTTTTTAGATGCAGTGCCAACACCAGATCTTGTATGAATGTGGCTCACCCGAGTCCATGAGTCAGAATTAACTTTCACTTATGCACTCCTACTGAAGTAGTTACATATGCCCGGGGGAGCTCTGGTCTTTCCTGCTGCACTGCAGAGGCCCGGAAGGGCAGGAGCTCGGGCTCTGGTGTGCACCCCAGCAGTAGGAGAGCGGCCTGCGCTTAGTGGACGGTAAGTCAGCCAGAGCTGCTTTAATCCATCATCTCCCGATGTTTCTCTTCATCAAGGTCACTATTTAAAAAATAAATACAATTTTAAAGAGCAACAGACCTGAAATGATAAAACCTAAAACGACTTCCTATCGCTGTCCCAGACATGAGCCGTCCTCATCTCCTCCGGTCTGTCCTTGGCCTGCTCCAGGTTATGGCAGGGTCTCACCTGGGCAGCAAAGACATACAACATGACCTCTGACCTCCTCACTGCAACCGTGTAAGGGAGGCACCACTGCTCCCACACTGCGGACGGAGCAGCAGCCTGGAAAATGCAATGACTGGGGTCAAGTTTCAGAGCTGGTAAGGAACGCTGGATATTCAAGGTACGGGCTACCTGATCCCCACACTAAGGCCCATCCCACCACAACCATCCCTGGTTCCTGACTTCCCACCAACAAATTCCGCACGCACGCAAGTGTAACACAGATCGGATTACAACTGGCCTGTCTTCTCACATCGGGCGAGAGAACGTAGGTCACTCATTTTCAACTCTCTCTTAGATACAGGCTTTCTTCTCCCTCCTTTTCCTAATGATTCTCAACTCTGCCGAAGTCCACTCCTGTGACTTCTGCTCCCCATCACCACCATGTATAAGGTTCATGTGAAGCACAAACTGGGGGGGAAGGGGAGATAAAAACGCTTTAAATGAATTGCTATGGGGGGCAGTAGGTAGTGTGGTAGTTAAGACACTGGACTCCTACATGGCCAACCATGGTTCGAGTCCCAGACCCAGCGTCTTGAAAACCACACTGGGCATGTGTGCATGCATACCCAGAATCCCAAGAAAACGGGAAAGAAAGAACTGCAACCTGGCCATTCCCACGGGGGGATAGTTTCTCATTTTTCCTCTGTCTTTCTCCAGCAAGCACACACACCCTATGGTAAAAGTCTTAAAAAAATAAAATAAATGATAAATAATAAATAAATAAATGACATACTGGTCTGTGCAGCAAGCCCTCAGTGACTCAGCATTAACAGGACTTGCACTGAACTGAGCCGCCCAGAAGAGGGGAAGATGACACAAGTCCACCACATCCTGTCCACACGCCCCCTGGGCAGGTAAATGGTATTTTCTATTTCCTTGACACGTGCAGATGAACTCATCGTGGGAAACTGGCTGCTAAGCCAGGGCTCTTAGATTTGCCAAAAATACAGCTATATGCAGTGCATGGACTATTAGATATCCAATTTTAATGATCTTCCTGAAGATTATCTAGTAAAATGGAAAAGTGACTGATAAAATGACAGAAGAAAACAGACAAAATTATATGTACACACCAGAAACAACCACGATGTGACTACACACTGCCAAAGACTAAAAGATTGAAAGGTGTTAGAATCTGAGACGTAGGTACATGTTTCAAATTCCCTAATCCTAGGCTGGTTAACCACCCCAAAACCTGGTGGCTTCCGGCACCACGATTACCCAGCTCACGATCTGCAGACTACACAGCTCTGGTCCTTTGGTGGCCAAAAGACTGAGGGCTGGAACTCCGGAAGGCTCACTCGTCCTGTGTGTGCGGGTGACGCTGGTTGTCAGAGTCTTAAATGGGACCCAGCTCTCCCTCACCACATGGTGGCGGGTTCCAAGGACAGGCAGCACAAGTCCTCACCTGATCTCACTTGTTACACAGCGTCATGGCCACCACATCCTGTGTGTCAGGAATAAGTCACCAAGTAGGTCCATGTGCAAGAGGAGAGGAGTCAGAGTTCACCCTCTGACCGTGGACCTCAGAATCAGCTGGTCAGCTTTCAAAAAAATGCCCACCTGGGGCCAGCAGGTGGCGCAGCGGTTAAGGCACAGGACTTCCACATGGCTGACTGCAATTCGAGTCCCAGACCTGACCACCTGAAAATCACACTGGGCATGTGTCAGTACGTACCCGAAATTTTAAGAGGAGAATGGAGCAGAGGGGATTTCAGAGTGGCCATCACCCCTGGGGAGTGGCTTTTCACTTTCCCTCTCACTGTCACGCTCTGTCTCTCTCCTGTAAGCACATGCATATGGCAGCCCACCCAGGGCCAGCCAGCAAAGTGGTGGTGCGGGCAGCTGGATCCCACATGGCTGACGGTGTGGCTGAGTCTCAGACCCAGCAGCCTGAAAAACATGCCAGATGCGAGTGTGTGTGCGGCCAAAATCCCAGAGAAGGGATTGAGGCATGGCCATTCCCCAGGGGTGGGCGGGAAGGTGGGGGGAGTGTTTCTCACTCATTTTTCTCTTTTAGCACAAACATCTTCTAGCAAAAGTAAAAAAAAAAGAAAATGCCCACACAGGTCAATTAACTCAGATTCTTGTGTCCCCAAGTATGCAGTTCTTAAAGATGCTTTCCAGGTGATTAAAACATAAGAGAGGAACTCCAAAAAGTCTGTGGGAAAATGGAATGAAAATACAAGTTTATTATGGTGCAAACAAAAAAAGTGGAATCTATGCATAGTGTTTTCATAAAACATTTTTTCGTGAGCTTTTGGAAAACCCTTCTCATAGTCAGGAGGGAGAGCCAAGGATTATTGTGTTGTTGGGAAAGTCATGACACATTTTTGCATGGAAAAACATAGAAAAGTACATCACAACTTTTCTGACAACCGAATAAGACAATCTTTTGAGCTTTCTCTAAAACTTTATCACTCCAACCTAGGAAGGGGTGGAGGCCGAAAAAGGTAAGCTAAAGGTCTCCACCTGCTACAGACTTCCTTTACGTTCCCTCCAACTCACATGACAGACCTACTCCCCAGTGTGATGGGATCTGGAGGTGGGGACTTCGGGACTTCGAGGACAGCAATCCCAACCCCTCGCAGATGGGACTGCTGCCTATACAAGGCATCCTAGAGCTCCAACATCCTTTCCACCCCAAAAGGCCACAGGAGAAGTCAGATGTCTATGTACCAAGAAGTGGGTCTTCACCAGACACCCAAGCTGCCAGTGCCTCGACCTCCGGTTTCCCAGTCTCTCGAACTGAGAGAGAGAGATCTGTTTTTAAGCTCACCCAGTCTACGGTAGTTTGTTCTAACAGCCCAACTAAGCTAACACACCCCTCTGTTAAAACACACGTGTCCATGAACCCCTCGAGCACGGGATGTTTTTTAAATGTACACACGAGGTACGCAGGTAGAGACGTCCCAGGGTCTGGAGCCAATCTGGCCAACTCCGGCTTGCACTTGACGCCACCACTGAGGGAAGTAGCAGTTAGTTCTCACTGTCACTGGGTCAACTCAGAGCAGTGACGGCCCACGCCCTCCTCTAGCTTTACAGTTTTAACTATCCCTGAAGCTCAACAAGACAGTTTGCGGCTCTCTTGAGTACCTGACACACCTCTAGGCAGTACGAGGGACATGTCTACTGTCTGAAATCCTTAATTTTAAGGTCTCGAGCACGTACGTGCTATATCCACACCGTTTCTCAATCACGGTGCCCCAAACTAGTGGTTTTCAAAGACAGCCTGCAAACAGCCCTTGATGGCTCAAGACTCCATGACCCATAGATTGGTCTAACAGTACACAGTCAGTGAATTTTCCATTGCATAATTATAATTGGCACTTCAAGGCACAAGAATGTACATTAACAAAATATGTTCACGGAGCCAGCAGGTGGAGGGGCTGGACTTCCACAGGGCTGACCAGGGTTTGAGTCCTAGACCTCGCGGCTTGCTTTCTCACATTCCCTTTCTCTCTCTCTCTTTGGTCAAATTAAAAAATAAGTAAAATAAAATTAAAAATTCTTTTTTAAAAGAAAGGTCATAGGGGCCAGCAGGTGGCATGGTGGTTAAGGTGCTTGGACTCCCACATAGTCGACCATGTTTAGTCTTCAATCTGATGTCTTGCTTTCTCACTTTCTCTCTCCCTCTGTGTCTTTGTCTCTCTCCCTGGTGAGCAGTGTGCCCTGCAGTAAATTAACAAATAATAATGATGATAAATAAAATTAAGTACTTATTAAAAAAATAAATAAAAAGAAAAATACGGTCAATAAAATATTTATTAGCTATGAACTTTGAAATATTTATCTTGGCAGGCACTTCCAAAATGAAGTAAGAAGTATACATGGATCCTAGGCCTGTCCCATCCAAAATCCAAAGTCATGCAAGTTCAATTTTGGAGAGGTTTTTTTTTTGTTTGTTTTGTTTTGTTTTTTTGCGCTACAGGGCGCATGCGCTCGCCAGAAAGACAGACAGAGAGAGAGACAGGGACAGAAAGTGAGAAATCACTCCCCGGGGGGGGATAGCCATGCCGCAATCCCTTCTCTTCCATTCTCCTCTCGGGATCTTGGGCACGCACGCACACGTGCCCTGTGTGGTTTTAAGCCACCAGGTCCAGGACTCGAACCACGGTCAGCTACATGGGAGTTCAGCGACATAGCCATCACGCTAACTGCTGGTCCCATACAAGTTAAATTTTAACTACTGTAAGAAGAACCTAGGTTCCTAACTCTTGTTTCTGTTCTCAAAGGAACAATTTCCAGGGGGAGCGTGATGGCACAAGCAGTAGGGACACTGCTGCATGATGCTGGAAGGCCACATGGGAAGGTTCCAGGTTTGCCTTCCTGGTCCGCCTGAACTCCAGGTACACCTGTGACCATGGCCAGCTGCTAGGTTAGGGAGGATCACAGCACAGGCCCTGGTCAAAGGTGCCGGCCTGTCTATCATATGAAGGAACTAAACTTTAAATAAATGTCGGTTTCCATAGGCCCATGAATTAACCACTTGCTTATAAATTTGAGTGAAAGCCAGATACCACGCATTGTTGTCTCCTACAAGTTTACCAGCTGTTCTACTAACTCCATCCTGGTGTGTCACCCACAGGGATCCTGGGTGCTGGTAAAGACATTCTTGAGCTGAAATACATGAAAATTACATTTTATACAGTACTTTTTGCACCATAATGTTTTGACTGTGACCTGTCACATGAGGTCAGGCGTGGAATTTCCCACTAGTGGCATCACAGAAAGTGTCAGATTTTGAACCATTTCAAATTAGGGAAGTGCACCCTGAGCTGATGAATGCTATGACGCAGATGATCATCAGAAACGCAATGCTAAGTCAGAGGAGCCAGACGCAGGACGGGCGGGTGTGAGTCCGTACATGTGTGGTACCAGCACAGCAAATCCAGACGGAGCGTGGGCCTAAGGTCGCCAGAAGCCGGGGGAAGGGGATAGGAAGCAACTGCTTAATGGGTATGGGGTTTCCTTTTGGAGTGATGAAAGTGTTCTAGAACTAGAAAGAAGGGGTAGTTGTACAACACTGTGAATACAGTAAATGCCAGGCATTTGTTCACTTTAAAAAGGGTTAATTTGGGGCCAGCAGTTAGCGTAATGGCTATGTCGCTGGACTCCCACGTAGTTGACCGTGGTTCGAGTCCTGGACCCGGTGGCTTAAACTCACGCCGGGTGCGTGTGCGTGCGTGCCCAAGATCCCGAGAGGAGAATGGAGGAGAAGGGATTGTGGCATGGCCATCCCCCCTGGGGGGTGATTTCTCGCTTCCTGTCTCTCTGTCTCTCTCTGTCTGGTGATCACACGCGCCCTATAGCAAAAACCTCTCCAAAAAAAAAAGGTTAATTTATGTTCTGTCAGCTGCGCTTTAACTTTTTAAAATGGGGAACAAGTCATGTTCTTTTTGGGATATTAAATACCAATACTGATAAAACTTAAGATTCAATGACATACGGGGCCAGTCAGGTGGCATGGTGGTTAAGTTGGCTGGGTCTCACGCGGGCAACTATGCAGTTCGAGTCCCTGACCCAGAGGCCTAAAAAACACATGGGCATGTGTGCAATTCTCACTTTCCCCTCTTTCTCGCTGTCTCTTGGTGAATGCACATGCCCTACAGCAAAAACGAAGATTCAATGACAAACCTAAAGATATTTCCCAATGCCATGTAACATTCTAATAGCTCACTTGATCTTACTGACTCTCATTCTTCACTGATAAAATGTAGATATTTATCCTGTCCACCACAGAATTACACAGAATCAAAAGAAAGTTTAAAAAATGATTCTAAAAAGCCTTAACATAATATATGGACAAATAATGCTTACTTTTATTATTATGAATGCATTTTACAAATTACACATGGTCTCAGCTATGGAAAAGAATTCCTAAAGATCCAGCAACTACTGAAAACAGACATTGCAACTATTGGGTTGTGGGAGTTTTTCTATGCAAAAATGCGTCATGTTTTCCGACAACTCAGTAAATCACCAGATCTCTGGGTAGGTACTGAGAGTCGTCGCAGGTCAGTGTCCAGGAGAGGTCACCACTCACAGTCTTCCTTTACAATATGACAGCTCTGCTCCAGCAGTGTAACTGGGTACATTCCAACACGTCAGCAACTTATGGTCCCTCTCCTCTATCGTTAAGAACGTAATGTGATTCAAATGGCCTTTCCTGTTCATATCTTTTGTCTGAAATGCAACAACCTACTTAAAGTAAGTGCATGAAAGAGAGAAAAGTCTCTCCTGAGCTCATCAGCGAGGCCTGTCAGCAGAAGCTTCGGTGTCTGCTGTAGATGCGGAACCAGGGTCTGGCGGGGATCCTTCTTTCATTCTAAACTCTCTCTCTTCGAAATTTACGCGTGAGGTATGGAGCCCTGAAATAGATCCCTTTGCTCAGTGTGAATCACACATGCAAGTGCCTTAGCTCAAGAAGAGCGACTGCTAAGGGCATACAAAAGCACACATTTAGTCATTCTTACTCAAAATGCCCCTTCCCATTCTGCCAGCTCTCCCACATCTAATAAAGAGTAACAACCAGCCACAGGAGAACTCTCTTGGCGAACAGCACTTCCTCCCTTTGTAACACCCCAACTCACCGCAAAGATTTTTAGTAAAGTTTTCATGTAGAGCTTTCGGATACCAAAGGAGACTCCAAAAATGGCTGGGACTATGATGAAAACGAGAAGGAGAGTGAAGAGGACAGTCAGGGAGATGCCCAGGAGGTTGACAATCAGGCTATCAAAAGGCAGCAGCAGGAACATGGTGGAGGATCCAGGCAAGGCCAGCGCCCTCCTCCCCAAGAACAAACACGGCCTTCAGATGGTCCTTTCCGACAGCACCAGCCTGGGAAAGGAAGCAAGTGCCCAAAGGACAGCAAACGCCATTCCAGAGTTCACAGCAGCGGTGGCCTTCACGGAAGCCTTGGAGTAGGAAGAGAGTAGAACCGAGCCCCGGGAGGCAGGCCCCAGGCAGCGTCTCCCCGGGGAAGACGAGCTCTGGAGGCTGGCGAAGCAGCAGGTGTCGTCAGCACGGCATCTGAGTCCAGGCCAGGCTCCTGCGTAAAGTGGGCAGCGAGGGAGGGGTCTCTGCTCTGCTGTCCTCCCGCTGCTTCCTGAGCTTTGACTCGCTTCTCCTGCCCAAGAGCATTTAGTAGATAAATCTGTTCTGCAGACCTGTCGTTGCCAGAAGTACTAAGAAGAGTTCAACTTGGTGCCAGAAAAGTCCTGATAACTCCTGTGGAGGGGGGTGATGCTGGCACTTTGCACAGAAAGCTTCTGAACTTGAATATTTGGAAATTAAATAACTGTTTTACTTAAAGCTCCTTCATAAGCTGCAAATCGTGTTCACTGTAGAGAGTTCGTATCCGGCCCCATTCTCCCTCTAGAGAGGCTCCAGGCGCTCACTGCTCCCAGGACCCTCCTACCTGGAGAGCCACAGTCTTCGCCAGCAGGACCCAGACGCTGGCACAGGGTGTCGCATGCTGCCCACGGTGAGTGTAATTCCAGACGCGTCTGGCATTGGTTTCCTCTGGATAGTCTTTTCCCTAAGGCCCCCTTCTCAGCGGTGACCTGGGCTCCTGGCAAAAGCTTGCTTACATGCTGCCAAAGCTGGGGGTGAAAACAGAAACACCATCAGTCACACAAATCAAGAGGAGAACGTCAATATGCTTTGTGTGTTGGGGGTGGGGGTGGCTGTTTGGGGCAGGCCAACCACCAGTGCCAGCCTCTCGAATCGTCAAGGTCAGAGGGACCAGGCACAGCCGCAGGTGGCAGGCATGGTGCAGGAGGAAAACTCACAGATGTTTATGCAGTTTTCAACTCCAAGGATAGGATCTGGGATCAAGGGAACGCTCTGAATAGAAAACCTATGTACTGTGGGACACATTTCAAAATAGAAAAAGGGTATACACGAGGCAAAGTAAATCTCCCGCCCACCTGTCCCCCAGCTCCCCAGAGTTCAGCGTGACCGCATTACGAGCAAGCTTGTGTTCTCAAGACGGTCTGTGCTGACACGAGGAACGAGGAACCTGTGACAACCGTAACAATAACGTGGGCACGCGCACACTGCTGCCTGCCCGGCTTTTTACTGGCTTTTGGGTAAATGTCTCTTGGAATTGTTCCGTCAGCACAGAGAGCTCCCTCACTTTTTGCAGGCACATAGTTTTCACCTCCAAAAATGTACCCAGCGTTCATTAACTCGTCTCCTAAGGCTAGACACTGGTATTTCCACTTTTCTGTTGCTATAAACGATGTTGTAACGAATAACCATGTGCATGCGTGATTCCGTACACGAAATGCATGTGGCAAATACACTTTCAGGATGAATCCCTAGAAATGGGAATTGTAGGGATAAGAAAATATACATTCTTAGTTTTGAAAGATACAGTCCCATCTTCTTACATAGAGGGTAAACCCCCCTAGCCGATCTCCCCACGCTGGCCATTCACTTATCATTTCTACTATCTCAAATATCTCATGAATTATCCCAACTTTATATTATGCGTGCTAAATCATGTTATCAATATAAATCCTGAACTCGGGAGCAAGCTATCAACTCTCTGGCAAAACATTCTGGCTTCAGTCAGTCACCTCTGGCTCTGTTCTATTACATTCAGAGCTCAGGAAACTGACGAGATGAACGGGTGCTGGCTTCACCTTAAATTCTGTCCCAGGCTTTACGGAACGCACTTTACGTCGTCTCTCTGGTTATCCCCGTCAACACAGGCCGGGAGACTAAGAGGCAGGCACAGACCCTGTCCTAACTGCTCCCACACTCCCACACATCCAGGGACTGAACACTCCACAAGGACGTGCCATTTCCGTGACTCTCAGTCACAAGTACTAGTTCCCGTTTCTGACCCATTTCGCCCCTCGTCAACCTCTCCTGAATGCTTTCGAGGTGGCAGGCACTGAGCCTCGCTCGATTCTCATAACGCCTGTGGCGGCTGTGGTCACTGTGGTCACTGTCACTGCCGCTTAGGCTCGGAGGAGTAGACAAAGCCAGGTCACACGCTGCGGTCAGAGGTGGAGAGGAACAGTGTGTCCATCTCGGGTCGGGCTCTGAACCACCTCACCTTCCTGTCTCCCAAACCACCCTGAAATAGACGGGCACTTTCTCCCTGCCAGGCCTGCTGGAGAACTTCCTGTGGGTAGAGAGTACCCACGAGGCAAGTCTGGAGCCACGAATCACAAGTCGGTGTTCTTCTCGGAACCCAAGGTACAGACCTGCCCGCTCATTTTCGTAACTGTCCTGCCAGGTCTCCAACTACGTTCCAAAGAGGCTCAGGGGCCCGAGTCACTGCATCCTTAAACCTGCTCCCAGCCAATGTCCAGGGCCACTCCTCCGTCCCACTTCTCCTGCCATGCCCCTGCCATGCCCTGCCACCCCCGGACCAGGGTCTCCTCGCAAAGAGGCTGTCCCCTCTGTCCCACTGGACAAGGAAACCTTGAGTTCCACAGACCCAAGCTGACCAGGGCTAGGGTCACTCTGACCCCCATGCCAGAGTTTAGGTCACTCTTCTTTGGGACACAATCAAGTGACAATTCCCAAGGTTCGTCTGGGCTCAAGTTCCCAGAACGCTGAACACATGGAGCAACAGGCTACTTTCCTTGCCTCGCCCAGGGGTTGGCAAGCCACGGCCCACACGCTGGCTCTGGCCCTGGCCTGTTTTCATAAGGTTCACGAGCTAGGAATGGTCTACCACTTGCAAAGAAATGTAAGAAACAGAGAATAAGCAGGACCATCGCCTGCAAGGCCTAGCATGTTTCTGTGGTCCTGTCAGAAAGAGCCGCAGACCCGGGCCCCAGCTGTGCCTTTGTCCCCACAGAGACGGTGACCTCTCCCTTGCTTGTCCCGCTGCCCCGCCTCGAGCTCCCCTTTGTGAGGGCCAGCCTCCAGAACAGGGAACAGTAAACCAGCCAAACAACTTATCTGGCCAACACCGAACACTCCTCACACAGATTCTTAGAAGTGGAGGAAACACACAAACTGCAGTCGTCGAATACCTTTCCCACCTCTGGCTGGACTAGCAGGGCAGTCATTAAAACCCAAGGCGCCTGGGGAACCAGCAGTTAGCGTAATGGCTATGTCGCTGGACTCCCACGTGGTCGACCGCGGTTCAAGTCCCGGACCCGGTGGCTTAAAATTCACGCCGGGCACGTGTGTGTGTGCGTGCCCAAGATCCCGAGAGGAGAATGGAGGAGAAGGGATTGTGGTGTGGCCATCCCCCCTGGGGGGTGATTTCTCGCTTTCTGTCTCTCTGTCTCTCTCTGTCTGTCTGGCGAGCGCATGCACCCTATAGCGAAAAACCTCTCCAAAAAAAAAAGATAAAAAACAAACAAAAAAAAACACCCAAGGCGCCTGGTGTGCTACGGCCCCCTTAACCATACGGACTTTGGGGTCTAGAAGTTCAAAACTGCTCTCATCAAAACTGAATCAAACCACGATTTCTAGGTAACTGCTCAGTTAGGAGAGGATGTTGCCTTGCCTCAAGTAAATACAATCATGATCCCTAAGAGTACGAGGCAGGGGAAATTATTAATTCGAAGGAATATGTACTCATCCCCTTAACCTCCGGGTTAATTCCAGACAAACTCACTGAGAAGCATTCGGATCAACGCTCCCCCAACCGCCCAGATGTTCCAGAGAAAATCCGAAGAGCCAACTGTCATAGTTCTGAGTGTTAGGAGAGGCTGGCTTCATCCGAGGGAGGTGACAGAACCTACCACTAAACTCTTCAACCCCCGATTGGCAAATCGAGACCTGGGGGCTCCCAAATGGCCTCTGTTCTTGAAGTGACCCGTACACTCATTCATCAACAATTCCCTGGGACACAGTACGTGCCAGTCACCATGTTACGTGTTAGATATTTAGCGGTGAGCAAATTTGCCCTGAGACAAGCATCAAATAAATAACATACGTGGTCGTGACTTCTACATGGTCATGATTGCAAACTGTGAGGACTAGTAGCTAGGAAAAGAACAAAGTCCTGGAAGAGGAAATTACAGAGCAAACCCAATTTAAATCAGGGCCTCAAGGTTGGCCCTGCAGCCTCGTAGTTGAGGGAGCTGGTCCCACGTGGCCAGCTGGAGTTTGCATGCTGGCCTTGGTAGCTTAAAGAACACACCAGATGGGTGTGCAGGCATGCTCAAAATTCCGACAGGGTGGATCATGGAGCAAGGACTGCAGTGTGACCATGGCCCATGGGGGGGGGGGGGGGGGGGGAGTCCTCCCTCTCTCTGGCTAGCACACACGCCCTCTGGGAAAAAATATGTTTGGGCGTCTACACCAATTCTAACACCAACTAAGTATTCACCAGGGAGGATCATCACTCCTAACTGCAGACTCGAGTCAATTCTTCCAGCTCCCTGTGATACATCCTGATTTGGGAGACCATGACTGCCAGACTATTCGAGAGATACCACACACAAACTCAAATGGTGAAAGGAATGCCATTTTATTAAAATTAATGCTTAGGGGACCAGCATGTGGTGTGGTGGTTAAGGCTCTGGACTCCCACATCATTTGACTATGGTTCGAGTCCTGAACCTGGAGGCCTGCTGTCTTACTCTCTCTCTCCCTTTCTCCCTTTGTCGCTCTCTCTCTCTAGTCAAATTAAAATATAATAACAACAAATAAAGTTAAACAAATAGTTCTTTAAGAAATAAAATAAATGCTTAGACCACATAGTGATAAATGCACTTCTGAAACACACCAAGCACACCATCTGTTACATATCAGATCTTAATCAACGGTGCGTACTCTCATTTCAGAGTCAGAAGAAATCCAAAGTACTGTCTTCCATTCTAGGCACTGAACTTTCAGAAAGTCTAAAGAAGCATTTTAACGTATGAGACAAAATAACAAGCCAAAAAGTACTCCACACCCAGCAAGCAGTACCTGTTCAATAAAAAGGACAGCTGTAAGACAGAGAAATTCAAATGAAAGCTGCAGCTGAGATGGAAAATAATCCCGATATACCACTGCACTGGTAAGAGTGAGAAAAAAACCTTCAAATACTGCAGCAGGGATGTAAAATGGCACCTCTATAAAGAATAATGGAGGGACCAGCAGTTGGCATAATGGCTATGTCGCTGGACTCCCATGTAGTCGACCGCGGTTTGAGTCCAGGACCCAGTGGCTTAAACTCACGCTGGGGCGTGTGCATGCATGCCCAAGATCCCGAGAGGAGAATGGAGGAGAAGGGATTGAGGTGTGGTCATCCCTCCCGGGGGGTGATTTCTCGCTTTCTGTCTCTCTGTCTCTCTCTGTCTTTCTGGTGAGCGCATGTACCCTATAGCAAAAAAAAAAAAAAAAAAGAAGAAGAAGAATGGAGCTTACAGATGAATCAGAGTAATTCTCCCTAGGGATTGTTTTTGACATCTCTGGGGAACACCTGGCAATGCGTGCAGATATTTTTGGTTGTCGCAACTAGATGCTACTGACATCTAGCCAAAGATGGCAGGGCCCAGGGTAGCCCTCGTGACAAAGAACGACCCAGCCCAAATGTCAGTAGCGTCAGGAGCCCTGAGCTGGAAAAAAGTGTTCTAAAGTATGTGCAGAGTGGTACTATGTGCTGGGTTGACTGCCACAGGCTTAGATTATTTAAAAGAAAAAAAAGTCACCAGTAGAGGACAGGGCAGAATGCTACTCATCTGTTTAAAAAAAAAAGAACATCTGGGAACAGCAGATGGCATAACGTTTGTGTGGCTGAACTCCTATGCAGGCGATCAAGTTCGAGTCCCAGACCTGGCAGCTTAAAACTCACACCAGGTTGCATGTGCATGCATATCCAAAATCCCAAGGAGAATGGAGGAGAGGGGACTGTGGCCTGGCCATCCCCCCAGAGGTGATTTTCTGCTTTCTGTCTCTCTCTGTCTCTCTGGTGAGTGTATGTGCCCTGCAGCAAAAATCTCTCTAAAAAAATAGAAACATCTACACATACACTGACAGGAAGCAATCCAACTATTCAACAGATACAGAACAATGTCCATAATTCAAGAGGACTTCAAAAAGATCTTGAAAAAATGGAATTAAAGTAAGAATTTGTTTTGGTACAAAAAGACTTTGAAATTCACGCATAGTTTTTTGTTTTTGTTTTTATAATACGTATTTTCCACGAACATGTTTTTGAAGTCTGTTTACTCATTTCTTCCATGAGGACGTGTGAGAGTGAGCTAGAGTGAGGGGAACAGATGGCACTGCCAACAGGGTCTTGATACCATGACCTACCCCCACCCAGTCTCAGCTCAGCTACTCAGGACATCTCTGGCCTTGAACCTTGAACCTTCTCATGTGGGATTAAGTCATTTGTGCCACCACCTGGTCCCCTCCGTGGACTTTTTGAAGACTCTCCTTATAAACACCAATTGTGAGGGAGGAAGGAAAAAGAAAACTACATACAGTTCTCATGTATTTGCAGAGTGTCTCTGGCTACAGGAGCTGCATCTGGGAATGCACGGGGATGGGATGTCGCTGTTGATCCTTCAGAATCTTTAAAACTGCGCTGATTGTTCTGAATAACTATCTCATGGGTCAAAAATGAAAAGAAACCTGAGTGTGCCAGGTTTGAATCCTACCTTCCTCACTTAACTCTTAGCCTGGGTATGATTTTCTGTAAATCACTTCATCTCTTTCAGCCTCTGTTCAATAATACCTACTGAAAATAATAATACCTCATAATCTGTTCAACAGACTGGGACCAGCAGGTGGCATGGTGGTTAAGGCACAGTAGTTAAGACTCCCACGTGGCCAACCACGGTTCAAGTCCTGGACTCAGTGGCTTGAAAATCATGCCAGGAGCATGTGCATGCATGCCTAAAATCCAGAGAGAATAGAACGTAAGGGATTGTGGTGTGGCATTCCCCCTGGGGGGGGGTGATTTCTCACTATCCCTCTCACCATCTCTCTTTCTCTCTCTCTCCAGCAAGCACACATGCCCCACAGCAAAACTAAAAAAGAATTCAGCAGTCATACACTGCTGATAGTGCAGCTACTTAGAGAAAGTGGTTAAACAGAGTCACATGGACCTAGCAATTCCATGCTTAGGTATAGACCCAAGAGAAATGAAAACTCTCTACGCTCAACATTGTTCACACAGCATTATTCGGAACAGCCAAAATGGGAAGCCACCAAAACGCCCATCAACTGGCGAACGTATAAACAAATGCGGCATAACCATACAGCTGCATGTGTGGCTGTAAAAAGGACGGGGTACTGACTTATGCTACAATGTGGATTAACTTCCACACGTTGTACTAACTGGGAAAAGAGGCCACTCACGAAGACCACACATTATACGACTCCATTTAAATCAAAGCAAATCTAGAGAGACAAGCAAATCTAACACAGACGAGTGTCTGCTCAGGGTTGGGGAGGATAGGAAAGGAAAGGGTTTTTTTACGGTGATGAAAACATTCTAAAATTGAGTGTGGTGATGGCTGCGCGTATCTGTGAATAAAATAAAAACCAATTAACTGTACAATTTAAGTGGGTGAATTGCTCAGCATGTGAATTATATTTCAATAAAGCTGTTTTAGAAAAGAATGTAACACTGAGTTGTTCAAAAAGAATAGGCTGTTTAGGAAGATCTCTACCTATATCTGGGCTCTGCAGGTTGGCAGGCACATTATGATGGTTATACCTGATGTATTAAAAAATTCCTCTCCTGGGGCCAGCAGGTGGCTTGGTGGTTAAGGCAGAGGAATACCCACGTGGCTGACTACAGTTCGAGTCCCAGACCTGGCAGCTTGCTTTCTCACTTTTCTTCTCTCTCTGTCTCTCTCTGGTCAACTTCAAAAAATAAAATAAAATAATGACAATGAACACAATTAAATATCTCTTAAAAAAAAATTCCTCTCCATACAAGATTTTTAACTGTATGTCTTGACTTAAGATGGTGGAAAGATGGGACCAGCAGGTGGCGTGGTAGTTAAGATGCTGGACTCCCACATGCCTGACCACAGTTCAAGTCCTGAATCCAGGCGCTTGAAAATAACGCTGAACCCAGTGGCTTGAAAATAAGGAAAATAATTTTGTATGTGCCCAAAACCCCAAGAGGAGAATGAAGGAGAAGGGACTGCGATGTGGTCATGCCTTCTGGGGGATGATTTCTCACTTTCCATCTCTCTGGCGAGCACATGCATCCTATGACAAAAATCTTAAAATAAATAAATAATTGTAGAATGCCAAGAAGCAGTAAAGCACAATAGCTAAACATGCAAGAGGGCAGACAAGCTGCATTCAAAACCAGCCTCCCTGACCTTCTAGCTGTGACCTTCTACATGACCTTCCCATCTGTGAGATGGAAATACAGCCGCCCGCGGGACTGCTCCAAAGATAGCACGCTCTTACCACACTACTGCGCGTGCTTGGCACAAGGTGCTCAGTAAAAGGAAGCTGCTACCGTTACTCATCGCTATAAAGCAGGAGGCAATAACAGTAACGTGACAAACCGCAACTTTATTAGTTGATCATTGGAAATTCTAGCCCAGCCTATTCCTTTTATGGCCCAAATTACTGTGGCTTGGAAGGGTTAAATGACTAGAGGCAGTTACACAACGGACATGCCAGAGGCAGGCCAGAATGCAGATCCGACCCTGACCCCGACCAGTGGGCTCTCTGCTCTCCAGGCTGGGCCTCATCGGCCTTGGGGGGTTACACTGGAGAGGAAGGCCATCCATATTCCTCGCTTACCGTCAGGGCATGGATGCATCAAACGTCCCGATTCTGATGTGACCGTGAACAAATACGTGCGCACAGGCACAAAGGAAACGGGTGCTGAGCTGAATTTAACGTCGACTGTATCAGGAGTAGAAAAGTAAGAAGTCTGCTTGAAAAGATCTACTGCTTTATAGTAAAAAAAGTTAATGTTTCCAAGGAGACAGGGCCTCCCTCGGAGCTACTAGGCTGAAGCGAACCTGACGTGCTAAAAAATCAAGAACGTACACACAGCTGACATCAACGCTGGGTAAAATAAAACATCCAAGACAGATGTTCCACGCTCTAGAAAGACAGAATATGGCTGGTTTCAGGATCTTGGTTTTACTGAATGTTCACCGGGCCTCAAGAACTTTCCCCTTGCCTGGAAAGGCCTAACTTGAGTTAGGACTGGATAATAAGTAATATGGAACCAAGTTTATATTTTTTCCCCCAGATTTTTGCCATAGGGCACGCGTGTGAGCTGGAGGGGTGGAGGTGTGTGTGAGAAATCACCCCCAAAAGGGGCATGCCCTGCTGCTATCCCTCCTCCATTCTCCTCTCAGGATTTGGGGCATGCCTGCACATACACCTGGCGTGATTTTCAAGCCAGGACTCGAACCGCAGTCAGTCCTGTGGAAATCCAGCACCTTAACCACCAAGCCACTTGCTGGCCCCAAAACTGTTTTCTACATTGGCTGCACCATTCTGTATTCCCACCTTCCCACCAGCAGTGTAGGAAAGTCCCTCTTACTCAACGTCCTCACCAAAAATTGACGTGGTTGGTCTTTCTAGTCCTGGACATACTGATGGCTGTGAAGCAGTATCTGATAGCTCTAGCGTACACTCCCTAACGCTTTTGCACATGATTATCATCCATGTATCTTCTCTGGTAAAATGCCAAATCTTCTGCCTATTTTTATTAGGTTATTTTATTATGGAGGGAGTTTGTTACTGGCTGTTTTTAAAAAGTCAAGATGTTTAATTAACGACTAAGCAGTCTTATTTAAAAAGACAACACAGCACTACTGAAATGTACACTTAAAAATGGTTAAGATTTTTTTTTTGAGAGTTTTGGTATAGGGCGCATGTGCTTGCCAGAAAGACAGAGACAGAGAGATAGAAAGCGAGAAATCACCCCCCAGGGGGATGGCCATGCCGCAATCCCTTCTCCTCCATTCTCCTCTTGGGATCTTGGGTGCACACGAGCCCAGCTTGAGTTTAAGCCACCGGGTCCGGGACTCGAACTGCAGTCGAATACATGGGAGTCCAGAGACATAGCCATTGCGCAAACTGCTGGTCCCAATGGTTAAGATGGTTTTTAAAAAGTTAGGACTGATCCCATGGACAGAAAAAGAGAAACTACTTCATCACAAAGGTACTGAATTTGTGACATCAGACTTCTTTGTTCAATTCTCTTCAAACTGGAAACTGTCGTAATAGTGCAAAGAAAACCACTAACACACGGAAGTAAAAAACCCATGACCACAACCACAAACTAACCTCAGAAATAAGTATTACAAAGCAAAATAAAACACTCCCTCATGTTTATGTCTCACCGACAGCAATTCTGTGCCACCCAGCAGAGCTGCTGCTAAACACACGGAACCCCGGGGCACTAGCGAGGCACTCTCACCGTCAAGCACACGGGGGGCTCCGATGGCATGGCACAGTGAAGGCAGGTGACAGACCGCAGTGACTTTCATGTTGATTACATCTTCAGTGATATTATGAATAGACTAAGTTGGGTGAAATACACTCTCGCAATTATTTTTGGGCCAGCTAGTGGCGTGGTGATTAAAGTAGCTGGATTCCCCAAGACCAACAGTGTGGTTCAAGTCCTGGACCCAGTAGCTTGAAAAACACACCAGGTGTGTATATGTGCATGCCCAAAATCCTGAGAGGAGAATGAAGGAAAAGGGATTGCAGCTTGGCCATCTGAGGGGTGTGTGGGGGATTGTGCTTTCTTGTTTAATTTTTATTTTAAGAATTATTTAATTTTATTGTTATTATTTTTATTTTTATTTTTAAATTTGCTATAGGGTATGCATGCTCACCAGAGGAAGTGAGAAATCAAGCTGCCAGTTCCCAGACTCGAACCACAGTCGGCCATGTGGGAGTCCAGCACCTCAACCACCACACCACTTGCTGCCCCTCTCACATAATTGTTCTTTCTCTCTCCCCCTACAAGCCTGTGTGTCCTATAGCAATTTTTTTTTAATCTAAAATTAAGGGGCAGCAGGTGGTGTAGTGGTTAAGGTTCCCACATGGTCAGCTGCGGTTTGAGCCCTGGACACAGCATCTTGAAAATCACACTGGGTGCCTGTGTGTGTGTGCTCA
The DNA here is from genome assembly GCA_026018925.1 of Tupaia tana. Lineage (NCBI taxonomy): Eukaryota > Metazoa > Chordata > Mammalia > Scandentia > Tupaiidae > Tupaia > Tupaia tana. The sequence goes on from JAKSZU010000002.1 coordinate 190,837,374, forward strand.
AATCCTGGGAAGAGGATGGAAAAGGGATTGTTGCATGGCTAGCCCCCCTGAGGGGTGATATCTCTTTCCCTCTCACTGTCTGTCTATCTGTCTCTCGGGCAAGTGCATGTACCCTATGGCAAAAACCTTTTAAAAAAAACTAAAATTAGGGATGGCAGGTGGCGTGGTAGTTAGGGCACTGATAAACATGGTCGACTGCAGTTCAACTCACAGATCTGGTAGCTTGCTTTCTCACTTCTCCTTTCTCTCTCTCTCTGGTCAAATTAAATAATAATGATGGCCCCCCCAAAATAATACTTTTTAAAAGTCTAAAATTATTTATAGCTATTTCTTTTTACTTTTAAAAAAGGCTTAATTTTTATATTTAAAATTTTAATTAAGGGAACCAGCAGTTAGCGTAATGGCTATGTCGCTGGACTCCCACGTAGTCGACCACGGTTCAAGTCCTGGACCCGGTGGCTTAGAACTCACGCCGGGCATGTGTTCGTGCGTGCCCAAGATCCCGAGAGGAGAATGGAGGAGAAGGGATTGCGGCGTGACCATCCCCCTGGGGGGTGATTTCTCACTTTCTGTCTCTATGTCTCTCTCTGTCTGTCTGGCGAGCGTACGCGCCCTATAGCAAAAACCTCTCAAAAAAAATTTTAATTAACAGTATTTCTATATATTTATGGGGTATGATGTGATGTTTTGGTACATATACATCGTAAATTATTAAATAAGTCAATTAACATATCACTTCTTACTTTATTTTTAAAATGCTATTGCTAGAAGGCATGTATGCTTGCCAGGAAGTCAGAGGAAAAGGAGAAAGCACTCCCCAATAGGCCGTGGTCATGCTGCAATGCTCTTTCTTCCATTTCTCCATCCCATTAGAATTTGAGATACACACATACGACTGGCAAGTTCTCCAAGGTGCTGAGGCTGGGATTTGAACCTCAGTCGGCCAACTAGGATCCAGCTCCCTATAAACAGCACCTAACCACTGCACTACAGATCCAGCCCCACTTTCTGCTATCCTTTTTTTTTTTGGAGAGGTTTTTGCTATAGGGCGCGTGCGCTTGCCAGACAGACAGAGAGAGACATAGAGACAGAAAGCGAGAAATCACCCCCCAGGGGGGATGGTCACGCCGCAATCCCTTCTCCTCCATTCTCCTCTCGGGATCTTGGGCACGCATGCACACGCACCCGGCGTGAGTTTAAGCCACCAGGTCCGGGACTTGAACCGCAGTCAACTACGTGGGAGTCCAGCGACAAAGCCATTACGCTAATTGCTGGTTCCCACTTTCTGCTATCTTTTAAAGCAACTACAAAATTTCAAATGCTATATGCAATTCATATTACATTTCTATTGGACAGCACGGATCAAAGATTCTTAAAGGAGATGCTGAAAATATTATCTCCAAATGGTAAAAATATTACATATATATGTCATTACTTTCCCCTCCCTACTCCTCTGAGGTGTGCAGAAAATGACAGAGTAGAAAGGTCTCAGGACTGGAACCAGGAGTCTGCTAAGTCCTGGCCCCGGCTCTGCTACAACCTGGTCTGTGCGGCTCTGAGTAAGTCGTTCAGCTTCTCTATACTTTAGTTTCCTCACCAGGGCTTTTTTTTTTTTTTTTTTAATAAATTCGAATAGTCAATGAAACATATTGTTCCTACTTTTTTACAAAGCACTTTTCTAGGACTACAGAAATATGTGACATCAAATTGAGCTTTTACCTTAACAGGGGTACAATCTAAGCACACCATGATGTGTGCCCTAAGAAAGGAGACAATCCCTGCGACTGTGTGGCATGTGTACATGCATGTTCCAAAGGACTTCAAGAGACTGCCAGCACTCAGAATGTCCCTGTAACTCTAAAATCCCATCTTCTTAAAAAGCATCCGCCATACTACAGTAAGCATGACTTGTTTTAGTAAGAGCCTTTTTTGCTATAGGGTGCATGCACTCACCAGAGAGACAGAAAGCGAGAAATCACCCCCCAGGGGAGATGGCCATGCCACAATCCCCTCTCCTCCATTCTCCTCTCAGGATTCTGGGCATGCACGCACACGCGCCTTGCTTGGGTTTTAAGTTTCTGGGTCCGGGACTCAAACTTTGGTCAACTCTGTCGGAGTCCAGCAATGTAACCATTATGCCATCTGCTGGTCCCAGCATGATTTGTTACGCAGCTTAGTCACCCACGGGCTGGATGATTTCGGCAAGTCCTCCCCATGAGCACGACGACACCGTAAGAAGTAAGTGCGTGCAAGGGTTCTACTCTACCGGGAGAAACGACTCTGCAGTACAGTGAAGCTTAGCCAGGCCCAGACACTTTCCAGACAGTAATGAACTTTCTTATTAAAGGTAATTGTCTGTGATATGCACAGGTGAGCAATCCCGACAGACTAAACAGAGCCCTCACTCTCTCTCACACATACACACACATGCGCGCGCACACACAAAAGAAACACACAGCACTCATGCCCTCCCCCACTCACCCACCGTCTCGGGGTAATGATTTACCAGGACACCCACCAGATGCTGTTATTTCCGTGGTACTGCCATAAAGACGATATGCATGACAACTGCTGTATTTAGGTCACAAACTCAAAAAAGTCCACCCTGTGAGTAAATTTAGTTATGTCTCATAACCAGAATTTAAATAAAAACACAAAGAACTCTACGTACAAGGACTTGCTTGTTCACGGCACTATTCCTGGAAGAACTAGAACATCCCATTTTAAGGGTAAGAAAATGAGGCACAAGTACTACCGTCTTTCTCGAGATAAGGAAGTCAGACAGCAGAAAATGTGCTAGGAAACGCATACCATGGTTTAGTGGGGGAAAAAAAAGCCTTATCCATGGCCCACCCAGCCCAGAGTCTTACCTGTTAATGGCATGAAAGGACTTACTGGAGGGCGCTATTGCCCTCTCAGCTATCAAGAACAAACACTAGAGGCATTCCAAATCATCCCAGCTTCCCCTGCTAACTCAACCAGCTTGATCTCATTCTCAACCTGGTGCACCACTTCTAAGGTCAGAATCTTCCCATGTCTCCCAGAGAATATGATGAGAACTTCGCGTCTGCTCCAAATTTATTTTTAAAAATCATTTAAGGCACATGTTCCTGTTTTATTTTCCTGCAATTGGGTGGCAAAGTTCCTGTTGACCCCTCCAAAGCCTCCACGAATGAATGTTTTCGGGCACAGCCCTTCGACACCTTGCTCTTTCCTGAAGCTCTAGCTAAAGACAAGCACATGGTCCAGCAGCAAGAGGACCTGGGAGGTGTTCTTTCCAGGACAGCCCAGCCTCTTACTACCTGAGGATCCAGACTAGACACTGAACCTCTCCAGACCTCAGGGGCTCATGAAAAACTAAAAGCGTGGACAGGATGACCTGGAGGGTCTCATCGGGTGAAACGCCTGTTTTAACCAGTCCTACAGCAGCGGGATCAGCTTAGACACCCTGTTCTGGTCTTTCCCTAACTCCGTTCTGTACCTCTTAGTGGAAGGATTCCTAACAGGAGCGTGTGTTCCAGTGAGATGACTACTTCCTACTAGAATGAGGATTTTATTCTGAATCTGAAGCTACTTTGGACATACAAGGGCTCATCTAACATCCAGGATTTTTCCCTGAGACACACAGGAGGAAAGATGAGGGTGTGGATGAGGCAGGGCTGGAGTTGTTGAGGCTAGGTTGATGGCAATGTGGGCCCGCTACTTTATCTACTTTCGCAAGTCTGAAACTGTCCAAAAGGCAATGTTAAAACACCAAGAAAGCATCCCTTTCAAAAGAAAAAGAATACCCAGCTGGCGCTATTACAGGATTTTGTCTAGTCTTTGTCTAGTCTTACAGGATTTGTCTCTAGTCTCCGATTTAAGAATGACAGCTTTTTACACCATTTCCCTTGGGTCGAGAGAGAATCCCCACGACGTGAAACTAAGGAGAGGTTTTCAAAGTCGGCCAAAATTAAGGACAATGAACCAGAAACAAAATTCCTCGAATGATCTCAGGGTATCAAAGATCCAGGCGCAGAGGGCCCGGGTTCTGGGGGGATCTGGCGGAGCCGAACTCCCTCGCACAGGGCCACACGTTTCACACCTGCGTCCCATGACTCCCAACCGCCAAAGTTAAAGCCCTCTGTGACGTGGAAAGGGAGGAAACGAAACCCCAGGAGGGAGGATGGCTCAAAGGGCGTAAAACAAAATCGGAGAGAGATTTGGGGAGTTCAGAAATCCTCAAGAACGAAGGATGAGGGGAAACACACATCCCAGCAAGCCACGAACACAGCACAAGAAATTACAGGGAAGGCGCGTCCTCGTGGCAGCCCTCGACCCTGCCTTCCTCGGCGCGACGGGAGGAGGCGCGGGACTCCGGCGAGCCCTTCTCCAGGGGCCCGGGGAGGACGCCAGGGCAGGGCAGGGCAGGGCAGGCCAGGGGGAGCCAGGCTCGGGCGGTTCCACCGCGGCTGGCCGAAGGGGCGGGACGATCCCTCCCGGCCGGGGATCCCCTGGCAGCGGCAATGGAGCCTCCTGACGCGGCAGCGGCGTCGGCGGGGGTCACGGACGCAGGCCCCGGCGAGGTTCCCGCCCCGAGCCCCGCCGCCACGCCCGCTCCCCGGAGGCCGCTGACCTTTAGGCAGGGGCCGGCGACCTGCTACTCACCCACCGCGAGGTTCCAGGGCGCCAAGCCTCCGTTGACTGTCCCCCGCCCTGCCCGCCGCCCCGGCCAGCCCGGCGTGCGTGAGGACGTGCGCGCGCCCGCCTTTGTCTACGCGCCCGACGCGCTCAGCGCCCTAGAGCGCCCTGCCACCTCCTCCCGCGTCGGCGCGCTGGGCGGGGCCGAGCGCTGGGGGCGGGGCCGAGCGCTGGGGGCGGGGCCGAGGGTAGAAGGCAGGGCTAGGTAGAGTGCACCTGGCCAGCGGGTGGGCGCCCGGCTGCGCAGGTGATGGCGAGGCTAGGGCGGTGCGCGGAGGCCTATCTCCTGCCCTGGTTCCTGGCGCGCACCCCGGGATCCCTGGGGAGGTAAGGGGAGCGCTTCCTCAAGAAGGGTCCTCACGTTTTTGAGATGCGCCAGAGCCAGATACGGATTACTTGTCCCAAAGGTGGGACGCACGTTCTGGAGACAGTGAATTCAGCCCTGGTGTTAGAAAAGTGGCTTGAGCCACTAAATCACCGTGTCTTCTTGGGGCTCTTGTTTGTATGCAGCAAGATCCTGAGCGTGAAGAACTCAGCTCAGGGAAATGTTCAAGGCCGTCACATCACCGTCATCATCACTGTCAAATTCCCCGAATCTCATGGGCCTTCCTACTAACCTCAAGAAGTGGAGTTGCTGGTGTAGCTTTCCAGCAACTGCCTCAACTCCTAATTGATCTCTCCACTGAAGTCGACTGGGTGTTTTGCACGTTTGCACGTGTATTTCTCACCATCACCTCCGCAGACTTCAAACACCTAACTCAAACTCCCCTAAAATTGGTCCTCCCGGAAAGAAAAAAAATTAACCTTTCTCCTTCGTGTTCTTACGTTTTTACCTTTAGTACATAGCAGTTCCCCCTAGTTTGTCTGCACACTGCTGTCAGATTGTCATTCCATGCTAAACGGTCTCATGATAGAGTTTTTAGGGTAAACGTCACATTTTTAGAACTCAAAATATCTCTAAGAATGATGGCTCTAGGGCCACTGGTGGCATGGTGGTTAAGGCACTGGACTCGCAAATGGCCGACCACTGTTTGAGTCCTTTATCCCTTTTTCTCTCTCTCTGTCTCTCTGATGAGTACACATGCCCTGTAGCAAATTTTTTTAAAATAATAATAATGATAAATAAAAGCAAATAAAATAATTCTTTTTAAAAAATAGATTGCTCTGCTCCAAAACACTGGACCATGTGTCCTTGTTATTTTTTTAAATTGTCTTTTTAATTTTGTTTATTATTATTATTTTGTAATTTGATCACTCTAGACAGGGAAAATGAGAAAGCAAACTCCCAGGTCTGGGACTCAAACTATAGTCAGCCATGTGGGAATCTAGTGCCCCCAACCACCACACCACCTGCCGGCCCCCATGTCCCCACATCCATTTGGGACTTTGCATATATTCATTAATTCAGTTATTTATGCATTTTACAAACCTTATATGCCTAGCGTTTTTTCAGGGACTCCAATGATACAGGGTTGAATAATGCAATCCCATGTCTGATCTTCAACTAAAATATCAAGTCCGTAGGAGAAGAGACTGGACATCGGACCTGTCTGTGTCCTCCATGAGGCTAGAGATAGGGTTCCAAAGTGGCCTCCTTTTCCTGCCCAGAACCAGTCAAATCTTAGAAGTAGCACCCCCATCTCTTCTGCTCTCCTCGTTTACTCATGTTTACTTTTTTATTTGTGTATAATAATTCTGAAGTTAAGGGGCCAGTAGGTGGCACGACGGTTAAGAAGCTGGACTCCCTCATGGCTGATCACTATTAGAGCCCAGACCCCTTGGCTTGAAAATCATGCGAGGCACATGTGCATGTGTGCCCAAAATCCCGGAGGAGAATGGAGGAGAAGGGATTGTGGCATGGCCATCCCCCCAGGAGGTGATGTCTCACTTTCCCTCTCTGTCTCTCTGATGAGTGTAGGCAACCTATGACAAAAACAAACAAACAAAAAGTCCTGAGAACTTTTTGAGAAATGAGTCATTATCACTTCAGGTTACAGTTTTTCCGTAAAAGAATCGCCTTCGATACACGCGTCTCAGATGATACTCTTGTCTTGTGTTTACAGTCTTAGCAACCTTAGAACCAGGGTACAGAACGATGCCGTATTCTTCAGTTATTAATGAGCACGGTTCACAAAAAGCATGTCCACGCTGAAGTGCATGGTGATCTCAACGCCCTACATGCCCCCTGGCATGGGCTTTGGCTCCTAGGGTGTGAGGGGTGTCATTTTTCCCCTCACTTCACTGACCCACTGACTAGGTCCCAAGCCTGAGGGCTCACTAGGCCCGCAGACCTCAGGCAGGCCCTGGTCCCTCCCCCTTGGCCTTCAGCTAGGAGGCCACACGCCCATTGCAGGAGCCCCCAAGTTATTTCTTTTTTTCTTTTTTGGAGAGGTTTTTGCTATACGGCACGTGCGCTCGCCAGACAGACAGAGACATAGAGACAGAAAGCGAGAAATCCCCCCCCAGGGGGGATGGTCACGCCGCAATCCCTTCTCCTCCATTCTCCTCTCGGGATCTTGGGCACGCACGCACATGCGCCCAGCGTGAGTTTTAAGCTACCGGGTCCGGGACACGAACCGCGGTTGACTACGTGGGAGTCCAGTGACATAGCCATTATGCTAACTGCTGGTTCCCTCCCCCAAGTTATTTCAATAATTCCAAGAAATAGATTATAAATCAGACATTTACTGAAACATGGCCGCTTACATTAACTAAAATACAATTATTGGCTAACAGCTATTCGCATTTTAGGGACTCACTTTAGGAATGAACTTCAACAGGAAGTATTTTCTGACTTTCCTCTATGGGTTCATCCTCTAACGCCCTCTGAGTGCCCAAACACTGTGTGTTTTTATTAATTATCTGTTTATATGGCTGGTACCCTGCACACACACACACACACACACACACACACACACACACACACACTGTATGTTTTGTTTTATTCAATCTTCCATCCTCAACTGGCTTATAGCAGTTGCTCAAAAAATGTTGAACAAGGAAAAACTATCATGACAAGGGTGACCATCAGAAACTAGAATTATGTATCTATTTGAATAATAAAATAATGAACGGAACTAATAGTACTTAATGCACAAATTTTGGTAGACATTAACTGCAGTATATGAGGAAAAGAATAAAAATAGTTCTTAACAACAAAAATATTAGCACTCATTGAATTGTGACATGACTAGATAGGAAGAGTTGTAATAAACTAGACAAGTTTATCTTAGATTGGGCTTTTCAGAAGTCAAGAGAGACCTGATCTAAGCCAGCTGGTGCATGGTGGTTAAGGAAGTTGGATCCCCCAATGGCTGACTGTGTGGTTCGAGTCCCAGACAAGCAGTCTGGGCACGCGTGTGTGTGTGCCCAAAAATCTGGAAAGGAGAAATAGAGAAGGGATTGTGGAGTGACTATCCCCCATGTGGAGTGTTTCTTGCTTTCCCTATTTCTCTCTGTCTCAGTGTCTCTTTGTAGAGTGTATGTGCCTTCTAGTCAAATTTTAAAGAAACAAAAAGAGAGATCTGACCACTTTCATTTTCTGAGATTATTGCTATATATTTTAAAGGAATTACAGGATTACAACTATGGTATATGGCACGTGTACATTTCCAGAATTAGGAATTTTAAAAGAAAACGGGAGCAGTAGATACAGAGGTGCTCTTTCCAAGACTTTATAAAAATGTTAAATGGGAGGGGGGCGCAGCAGGCACATAGTAGTTAAGGCACTGGACACTCCCACATGGGTGACCACAGTTCAAGTCCTAGATCTGGTGCCTTGCTTTCTCACTCCTCTGTGCCCCCCACCCCGTGTCTCTCTCTGGTCAAAAAAAAAAAAAAAAAAAAAAAAAAAAAAAAAAAGAATAAATAAAATTAAATAATTATTTTTAAAATGTTAAATATGGATCAGGCAGTGAAATACCGATGACACAACTGGACCCAGGTGGAAAAGGTCCTAAGTTGGTGACCTGTGACCTCCCTGAGCCCACCAGGCACGTGTACGCCCATGACCCAAGCCAGCTGAGCATGGGGGTAAATTGCTTCATGAAGACCCCCATGGGGGGGTGTCTTTCTTGCTCTCAGAATAAATTCATTTTATAAAGATATGAAACCAGCAGATGGCATACTGGTTATGTGGCTGGACTCCTGCATGCTCAACCACAGTTCAAGTCCAGACCCAGTGGCTTGAAACTCATGCTGGGTGCATGTGCATGCATGCCCAAAGTCCCAGGAGGAGAATGGAGAGAAGAGATTGCAGTGTGGCCACCCCCTGAGGAGTGATTTCTGTCTCTCTGTCTCTCTCTCTGTCTCTCTGGTGAGCACATGTGCCCTGTAGCAAAAATCTCTCTTTAAAAAAAATGATAATACAGAGGTTAAATATTAATTTGAAGTGTAGCACAGGCAACGTGAGCCGGCAGTGAGATGGGAATGTGCAATTGGAAGACGAACAGCGAGGAGCACCCCTTTTCCATCCTGCTAATCACCTCTGTGCTTGTACGCGGAATTTCACCGGGCGATCATTCCAAAAGCGCAGGCCCTCGGCTCTGTATCTGGGATACCTGATCCCCTGGTCTTCCAGGATTTCTCCTTCCTGGGGCAGGAAGACCTTGGGCTGGGTTGTGTTTTCCCCAAATTCCCGAGAGGAGAATGGAGGAGAAGGGATTGCAGCATGGCCAACCCCCCTGAGGGGTAATTCTTACTTTCTCTCTCTGTCTCTCCAGTGAGTGCATGCACCCTATGCAAAAATCTCTCAAAAAATAAATAAAATAAATCTAAAATATTGGAAAAAATATATATATATATAACCACATTCTAGGAGTAAGTCACCTTATTACTGGCTACTTATTTTCTCTGTTGAGCGTTACTACCTTTGATTTCTTTTTTTTTTTTTTTTTTTTTTTTTTTTTTTTTTTTTTTCTTTTTTTGGAGAGGTTTTTGCTATAGGGCGCGTGCGCTCGCCAGACAGACAGAGAGAGACAGAGAGATAGAAAGCAGGAAATCACCCCCCAGGGGGGATGGCCACGCCGCAATCCCTTCTCCTCTATTCTCCTCTCGGGATCTTGGGCACGCACGCACACGCGCCCGGCGTGAGTTTAAGCCGCCGGGTCCGGGACTCGAACCACGGTCGACTACGTGGGAGTCCAGCGACATAGCCATTACGCTAACTGCTGGTCCCTACCTTTGATTTCTTTAAAAGAAATATTTGTTTAATTTTAACTGCTATTATTGCTATTACTTAATTTGACCAGAGAGAGAGAAAGGGAAAGTGAGAAAACAAGCCACCAGGTCCGGGACTCGAACTGTGGTCAGCCATGTGGGACTCCAGCACCTAATTACCATACCACCTGCCAGACCCGCCTTGATTTGCTTTTATTTTATTTATCTTTTTACTTGTCAGAAGGTGCATATACTTGCCAGAGAGAGACAGCCCAGAGCTGCAGTGTGAAATCTGACACCACAGCCTCTGCACCCTCTGGCCCCACTCAAGACCACCCCTTCATGGCTGGGCCGAGGAGGAAGCTGCAGCGGCGTGCACTGTTCCTGGAAGCCCGGGGTCTGGCTGCTTCTGTTTATCTGCACCCTGTCTAGCACCTGGCAGCATCCTGGCTGTTTTACACAGAGTCAGCCAGGGCAGGCCCTTTAGAGAAAATAAATACGGCGACTATTGTTTGCCCAACTACTAGGACTGCAATTACACAGCCCGTCACTGGCACAAACCCATGTGGCCAAGAAGTCAGGGATCAGAGGAAATGAAGATTTAAGGGAAAAAAAAACAACAACTATTATTTAAAATTTGTCAGCTATGAATAATAATCTGAGAGAATGAGCAATCTCTGTAAAGAGGTCAACATCTTCAAAGCTTACTGCTCCCGGAACATTGTGAATTGCAGCTCTAGCAGGCTTGGCACAAGTGCTCGTGTATTATTCTAACCCGTGTTTCCGAGCTCCGGGGAGGGGAGGCCTGGGGCAGCAATGTCCCTGCCTGGCCTCTCCACATCCCAGGGAGGCCGACAGTTCAATGGGCCCCTTCATACAGCGGAGTGGCCACACGACAGCGACAGGACGAGGGGCAGGGGAGCAAAGGTCAGCCTTAGGGTCTGGGTAAACTGCACTCACTAAAAGGTGAAGTAACTGGCCTTGGGCTTTTTTTTTTTTTTTTTTTTTTGGAGAGGTTTTTCGCTATAGGGCGCATACACTCGCCAGACAGACAGAGAGAGACATAGAGACAGAAAGCGAGAAATCACCCCCCAGGGGGGATGGTCACGCCGCAATCCCTTCTCCTCCATTCTCCTCTCGGGATCTTGGGCACGCACGCACACGTGCCCGGCGTGAGTTGTAAGCCACCCGGTCCAAGACGCGAACCGCGGTCGACTATGTGGGAGTCCAGCGACATAGCCATTACGCTAACTGCTGGTTCCCCTGGCCTTGGGCTTTTAAGGTTTATTTTTATTCATGCTTGACAGTATGTGCACACACGAGAGAAGCAGGGAGACAGAGACAGGGGGCCCCCTGGACAGGGTCTCAGTCTTATGTCACAGTCCCCTTCCTGCAACCCTCCAGGTCATCAGGATCTTGGACACCTGCCCATGTGCCTGGCATGTTTTCAGGATAACCAGGGATCCCAAACCACGGCCAGCCATGTGGCTCCCAGCACTGCAGTTCAGCTTGCTACCAACTATGCCATAAGGAAGAGTGTTTTTTCTTTTTCTTTTCTTTTCTTTTCTTTTCTTTTCTTTTCTTTTCTTTTCTTTTTTTTTTTTTTTTTTCTGAGGCAGAGGCTAAGTGTCCTCAGACTCTTACATGATGAAGAGGAGAAAAGGGCGTTTACAACATAAACTTCTAAAGAAGCTTCCATACACATCTTTTTTGGCAAAAGTTGAGGAAGCAAGACTATTTCAAGTTACCAGAAAAGGAGCCCCTCCCAGGTAGAGGACAGGAAAAGAGCAAAGTTCTGGGCTTTGTCCCTCTTGCCTTCAAGGTAAGGAGCCCCTTCCTGCTTCTTCAAGGTGGGGGGGAGGAGGACGGGGAGGCGTGCACGCGCACATGCACACGCACACACACAGCGTCTGCTAGGCCTTTGGATCCTTTGCATAGAAGCTGTACATACATTTCTTCTGTTTTCCTGCTCCAAAAGGAAACCTCCCTGCAGAGGGGAGCGGGGCCATCCCCTGCGCCTTCCCGCAGGAAACCTCTCCCTTGGCATCAGGAAGTGAGTCTGCCCACACGGGAAGATTGCCAGGCATGCCAGGCCTTCTGCAGGGTCAGTAGTGGTCAGCTCGGTCCTCTCTCCTCCCCACGGACTCAGGGCAGTTCCGAGTCTGAGTACTGCTCCAGGACAGAGAGAAACGCACTTCCTGGGCAAGGAAGTCACCGTGGCTGGGGCTGGAAGAGTGACCGTGGAGGTCTGCCGGGCCGCTGGGCCTGGCGTAGGTCTGCCTGATTCTGCAAGGCCAGGCTGTGACAGCCACCAACGGGAGTTTAGCCCTGGTGATTGTCGGGACTGAACTCGGAGCACGCGGTGCGGAGAATCGGGGCGAGGTGGTGCCCGCGTCTGCCCGTCAGCTGGCCAGGGGCTTGACCGCCTGCCCTGAGCGGGCCGGGCACCCATGCGCATGACCTTTCTCGGCAGGGCCCAGGCACCGCAGTGACGCGCGGTGGCCAGAAGGCCACGCTGCTGCAGGTGGGCTGAGCCACAGGGGAGACAGATATGCACCGGGACGCACGGAAGCCAGCCCGGGTGAGAGCGCAAAGGGACCGGCGTTCTGGACTGCAGCCCAGCCTGCTCCATGCTCCTGGCCAGCCGCAGGCACCACTGCAGTCTCCCCGGCTCCTCCACCCCGCAAGTTTCTGGTGAAACTGGGTAAAATGAAGCACAGGGGACAAGGTGTCTACGTGGGAGCCACGTGCTGCAGACAGGTGAGCTCTCCCCCGCACCCAACCCTGAGGCAGTGCCTTGGCTCCAGCCCGGAGTAGGCCAGCAGACCCTGGCGGTGGCTCCAGGGCACAGCCAACCTGAACCTTTCAAGTCCCTACCCTCTGGAAAAAGGTAAAAGCTGCGACAAAAAGTGTGGCCTTGTGCCCAGGCCACCTAGCCTGAGGCAGCACTGCTGGCGCAGGTCTACCTGAAAAAGGGAAGCAGAGACAAAGAGCTTGTTTGAGCCAGGGTTCCCCCAGGGGCCAGGCAGCACCGTATCCAAGTTGCCTCCAACAATATGATCTTTCAGACTTCAGGATGATTGTTTTTTTTTTTTTTTTTTTTTTTTTTTTGAACTTTTAACATTTATATTTATTCCTTTTTTTTAAAATAAATTGGTTACAAATTTACTAGAAAGCCATCACTTGCTACCTCACAAAAAATATTTATACTTGCCTCAAATTTCCCAATTTTAACTGCTTCATAGATTATATTCCCATTACTGTGAGAACTGTTATGTTGTTAACATGTCGTTTTACTTCATTCTATAAGTGTGCAAAGATGTATTCTTTTTTTTTTTTATTAATTACTTTATTTATTTTTGTATATACTTTCAATCATATTGTTTGGCTTACAATGAGACCATTTCGATATGTGAACATTTCTCCCCAGACCCGTTGATCGAAATATCTTCAACAGATAACACCACACCTCCCCATCCCGTCAATGCTCTACCTCTGTATCCCTTCTCCAAATGTCTTTCGTTGGGCCCCACTCCTCCACATACACCTCATCTGACATTCACACCCATCTCTTGTGTTTGTTCAACTGTTGGTCAATCAGTTTCAGACATAGAATGCAGACAAACGGTATATGTTAAGTGGGGACTTCCACTTGCAGAAAGATGAATCTGAACCCCTACCTCTCTCCTTTGACAAGAATCAAGTCAAGGTGGATCAAGGATCTAAATCTAAGACCTCAAACTATAAAGCTGCTCCTGGAGAATGCTGGGGAAACTCTGGGAGACATTGGTGTAGGGAAAGACTTCCTAAAGAAGACCCTCAAAGCAGAGTCCATCGTCCACAAAATAGACAAGTGGGATTACATCAGACTAAGAAGTTTCTGCATGGCCAAAGACACAGTAGTTAGTGTGAATCGACAGCCCTCAGAATGGGAAAATATTTTTGTAAATGTTGCATCAGATAAGGGACTGATAACCAGAATACACAAGGAACTAAAAAAGGTGTTTGGAAAAAAGATGAGCAACCCTATTAAAAGATGGGAGAAGGAGATGAAGAAAACACTCTCTAAAGATGACATACGAATGGCCAAAAGGCATATGAAAAAATGTTCAGGATGATTGTTTTTTCAACGCTTTTGCTGTAGGGTGCCTGCTGGAGAGTGAGACAGTAAGAGGGAAAGCGAGAAATCCCACCCAGGGGGCATGGCCACACTGCCTTCCCTTCTCCACTCTCCTCCTGGGATTTTGGGCACGCACATGCACCCAGCATCATTTTCAGTCCACCAGGTCCAGTACTCGAATTCTGGTCTGCCGCGTGAGCCTAGTGCCTTAACCACCATGCCACCTGCTGGCCCCACATTTCAGGATGATTTTAAAGGCGAGAATTGCAAATGGGTGAGGGGAAGAGCAAGAACTGACAGCAGATGGACTGGATTCTTAGGTAAGGGGAGCAGGATGACGGCATGGTCACCTGGAGTGGCTTTGCTTTATTTTCAGCAGGGCAGAGCCTGATCACTTTGTCTCTGGAGGTGGCCACGGCCTTCCTGGTGTCTTTCCCACCTCCTCCTCCACTTCCTCTGCAGACCCAATTCCCTCTTTCCCTTCCGTCTCCCTGGGCCAAGCCCTTAGCCCTCTCTGTTTCTCATTTTATTCCTCTTTGATGTTCTTATCCAACCTGCCCATTATTTAGTTATTGTCATGTGCTGATAACGCCCAAGTCTACACCCCGACCCCGTTCCTGACCCTGGTGTGTATGTATTTACTTGGGTAACGGGCACTTTTCACTTACATATATATAGCAGACATAGTTTTATATTAGTACAAAGGAGCCTCAAAATGTATATCATAAGAAAAGCTATGCTTGGATTTCAAAATGTTTTTGCACCAAAATAAACTCATACCATTTTTCCATGAACTTTCTGAAGTCTCCTCATATATTATAGATCTAGCTCAATTTTCCCCACTTATGGGTCCAACCATACTCTACTACAGAGTTTTATTTTTTTAGATTTTTGCCATAGGGTGTATGTGCTCACTGGAGAGGGACAGAGACAGACAGAAAGAGAAAAACAACGAGAAATCATCCCCTGGGGGGTGGCCGCACCGCAATCCCTTCTCCTCCATTCTCCTTCATGGATTTTGGGCACGGTTGCACACGTGCCTGATGTGTTTTTCGAGCCACTGACTCTGGGACTTGAACCATGGAGTTAGCCATATGGGATCCAGTGCTTTAACCACCACACCACCTGCTGGCCCTCTACTCCAGACATTAGTTTACAGACTTTTTGCTAATAAATGGTACAACAAATACTTTCGTATATAGGCACTTGTGTGTATATATAGCTGTAGTAATATACGAGAACTTCTCTGCGACCTAGAGTCAGAACGAGAACTGTTTGTTCAAAGCCTGTGCGCCTTTAAAATTCTTTTCAAGCTTATTTTATTCATGAGAGAGACGTGTGCATGTACGCGCGTGAAAGAGGACACAGAGGGAGAAAAAGAGAGAGAGGAAGGAAGAGGGAGAGGGACAGGCCCCCACGTCAGGGCGTCATCAGTCTACGGTCCTTTCTCCAGTCTTCCAGGTTGTCAGGGTTTGGGGTGTGTGTACACCCAGCGTGTTTCCAGGGCAACCTGGAGAGAAAGGATTATGGCATGACTACACCCCACTGGGTGGTGCTTTTTCTCTCTCCCCTCCCTCTGATAAAAGCATGAGGCTCCTGTCAATTAAAAAAAAAGTGAAAAAATTTAAATCCATGCTTAGTTTTTTCATAATAATGTTTTCTATTAGTTTTTAAAAAATTCATGTCATTTCGTTTATTATCATCATTATTTAATTTGACCAGAAAGAGACAGACAGAGAGTGAGAAAGCAAGCTGCCAGGTCCAGGACTCAAACCATGGTCCGCCATGTGGAATGCCAGCACCTTAAACACCATGTCACCTGCTGGCCCCTCTATGAGCTTTTTGAAGATCCTGCTTATTGGTCATTTCCATTTTTCTTTATTCTTTTTTTTTTTTTTTTTTTTTGAGAGGTTTTTGCTATAGGGCATGTGCACTCACCAGTAAGACAGAGAGAGAGTCGAGACAGAAAGTGAGAAATTAATCCCCAAGATGGGATGGCCATGCCACAACTCCTTCTCCTCCATTCTCCTCTTGGGATCTTGGGCACACATGCACACGTGTCCGGTATGAGTTTTAGCCACAGGTCCAGGACTCGAACCGTAGTTGACTACATGGGAGTCCAGTGACATAATCATTATGCCAACTGCTGGTCCCAGTCATTTCCATTTTTTTCTCAATGAATTGCACATTTAAACCTTTTACCATTTGAAAATCGAATCTTTGTGTATTTATATTTATTTATTTATTAAAGAGAGATTTTTGCTATAGGGCGCATGCACTTTCCAGAGACAAAGAGAGAGACAGAGAAACAGAAAGCGAGAAATCACCCCCCAGGGGGAATGGTCACGCCGCAATCCCTTCTCCTCCATTCTCCTCTCAGGATCTTGGACATGCACGCACACGTGCCCGGTGTGAGTTTAAGCCACCAGGTCCGGGACTCGAACCACGGTTGACTACATGGGAGCCCAGTGACATAGCCATTATGCCAACTGGTAGTCCCTCTGTTTCCCTTTTTTTATGGTCAGATTTGAGGCTTTCTTATATGCGATTCAATTTGTTAGGTATACTGATTTTCTTATTGCCTGATTCATTATTTTGTTTTCATTTTATTAGTTCCTATTATTATTATAGTACTTGCTATAATATGCTGGGCCAGAAGGTGGCATGGTGGTTAAGGTGCTATATCTCACAAGGCTGATTCCATGGTTCAAGTCCAGGACCAGTGGCTTGAAAAAACATGCCAGGTGCATGTGTACGCATGCCCCAAATCTGGAGAGAATGGAGAAGAGACTGCAGTACAGGGGATGATTTCTCACTTTCCTTTCCTCTCTCTCTCTCTCTCTCTCTCTGTTTCTCTAAAGCAAACACACGTGCCCAATGGTTAAAAGAAAAGTTCTCTCACATCTCAAATTCTGAGAAGAGTGTTGAGGTCTCCTATGATGACTGTTTTTCTCAAATTCTTGCATGTCTAACAGGTTTGGGTTTTTTAAAAAGAATTATTTTGGGACCAGCAGTTAGCGTAATGGCTGTCGCTGGACTCCCACGTAGTCGACCGTGGTTCGCGTCCCGGATCCGGTGGCTTAAAACTCACGCTGGGCGCATGTGCGTGCGTGCCCAAGATCCCTAGAGGAGAATGGAGGAGAAGGGATTGCGGCATGGCCATCCCCCCTGGGGGGTGATTTCTCGCTTTATGTTTCTCTGTCTCTCTCTGTCTGTCTGGCGAGAGCACACGCCCTATGGCAAAAACCTCTCCAAAAAAAAAAAAAAAAGAATTATTTTATTTAACTTTGTTTACTTAATTTGACCAGAGAGGGACAGAGTGAGAGAGAAAGAGAGAGGAAAAGTGAGAAAGCAAGCCACCAGGTCTGGGACTTGAACTGTGGTCAGCTATGTGGGAGTCCAGTGTCCTTAACCACCACACCACCTGCTGGCCCTGCATGTTCAACAGTTTAGGGTTCATATATTGTAGCTCTGTCTTATTTGGTGTGTGAAGGTTCAGTACTATTATACTTTCTTGGTGATTTTATGTTGTATCAATGGACAATAAACCTCTTTACTGATAACTATTTAATGCTTTTGCCTTGAAGTTCATGTGGATTTTTCCATTGACACCTGTTTTACATTGTAAATATCATATTGAGTTTACTTCTCTATTACCCATTTTTCTATTACAGATGGTGGTATAAAGCTGATACGCATTCAGCAGGAACCATACTTTGAGCATCCATTCTGTTTTTCACTTTCAGGATAGTATTCAATAAATTCCATGAGATATGTAACATTTAATATACAACAGGCTTCCCGTTACATGATTTTGTCCCACTGGAGGCTAAGGTAAGTGTTCTGAGCACACCTATGAAAGGCTTGGCTAAGCTGGTGTTCAATGAATTATGTATATGAAATGCATTTTGACTTATGATATTTTCTTTTTAATTTAATTAATTAATTTTATTTTATCTTTGCCAGAGGGCATGTGTGCTTGTCAGAGAGAGACAGAGAGGGAAAGTGAGACATCACCCCACCCCCAGACGGGGGCGGGTGGGCGATGGCTACGCTGCAATTCCTTCTCCATTCTCCCCTCAGGATTTTGGGCATGTATGCACATGCACCGGGTGATTTTCAAGCCGCTGGGTCTGAGACTCAAACTATGGTCGGCCCTGTGGAAGTCCAAGACCTTAACCATCCCACCACCTGTGACCTTGACTTATAATATTCTCAATTTACATTGGGCTTATCAAGAGTAACCCCACTGTCAGTGGAGGAGTTTCTGTAATTTAAGTGTATGGCTATTTGGGGAGAACATAAAGTGGTTGGATTGTGTTTTTCTAGAGTTCTCTTCTTTTTCTTTTGTTCTTGATACTTTCTTTTTCTTTTTTAGGTTTCTGCCATGGGTGTGTGTGGCTGCCAAGCAAAATTATCCCTCAGGGGGTTTGGCCACGCTGCAATCCCTTTTCCTCCATTCTCCTCTTGGGATCTTGGGCACACACATACAAACATGTGCCTTGCACAACTTTCAATGCTGCCGGGCCCAGGACAAGAACTGCAGTCAGCCATGAGGGAGTCCAGTGCCTTAAGCACCACGCCATCTCCTGGCCCCCGTTCTTGGCATTTTCAATTACTAGGTCTTTTTTCTGGCTACCACTGATAAGGATGATTTTTCCCTTTTTCTGTTGGTCGGTGCCACGCGTCTCGCTCCGCTTGGTCCGGCACGGCTGTCGGAGCTAACATAGACGGAAATTTCCCAATGTTTCAGACTGCTTCTTGCCAGGATTGCATCATCTATCCTGTACACCTGAACCTCCCAAAGCTGGTTAGACACACGCATGGACACACATGAAAAAGTTTCAAAGATTCTGAAAACCTTTTACCTACTGAGAGCTGGAATTGCAAGAACACCTTCAGCCAAAGTTAGCGTTGGAGGAGGTCCATTACCAGCTCAGCAACCTCCCTGCTTCACATACTTGGAAACCGAGCGGCTGGGCAGACGCTGCCCGTGTCAGTGCCATCTGGGGAGCCCAAGGTCAGAACGGATTCTGCTTGACAGTGCGGACTCAGAGAAGGTAACTGATTTTCTGAGTTCAAGTTTCTAGGTTGTGGGCCAGCTGGTGGCATGGTTAGGGTAGCTGAATCCCACATGGCCGACTACACAGTTCAAGTCCTGGATCCGGCAGCTTGAAAAGTATGCTGGTGTGCCTGTGTGTGCATGCCCCCAATCCCAGAAGGAGTCTAGAGTAGAGGAGACTGCGGCATGGCTCTCCCCCCGAGGGATGCCTGCTGTCTCTCTTTCTTCAGCAAGAACATGCACCCTATAGCAAATCAAAAAAATATATATTTCTGAATTGTAAGCTTGGCCATACTCCCTCCTGACAACTGTGGAAAAGACACTTTCACATCTGTAAATAAAATAGCGGTAACTGTCAATGTATTGCTTTAAGTAGATGAAGGCAATAATGAATTAATCACTTAGTTATTTATAAATCTGGGTTCTCAAAACCTCTTAAGACCTCATCCCACTTTTCCCGTACACCAGTCCTCTTATGTGGGTGTTTTATTATTGTTATCCCTATTATTATTATTATTATTATTATTATTATTATTATTATTATTGTTACCCCTCTTTTACAGCTGAGAGTGATTTCTCCAAGGCTCCTGAGTTAATATGTGGATTTTGGACCTAGCCTCATTTCCTGATTCCAAATCCCAGTATCAATTCATTGTACCTGCTCCTTGCGAAAACATCTCAAAAAGCAAAAAGCACTTCACAAACATAAGAAATCCATTTTCTGCAAGGGGCATGCGCGGAACCACACCTCCATCAGCAGGACACCAGGCTTTCAATTGCCAGCAAACTGGGAGGGAAAGCGAGAGATTTTTTGATACCAAGTTTCACAGGTGTTGGGCAAGCGACTGTTTAAATCTTTCAGGACATGAAAATGTCTATTAATATGTTGGCATTTCTAAGACCAAAGCTTCTATAACTTTCTTTGGCAGGCATTTTATTTGCCTTTTCCTTCTTTCTTTCTTTCTTTCTTTCTTTCTTTCTTTCTTTCTTTCTTTCTTAGTAATTTTTTTAAAGCCCATATTAGATTTTTATTTTATTTTTTAATTTCCAGAGAAAACGTGTGCTCATCAGAGAAAGGGAGAAAGCACCACCTAATGGGCTGTGGTCATGCCACGGTCCCTTTCTCTGCCACTTCTCCATTTCATCAGGATCTGGGGTCTGGCCTGTTTTCCAAGCCACTGGGGCAGGACTGGAACTGCAGCTGGCAATGTGGGATCTGGCTCCCTGACCCCTAGACTCCAGAGCCGGCCCGTGTGCCTTTCTCTCTTCATAAGAAGTCCCGGGTTTGGCTCGCTGTCCCGTTCCTAACCCTCTGTACCTGTGTGTCCCCGAGTGTGCTGGCTCATGCTTTAGAAAGCAGCTCGACTTTTCATCCTCAAGCCGGAGCTCCCACCTGCCTGTCCCACGACCACGCTGAACTCAGCAGGCCCATGGCAGCCGTCACTTTCTTCACTCCTTCCCCCGACGAGGCTTTGCCTACACACCCCTGTACTCTCTCGTGTCCTTACCAGCCCTCCTCCAAACAAAACGGTTGTCCCTCCTCTGAGACTTGCCCATGGCTATTCTTTTTCAAATATGCAACATGACTCTTTAAAATTAATTTAATTCCTTTGATGATTGAGAAGGACAGAGACAGAGAGAACAAGAAGGAGAGAGAAAAACAGCACCCCATCGGGGTCTGGAGCCGCCATCCACCCCAGCCTTCAGCCAAGCCCAGAGCATGGGGACGTGTATCCTGATGACCTCAGGGAGGTCTCTGGGCTTGTTCTGGAACCTTCCCATGTGGGATTGGCTCACAGAACATTGCTTATTTATTTATAGAGCACGTGCACTCTAGAGAAAATGAGAACTCACCCCCTCGAGGGGACGGCCGCACCACGATCCCGTGTCCAGGTTGCCCTGAGAACTGAGCACCATGGAGTGGTGCAGGGCCACGGCACCACCCTGGCTGGCCTGTGTTTGTGTATTAGCACGTTAAAGAGCAGGTCTTGGAGCGGGTCTAGGCTGACTATAACTTAGAAATAGCGGCGGATGTTTGAGACGCCCACGATAACTGTAACTGTGGTAGGGACATATCTGATTTCGATTGGAGACAAAGTCACAAGTACTGATAGTATCACTGTGGCTTGCTACCGAGATTCAGAAGACAAGGGAAGTCAGGGGCCAGCAGATGGCAGAGCGGTTACATCCCTGGACTCCCACATAGCTGACCACTGTTCGAGTCCTGGACCTGGTGGCTTGAAACACCAGACACGTGTGTGTGCATGCCCAAGATCCTGAGAGGAAGGTAGAGCAGGGATTGCAGTGTGGCCCTTCCTCCTGGGAGTGTGATTTCTCACTTTCCCTCTCACTGTCGCTGTCTCTCTCTCCAGCAAGTGCACATGCCCTAAGGAAAAAACCTCTAAAAAAGAACAGAAGGGAGTTGAGGCTTCATGGAGAGGTTAGTCGTGCGGTCTCTGCACCCGGGATCAGACCGTATTAGATTCAGTCTCAGCCAGCACTGTGCCAGGCATGCCACCCCCACTTTTCTCAATTTCAGTCTCGCAGATCCTGGTGCAACCATTCCTCACAAACTTGCTACGTATTCGAAGGCTTTAGAAAAGTGCTTTTGGTATTTCATCCATTTAAAAATTGCCTTCGGTGTGAGAGTTGATCGGAATGATGTTGTCAAGGAGCCAGGTGGTGATGCAGCAGTAATGCTGCTGGACTCACATGGGAAAGGTTCTGGGTTCGTGTCCTGGGCCCTCCCTGTACAGGTTGGCCACACACATGCCCATGATCTGGGCCGGCTGACATGGGGTGGATCACAGTGCAAGGCCCCTGTGGGGGTGCCTGTCTCCCTGTCCTCTTGTTCATGTTAGAAAGAAATAAACAAGAGACCAGCAGATGGCATAATAGTTACGTTGCTGGACTCCCACATAGTCGACTACAGTTCAAGTCCTAGACCCGGCAGCTTAAAACTCACGCTGGGCACCTGTGCATGCATGCCCAAGATCTCGAGAAGAGAATGGAGGAGAAGGGATTGTAGCATAGCTATCCCTCTGGGAGGTGATTTCTCGCTTTCTGTCTCTGTCTCTCCAGTGAGTGCATGTGCCCTAGAGCAAAAATCTCTCTAAAAAAGAAAGAAAAAAGAAATAAACAAAATCACCACTTTTCTTCAAATTCCTTCATCCATAAAGCAGCAGGAGTGCCTGCCCATCAGCACGCTTTCTCCAGCTTCACGTTCAAGGTCCTCCTTTCTTCTCACCTGGATCCCAGCACCTGGCATCCAGCCCTCGGGTCCGGCCTCTGGTTCTCCAGGTACCAGACAGGTCTAAGCTGATCTTAGCTTAGAGGGTATCAGGGTCTTTCAGGAGACCCCAAACGTTTTAGTGCAAAATCCAGACCCTGCAGCACACCAGGCTCCTGTAAGGAGAAGATCGTACCATCCAAGTCCCATGAGACTCCGAGAAGGCGGACCCGCGGGTCCCCCTGCACCCCACTGTCCCGATGCTGCTGCCATACCCAGCTCCGTGGCACCCCAGAGTACTCTATGACCCTGTGACTTCTGTGGCTTTGCTCTTCTGTCCCAAACAGCCATGCCCTCTTCCCTCCTTGGCCTGGCTCACCCTCCAATCTGGCACCTCAGCTCAGGCACTGCCCTTTCTGGAGAGCTCCCACAATCCTTCAGTCTTTGCAGACCTTCCAATGTGCTTTCGTAACCCTAGGCCCACCCTCCTCGTACAGGCACACTGCTCTGCCCTGCGCTCTGAGTCCCCGTCTCTCGGCTGGAAGCTGCGAGAGCGGGCCGTGCTCCTCTGCATGCACAGCACACACCGGTGTCTGAGCCTGCACTCCGGCCCCTAACCGGGAGCTGTTCTTGGCACGGGCCGTCTCTGCTGTGCTATGTACCTGACCTGTTCAGTCCTTTTTATTTCTAAAGAATTATTTTATTTAACTTTATTTATCATTACTATCATGAAAAAAAAAAGCAGGAACTTCTGGTTACTATGATGTCCGACTCACTGACATGTGCTTATTTATTCCTTCCTTCCTTCTCTCCCGAGTGTGCGGTAGTTTTTAAATTAGGGCTCCCTGCTACGAGGGAGCTGGGCTGGGGCGGTGGGCGCACCAGGCGGCCCGAGCTCCCTGGTTGGGGTGGTGGGCACACCAGGCAGCCCTGAGCTCCCTGGCAGGGAGGCCAGACACGGTAATGACAGGACTCAATCGTCTGATCAGATGAATCATAAAGTTTGAAGAAACAAATCTTTACTTGCACATTCTCAGAAAATTTAGTACATGGATCCTTCTATAGAAAACAATGGATAATGTCTCCGGCTCTCATGTTTAGAAGACATGGAGCAGTCACTCACATGTTTCTTTGGTAAAAGCAAGAACTCACGCACTACTCTAGGGATACTGGCTTCTAGGGTCACATCTGAGGCAGAAATAGAATTCGGGGGGCAGCTGTGGTGGGGCGCCACTCTGCTGAGCCAAAGGGGAAGGTGCTGGGTTCAGAGTCAGCGGGGATCCGAACAGCAGGGGTGCCTGTGGACGGCCTGTGGCCCTGGCTGGCCGGAGGCTGAGGGGAAAACGAGGCACTAGGAGACAGGAGACCATGTCAAGTGTACCCACTTCTCCCACGAAAGAAAAAGAAACGTTTGGAGAACCAAGAGAAAGGGATGACGAAACAGCCCTAGGCGGTCTCCGTGTCTTGCATGAACTGCCGACAGCCTGCGGTTAGCAGCCGGCTCAGGACCGGACACGCCGCAGAGGACCCAAGTGGAGACGCAGCTGTTGAAGGCTGGAAGGCCCGGACACCAGAAGTAGGCTGAGCTGACCTGCTATAAAACGAAGGACGGGCCAGCAGGTGGCATTGGTGGTTAAAGCGCTGGACTCCTACAAGGCCAATCGTGGTTTGGACCTGGAGGCTTGAAATGCCCGCTGGGTGCATGCGCACCCCTGCCCAAAATCCCGAGAATAGAGGAGAGGAGAGACTGTGGTGTGGCCTTCCCCCTTCAGGGGTTATTTCTCATTTTCCCTCTCTCTCTCTCCAGCAAGCACACGCGCCCTATGGTAAAATAAATAAATTAAAAAACAAACACAAAACAAACCATACATTTGGGTGGAGAACAACTTTGGGGCCATGTAGCACTCCACTCGAGAGGCTTAAAGTATTCTCTGGCCCCGCCACGGCCGTACAATCCTGGGTTCAGACCCCAGGGTGGCCCCAACTCTTGATCTTGCCTGTCTGGAATGCTGGGGGTGGGGGGGATAAATTCACTCATATGCAGCGTTTTGTATCCAAGAAAATAATTTTCTTTTGCTCTACTTAGTCCAGGGGGTTAAAATTTTTTCTGAGCCAAATGATCTCATATTTTCAGACCAACCCTAAGAAGTCTTCTTCAAATTCATTGTAAATTCCTTAGGGGCAAAAACGATCACTCACTTTTATTTTTATTCCCACAGAACCTAGTAGAACTGCACAAGAGACCAGACTTATGTAATTGTGTTTTGCTGACCTTATTTTGAATGGCTTTGTCTTCACAAATCAGGTAGAATTTGTGAGCGCTGAGGCTTGTAGAACATGGCTGCCGAAGCAGAAAACACTCCCACGTGAAGAAAAACGCCCTCTCGCCTAACTTGACGGGCAGGGCAGTGGTTACATCCTCGGATGCGATTTTCTGAAAGAGAACTTACCCAGCGAAGCCACCACGGCCCAGAACGGTTTGGGATCGTCTTTCCTTTTGTGGAAAGTACTGGCGAGATGACTAAGAGGACGGCTCAGTGCTCCTGGCTCTCTGGGAGCTGAACTGCATCTGCTCTACTGCGTAGCCACGTGGCCACAGTAGAGGGGCGTTTTCTCACCTCCGAAATGGGGAGCGCAACGCCTTCTACATCAATATATACAACACGGGAAATTTATTTGTTGGCACCTAGAGGGTAGGTTCTACTGACTCATCCAGATGCAAACACGGGGCAGATTTCATCTGACTTACTATTTCATGAGAGACTCAGAAAAGTGTTAAAACCCACTCAGATGGGTATTTTCCTTTATTCTCAACAGGACAAAACGCGTTTGCGCTGCCATGGGCAGGGATCATCCAGACACAGGAGTATACACCCTACATGGTCGAACATTCCACGGGAAGAAATGAGCAGTCTCTGTGTCATTCCAAAAATCTCAAGTATTTCTTACATGGGGTTGTTGGGAAGATTTATAAATTAATCTACCTAAACCACAGAATAGTCTGATTCCCGGCAAACACTTGGTAAGGATTAAATAACGTATTGCCTCTGGAATCTATAGTGTGTGCCTTTCAATACTCCTACTAGTTGTTTTTCAGCCAAGGAAGGAATATCCACTTTTTTATTGAAATGGCCAACTTATTTGAAACCAAATCTGTTAAGTCAGTACACAATACTGATTTTGCACTTTAAAAAAATAAAGTTTATTTTTTGGAGAGGTTTTTGCCATAGGGCCCGTGCACTTGCCAGACAGAGAGAGACAGAAAGCGAGAAATCACCCCCCAGGGGGGATGGCCATGCCTCTATCACTTCTCCTCCATTCTCCTCCCAGGATCTTGGGCGCACACGCACACGTGCCCAGCGTGAGTTTAAGCCACCGGGTCCGGGACATGAACTGTGGTTGACTACATGGGAGTTCAGCGACATAGCCATTCTGCTAACTGCTGGTCCCCAAATAAAGTTTTTTTGACAACATAATGAAGCTACTTTCACAGTCAATTGATTAGTACATGTGAAAAAACAATTCTGGGAGAATCCTAAATGTTTAGAACGCTTAGCTTCCTGAGATTAATCACTAAAGAACATGCCACGAAGAACCGAGGACCAGCCAGCCCCGTGACACAGTGGTTAGGCACCATGCGGAGGAAGCCAGATCCCATATGGCACACCAGGGCTCGCGTCCCCCCACGGGCTTCATGGGGGCACACACGCATGTGCCCAGGATCCTAATGGGATGGAGGGTTGGAGGGAAAGACTGGCATGACCAGCCCTGTGGGGAGGTGCTCTCTCTGTCTCTCACACATGTGCACATGTCCTCCGACATTTAAAAAAAAGGGGGAGTTAACATATAATGTGTTTGCTTAAACATTCACTGACAGCTTTATGGCTACACTGGTTTATCACAGAAGGAAGTTCAGTGGATGACCCTAAAGACACAATGGCTGCCATGGTGCACACAGCTGGGGTCTCACTGCAAGGTTGTAGCTGGTTCAATTCCCGTGGCAGGGAAAAAACCGTATGTGGGCCTGCAAGCCCTTCTCAGGGATGGCAGTCTTCCTAGGAATACCTCACAATAAAGGTGGATGCAATTATTAATTAATTAATATTACGAGCACTGATTTTCCCCATGACTATGAGAGAGAGACAGCACCCCCAACAGAGTCCTGGTGCTGCGATCCACCCCAGCCGCAGCCAGCCCCAGGCCATGGGCACGGGTGCACCTCAGGGAGGTTTCTGGTTGTGAACTGGGAACCTTCCCACGTGGGCACCCTTGCAGATCACTGAGTTTCACCTCCGTGTCACCGTCAGCCCCTGCAGGTTGCTTTCTAACCCTGCTTTAAGGGGCAAAAATTGACAGCTGTACATCCTTCTAAGTACCACTGTGAGACTCTGCACATGAGGTTAACTTCACCCATTTCCTTTGAGGAGGTGAAGAGCTTCAGAGAGAGGTGGCTACTGAGGTCACAATTCAGGATGGGGACAGCTGCTCTCTAACAGAGCCTCAGCCAACAGTGGCCAGATGGCCCGGAGGCTGGCTTGGCGAAGTGGCCGAGAGTCGGGGGGGCTGCAGGCTGCCAGCAGGGAGAGCATACCTCGTTAGAACACAAGCAGAGACCAGTCCAGAGGCTCCTTCTGCCATCAAACTGAAATTTAATCATGGATTATTGGTTTAGCTGTGACTTCCTGTTACACACGACAGAAAGTGGGTTTAACTCCAACATTAGAGGATCCAAAAGATCAGTTCACACAATCGAATGACGTGACACAGGGGCGGCCACAGCTGTTTTCTTTAATCTACTTACAGGCTTCCTCCCGGGAAGGTGAAATGAACTCTCCCACCGTGACCAGGCTGGGGCTCAGTGCAGCCCCTGAACACAGCAGAGGCTCCTCACCAGCCACCTTGTCTCACTTTCCTTAGCTCAAAATACACCGGGCAGAGCTCAGGCAGAGCAACAGCCCCCTCTGCTGGCCAAGGCTAAAACCGCATGGTTAGGAGGCCCCGTGTTCTGTTAGGGCGCCTGCCTTGAGCTCCTTTCCAAAGCCCAACAGATCCAGGACACTGCACATAATCACGTCACTGTCCTTAGGCACAAAGCGGTGTCGGGATTTCTAGCATTTTCTCCTCGGCTCCGCCTTCACGCTTGTCTGTTCTTGGTTTTAGATGAGCTGGACTGCTCCAGAGGCGACCAGAGGCGCGATGGTCTTATAGCGGATCAAGTGCTGGGAGCCCTCCTCCAGGTCGATCACGTAGTCCCTGGGGAAGGGGGAGAAGCGCGGACCTGCAGACCCAGCGGGCTCCCGGGAGGCAGCGCTGTCCCCAACGGTGCCCACGGCACTCACCTCTGCTCATCTGACTCTGGTTCCACCAGGATGTTTTCTTGTCGTTCGTTCACTCTCAGGAACACGTAGGAGTCCAGATCCGGTTTGGGAACTGCCGGAAGAACAATGCCATCAGAACGAGCCCCGCCCCGCGCTGCACCGGGAGACACGCTGGCTCCTCGGGCAACCGCTCATCCCACAGGTGACGCCGCAGGACACAACGGTCGGGGGACTGCGGTGTGGCGTCCCGTCACTGCACAGACCTACCCCCGACGCGGGGGCAGGAGCAGAGGGGCTGGGTCAGGGAGGGAAAGCGGCGGTTTCGCAGCGAGGACGGTGTGTCCGGCTGGGCAATACTCCCAGACTGGTCCTGCCCTCACACCAAGGACACAGTTCTGGGGGGCCTCGCGGGCACCGCCCTTCCTCTGCCACCCCAGGGAGAGCGCGTGCCCCTCCGCCCCGGGTTCTGTATGTCCCTGAGCCCCCCGCCCCCAGGAGCCAGCTCAGGTCCCACGCTCCCAGAGGCGCTCTCATCTCTGGGAAGGCGTTCGGCACGCCTGGCTCCAAAGATCTAAGGAACCCCGTGGACTGCTTCAAGAAACGCCGGTCGGATCCCTCCGCCCCTGGGAAGTCTCTGACTGCAGAATCCCGGCCGGGGTCCAAGTGCTGCCCGCCCTGGCAGAGGGCAGGCGGCTGGGAGGCTCAGGCATCTGGGCTGAGGGAGACCCCGATCTCACCGGGCTGGCTAGACCCAGCACGGCCTGCCTAGCTTCCAGTCCTCACAGGGCATCCAGGACCAGAAACCTGGAGCCGACTGAGGGGGCGTCCACCAGCTGCAGGGCAGAGTGGTGTGGCCACCGCCAAGACCCAGTTCCAGGATCCCACAGTGGCACTGTGGCGGTCTCTCAGCTGGCCTAACGGCCTGGACAAGCTGGCTCTGGGTAGGACCAGGGGTGCGGTCTGGCTCCACCGTTCTCTCAGAGGCAGACAACGTGGTGGACCAGGAGGAACCAGCCGTGGGCCGGCCTGTTGTTCCCCTAGGTGAGCTCAGTGGTGACCTGCCCAGGGTTCCAGGCCGAGGGACAGCTCTGGCTGGCTCCTGGTGTTAGGGCGAAACTGATCCTCCTCCACAGCCTACCTTGACACCCTAACCCCCTACTTCAGAAAGACTGTAAGAGAGTCTTCAAAGGCTCTTAGAAAAAGAGTATCACAGGGACCAGCAGTTAGTGTAATGGCTATGTCGCTGGACTCCCACGTAGTTGACCGCGGTTCAAGGCCTGGACCTGGTGGCTTAAACTCACGCTGGGCGCGTGTGTGTGCATGCCCAAGATCCGGAGAGGAGAATGGAGAAGAAGGGATTGTGGTGTGACCATCCCCCCTGGGGGGTGATTTCTTGCTTTCTGTCTCTATGTCTCTGTCTGTCTGGTGAGCGCATGCGCCCTATAGCAAAAACCTCTCCAAAAAAAAAAGAGTATTACAAAAAACTAAGCATAGATTTAAAAAACTTACCATACCAAATTAAACTTGAACTTCATTTTAAATATACTTTTTAAAAGAATTAAAATGTATTTAATTTTGTTGTTATTGTTATTATTTTTATTTGACCAGAGAGAGAGAGAAAGGGAAAGTGAGAAAGCCAGCCATCAGGTCTAGGACATAAACCACGGCCACCATGTGGGAGTCCAGTGCCTTAACCACCGTGCTACCTGCTGGCCCGAACTTTTTGAAGTCCCCACGTATTTGGAGAAAGGCTTTCACAAAGGTGATTAAGCTGAGCTCACGTAACTGAGGGTGTCAGGCTGAACCCCAATCCAATCTGACCTGTCTCAGAGGAGGCGATTAGGACACAGACACGGGATTACCGCTTTACAGAAGCCCGCCTGCCCCTTCCCTTCGGCCACGTCAGGACACACAGAAGCCACCAGCGGTGATGAACAGGCCCTCACCAGATACCGACTCTGGGGGCCTTGATCGAGGCTTCCCAGCTCCACACGCCTGCGGAATGAGGCCACTGCTCCACCGCCAGGTGTCCCCCGTGTCCCCATCCCACTCCAGCCTCGAGCTCTGGCCTCTGCACACCATACTGAGCCTGTGAAAGGGGTGGGTTTGGTCTCCTGGAGAACCATCTGGTCTGGCCTAGTGGTCCTGCCCGACAAGGTCTTGCTCAGACAGGTCAACCTGTGGGCAACTGAGGCGTGCAGGTGCCAACCGGGAGCCAGAGGGCCCCTGCCAGGCCACACCTCAACTCACAGACCAGGCACAGCAGGGGTCCTGTGAGGAGGGCTGGCGGCAGAGGCGTAGGCCATCTGCAGGGGTCCTGTGAGGAGGGCTGGCGGCAGAGGTGTAGGCCCAGCTCCCCCCAGCTGCACTCCTTCCTGCCTCCCACCCCTGGCTTCCTCAGCTGGAAAAATGCTTTGTAACTGAGACAGGAAGAGAACTTACCGGAGGCAACAGGGACTCGCTGGAGGTCCCCTCTCCTCCCATTAAAACCCTCCCATCCAGCCAGCCAGTCCCTGAACGTCTGGAAACTGTAGGGGAAAGACCGCCAGCCCTGGAGAGCAGGGTGGTGCTGGGGTTACCTCTGTGTCTCCAGGCCTCAGAGGGGTTAGTCCGGCAGATGCTCAGATGGCTGCCGAACGGGTGGGTGACAGGACACCTGTGTTCACACAGGCAGGCAGGAGGGCGCCACTGAGGACCCCGAGGTGCTGGGACAGCGCCCTGTATACCTGCTCTCTACAGTCTTTGTCTGTTTTAACCAGAACCCCTCTTCTCTGCGCCTCTGATTATCTGCACACCTGCGTTTTTCCCGCACTTGAGGAAAAGATGGAAGATGAAGACCCTGTTCTAAAGCACCGAGGGTGTGTGGGTGGGCAGGGCCTGCGGCTCTCCGCTCACCTGCCTGCAGGAGGGCCACCTTCTGCAAGTTGGGGGGCATGTGCTTCAGGGCCACGTTCCTGAGGTAGGTCTCGGTGTTAGCCATGTACCTGAAAGGAAGGCACGCAAGTCGCAGCGGCACCGGCAGGGTCACTGGGCCGCCTGACGGACCGCGGCGGGTCAGGCTGAGGCGGCCTTGCGGGGAACAGCTGGCGCCAGCGCGAAGCTGGGGAGGAGGGCAGCCCCGCAGCCCAGCTCACTCACTCTTGGGCAAAGGTGAACTCCTCCGGAGAAAGGCTGGGAGGCTCCCCCTCAGGGCGTGTTTTCTCCTTTTCCAGGACATGAGGAAAAAACTTCTCTATCTGTGAGGATAAACAGAAACCATCGAGAAAGCTCCTGTCAACACTCATTTTCTTTTTTTCTTTCTTTTTTTTTTTTTGAGAGGTTTTTTGCTATAGGGCGCATGCGCTCGCCAGACAGAGAGAGAGAGAGACATAGAGACAGAAAGCAAGAAATCACCCCCCAGGGGGGATGGTCACGCCACAATCCCTTCTCCTCCATTCTCCTCTCGGGATCTTGGGCACGCACGCACACGCGCCCGGCGTGAGTTTTAAGCCACCGGGTCCGGGACTTGAACTGCGATCGACTACATGGGAGTCCAGCGACATAGCCATTACGCTAACTGCTGGTTCCCAACACTCATTTACTGAAAGAGGTCAAGATTAAACTAAAATATAACTCCAAAAATGGTAAACAGTCACGGTCAAGATTCTAATAATAAGACCTACACTTTGGCTTCAAAGAATTCAGAGACAAGATGAGCACTCCATTTTAACAAGGAAGGAGGTTTAATAGGGACGAAATGTTTGCATAAAAGAACACCTGGGACCAGAAGTTGGCGTAATGGCTATGTCGCTGGACTCCCACGTGGTCAACCGTGGTTTGAGTCCCAAACCCGGTGGCTTAAACTCACGCCGGGTGTGTGTGCGTGTGTGCCCAAGATCCCGAGAGGAGTGTGGAGGAGAAGGGATTGTGGCGTGGCCATTCCCCCGGGGGGTGATTTCTCGCTTTCTATCTCTCGGTCTCTCTCTGTCTTTCTGGCAAGCGCACATGCCCTATAGCAAAAACCTCTCAGAAAAAAAAAAAAAAAATACAAGAGCACCTGAAAATGTCACTGTAAGTGACGTGGAAGAGGAAGAGGACTACCATTTACAGTGCTGCGGAACTGCACGGGTGCTCTTCTGTGAGCTGAGACGCACACCCGAGCTGGAACAAGGCCTGTGGAACACACAAGCAGATTTAATGATGACGTTTAATTACAGGAATAATACCAGAAAGGATGAGCCCAGAGTGAGCAGAGGCTTAGGAATAACGAAGGGGGAAAACTCACAACCAAATACAGAAAAAGGAAAAACTCGAAGAGGGTGAGCTAGCAGGAACCAGGGGCTGGCGACAGGCAGGCCTGTTACCTCGGTCAAAGGAAATGCTCCCTCGAGTCAGGAAATGACAACGGCGAGGAGGAACGGAGGTCAGGACAAAGCAGCACTGATTTTCTTTTTTTTCTTAAGTTTTTCTAGGGCGCGTGTGTTCACCAGAAAGACAGAGAGACAGATAGAAATCACCTCCCAGGAGGGATGGCCACGCCGCAATCCCTTCCCCTCCATTCTCTTCTCAGGATCCTGGGCACGCACACACACGCACCCGGCATGAGTTTAAAGACACCGGGTCCGGGACTTGAACCATGGTTGACTACATGGGAGTCCAGCGACGTAGCCATTACACCATCTGCTAGTCCCGGCACTGATGTTTTAAAGGAGCCTCAGCCTCTCGGTTTGGTCCAGTTATGCTCCGTGACAAATTCACGCTGGTAGGGGCCTTCAGCTGATGGAGTGCTTTCTCCCACCGCGTGTTAATGCGCCGCCACGACATCGCTCCGCGGAAGGCAAGTGTATGTCCCGTGTCTCAGGGTCTTGAACAAATGACCACATTCGTAAGCGGTGTGAAAGGCTGGAGACAGGCACATGCTAGCTTTCGAAACTGAAGAGGAGGCGGCCACTGGTCTGCATTTGAAGATGCAGACCAGTGGCCTTCACACTGCTGTGTGGCACGACACTAGGTGATTTAAAAGTTGGCTTGTAAAGGTAAAGAAAAAAACAGAGTTAACAGGAAGATTTACCCAACTAGAAAATACAAGGGCGAGGGGCCTGGTGCCAGGGCTGGTGGAGAGGCAGACTGTGCATTTTTAAAAACACATGATTATGTCTTTGTGATACTCTGTGAACAAACCACAAACCCGGGACTGGGTGACAGGATAGGCTGGAAGCAGGTTCATAAAGGGCTGGACACAGAGTGTGGATTCCATGGACAGACAGTACCCCATAGGGAAGCAAATACTCCTATGGCTGGCCCTGACCCATGAATGAATGAGATGGTATTTTTGGTGACATACTTGTCAGAATTGCTGATGACAAGAAGTGTTAAGAGTGGCTAAGATCAGACTCACAGACCAGGGAGATGGCCCAATGACTAAGACGAAGCTCAAGGGATTTAGTTACCAAGCCCTACATGTAGGGGTGGAAAACTAAGCCCAACCAATACAGGACGGTGACCAGAGGGGTAACTATAACTTAGACTGCAGGGGGGTTACAGCTCAGGTGAATGCGGGGCCGGCTTAGCCTCGGGCACCTGCCAGATGTGCTATTGTGACACAGGGTGGCCTTCCCACCAGTTTAATATCTATAATAAGAGACGTGACCATCCCGTTTTCCCAAAATGGCCAAACACAACTGAGAAATTATACTCCGTTCTGCGCAGCATAATTCAAGAAGTAAACACAAACTAGAAGCTTCAGAGAGACAAGGAGAGGAGACGGATTCGGATGGTAGATGTTTACCTGAGAGGTCTTAGAGGAGACTTGGGGGCTGTCTCCAACTATCTCAAGGGCTCTCACGTAGAGGGAAGAATGCATTTTATTTCAGTAACTGAGACAAATGGAACCAAGTGAGGAGAGACTTCAAGGAAGTAAGAATTACCCAGGGTTGGCAGAGATACTACACAAAATACGATGTTTCACAGCTGCACTTTTGGGAAGTTAGATGGCTGCAGGGCTAGAGGAGAATGTCAAGGTATCACGGTCCTCTAGACACTGTCCGTGTGACAGATGCAAAATGATTTTTCCAACTAGTTCTCTGGTCGGTTATTCCGTTCTCAACCAGTCTACCAGCTGCACTCTCGGCACTGCCGCTGCGACGGCAGGGGGCGCCATCACACAGAAGATACCCTCGCCACAGGTGTGCGTGTGCTCCAGCGCCGTGCAGCACACGTCCACCCAGGGGACTTCAGAAAGTGCATGGAGGGAACCAGCAGTTAGTGTAATGGCTGTGTCGCTGGACTGCCACGTAGTCGACCACGGTTCACGTCCCGGACCCGGTGGCTTAGAACTCACGCCGGGCGCGTGTGCCTGCGTGCCCAAGATCCCGAGAGGAGAATGGAGGAGAAGGGATTGCGGCGTGATCATCCCCCCTGGGGGGTGATTTCTTGCTTTCTGTCTCTATGTCTCTGTCTGCCTGGCGAGCGCACGCGCCCCATAGCGAAAAAAAAAAAACCTCTAAAAAAAAAAAAAAAGAAAGTGCATGGAAATGTGCAGTAGGAAAAAGCTGTGCATGGGGACCACAGGGTGGTAGGGTGGATGGGGCGCTGGACTCCCACATGGCTGACTGCAGTTCGAGTCCAGGACCTAGTAGCGTGAAGACTCATGCCGGGAGTGTGTGCATGCCCAAATCCCAGGAGGGGAGTGGAGGAATAGGGACTGTGTGTGGCCATCCCTTCTGGTGGGCGGTGTCTCACTTGCCCTCTCACTGTCTCTCTCTGTCTCTAGCAGTGCATGTGCCTTATGGCAAAAACCTAAATAAAAACAACTGTGCATGCATTTCAAAATGTTTTGTGCACCAGAGTAAATTCATCCTCTAATCCCATTTTCCAACAAACGTTTTGAAGTTCTCACGTGTGCCTCCCAGAGCCCTCTCACCCCTTCTTTTTAGCTACACTGACATGGGGCTCTCAGCACCTGCAGGCCCCAGACCTCCCAGGCACAGTCCCCCGTCTCCCGGGACACTCATCTACATCCCAGCCAGCACCGCCTCACCGCCTCGGGACTCTCGTGCCACACCTTCATGAGTCGACAGCGCAGGTAGCTGCTGAGGACGTAGCGGATCCTCTCCATCTCCATCCGATGGATGCTGACCTTCAGATCCCCCTTTTTGGCTCTCCGGAGATTTTCTTCCTATTAAAAGAGAAACTGAAGTTTATAAAAAGCAAAGACTAGGGACCACTACCGTTGGTAACGCAGATGATCCAGAAACTATGCTTTAGTCAGAGGAAACGAGAACAACAAAAATGCAATATAATGTGTGAGAGCTCTGGTTTTCTTTTCTAAAAGTCTGTTTGTGGGGCCAGCGGGTGGCATGGTCGTTAAGGCGCGGGATTCTCACAGGCTGACTGCAGTTTGGGTCAGGGACATGGCGGTTTGATTTCTCACTGTCTCTTTCTGTCTCTCTGGTGAGCACAGATACCCTATAGCAAATTAACAATAATTATAACAAATACAATTAGATAAATTCTAAAAAAAATTTTTTTTAAGTTTATTTATTCTATGAGTGAGAGACAGGGAGAGAAATAGGGAGAGAGCTAAGAGACGCAGGTCTCCTGACAGGATCCTGACTGACACTGCGGTTTGCCCCTGGCCTGTCAGCCCAGATCGTGGACGCACACGCCCAGGTTACTCAGGGAGGTCTCATGGGCGCGCATACGCCCAGGGCACTCAGGGAGGTCTCGCGGGCACGCACACGCCCAGGTTACTCAGGGAGGTCTCGCGGGCACGCACACGCCCAGGTTACTCAGGGAGGTCTCGCGGGCACGCACACGCCCAGGTTACTCAGGGAGGTCTCACGGGCGCGCACACGCCCAGGGTACTCAGGGAGGTCTCGCGGGCACGCACACGCCCAGGGTACTCAGGGAGGTCTCGCGGGCACGCACACGCCCAGGGTACTCAGGGAGGTCTCATGGGCACGCACACGCCCAGGTTACTCAGGGAGGTCTCACGGGCGCGCACACGCCCAGGTTACTCAGGAAGGTCTCACGGGCGCGCACACGCCCAGGTTACTCAGGGAGGTCTCGCGGGCACGCATACGCCCAGGTTACTCAGGGAGGTCTCACGGGCGCGCATACGCCCAGGGCACTCAGGGAGGTCTCGCGGGCACGCACACGCCCAGGGTACTCAGGGAGGTCTCGCGGGCACGCACACGCCCAGGTTACTCAGGGAGGTCTCGCGGGCGCGCACACGCCCAGGGTACTCAGGGAGGTCTCGCGGGCACGCACACGCCCAGGTTACTCA
This sequence comes from Tupaia tana, assembly GCA_026018925.1. Classification (NCBI taxonomy): domain Eukaryota; kingdom Metazoa; phylum Chordata; class Mammalia; order Scandentia; family Tupaiidae; genus Tupaia; species Tupaia tana. The sequence goes on from JAKSZU010000002.1 coordinate 190,873,206, forward strand.
GGGAGGTCTCGCGGGCACGCACACGCCCAGGTTACTCAGGGAGGTCTCGCGGGCATGCACATGCCCAGGGTACTCAGGAAGGTCTCGCGGGCACGCACACACCCAGGGTACTCAGGGAGGTCTCACGGGCGCGCATACGCCCAGGTTACTCAGGGAGGTCTCGCGGGCACGCACACGCCCAGGTTACTCAGGGAGGTCTCATGGGCACGCACACGCCCAGGGTACTCAGGGAGGTCTCACGGGCGCGCATACGCCCAGGTTACTCAGGGAGGTCTCGCGGGCACGCACACGCCCAGGTTACTCAGGGAGGTCTCATGGGCACACACACGCCCAGGTTACTCAGGGAGGTCTCGCGGGCACGCACACGCCCAGGTTACTCAGGGAGGTCTCGCGGGCACGCACACGCCCAGGGTACTCAGGGAGGTCTCATGGGTGTGCATACGCCCAGGTTACTCAGGGAGGTCTCATGGGCACGCACACGCCCAGGGTACTCAGGGAGGTCTCGCGGGCGCGCACACGCCCAGGGTACTCAGGAAGGTCTCATGGGCGCGCACACGCCCAGGTTACTCAGGAAGGTCTCACGGGCGCGCACACGCCCAGGTTACTCAGGGAGGTCTCACGGGCATGCACATGCCCAGAGTACTCAGGGAGGTCTCATGGGTGTGCATACGCCCAGGTTACTCAGGGAGGTCTCACGGGCGCGCATACGCCCAGGTTACTCAGGGAGGTCTCGCGGGCACGCATACGCCCAGGTTACTCAGGGAGGTCTCACGGGCATGCACATGCCCAGAGTACTCAGGGAGGTCTCATGGGTGTGCATACGCCCAGGTTACTCAGGGAGGTCTCACGGGCGCGCATACGCCCAGGTTACTCAGGGAGGTCTCGCGGGCACGCATACGCCCAGGTTACTCAGGGAGGTCTCGCGGGCACGCATACGCCCAGGTTACTCAGGGAGGTCTCACGGGCATGCACATGCCCAGGTTACTCAGGAAGGTCTCACGGGCATGCACATGCCCAGAGTACTCAGGGAGGTCTCATGGGTGTGCATACGCCCAGGTTACTCAGGGAGGTCTCACGGGCGCGCACACGCCCAGGTTACTCAGGGAGGTCTCGCGGGCACGCATACGCCCAGGTTACTCAGGGAGGTCTCGCGGGCACGCACACGCCCAGGTTACTCAGGGAGGTCTCATGGGCGCGCACACGCCCAGGTTACTCAGGGAGGTCTCGCGGGCACGCATACGCCCAGGGTACTCAGGGAGGTCTCACGGGCACGCACACGCCCAGGGTACTCAGGGAGGTCTCACGGGCACGCACATGCCCAGGGTACTCAGGGAGGTCTCGCGGGCACGCATACGCCCAGGGTACTCAGGGAGGTCTCATGGGTGTGCATACGCCCAGGGTACTCAGGGAGGTCTCACGGGCACGCACATGCCCAGAGTACTCAGGGAGGTCTCACGGGCACGCACACGCCCAGGGTACTCAGGGAGGTCTCACGGGCACGCACACGCCCAGGGTACTCAGGGAGGTCTCGCGGGCATGCACATGCCCAGGGTACTCGGGGAGGTCTCGCGGGCACGCATACGCCCAGGGTACTCAGGAAGGTCTCACGGGCACGCACACGCCCAGGGTACTCAGGGAGGTCTCGCGGGCATGCACATGCCCAGGGTACTCAGGGAGGTCTCGCGGGCATGCACATGCCCAGGGTACTCAGGGAGGTCTCGCGGGCATGCACACGCCCAGGGTACTCGGGGAGGTCTCGCGGGCACGCACACGCCCAGGTTACTCAGGGAGGTCTCATGGGCGCGCATACGCCCAGGGCACTCAGGGAGGTCTCACGGGCACGCATACGCCCAGGATACTCAGGGAGGTCTCATGGGCGCGCATACGCCCAGGGCACTCAGGGAGGTCTCACGGGCACGCATACGCCCAGGGCACTCAGGGAGGTCTCACGGGCGCGCATACGCCCAGGGCACTCAGGGAGGTCTCACGGGCGCGCACACGCCCAGGTTACTCAGGGAGGTCTCACGGGCGCGCACACGCCCAGGTTACTCAGGGAGGTCTCACGGGCGCGCACACGCCCAGGTTACTCAGGGAGGTCTCGCGGGCACGCACACGCCCAGGTTACTCAGGGAGGTCTCACGGGCGCGCACACGCCCAGGTTACTCAGGGAGGTCTCACGGGCGCGCATACGCCCAGGGTACTCAGGGAGGTCTCGCGGGCACGCACACTCCCAGGTTACTCAGGGAGGTCTCACGGGCATGCACATGCCCAGAGTACTCAGGGAGGTCTCGCGGGCACGCACACGCCCAGGTTACTCAGGGAGGTCTCATGGGCGCGCACACGCCCAGGGTACTCAGGGAGGTCTCACGGGTGCGCATACGCCCAGGGCACTCAGGGAGGTCTCGCGGGCACGCACATGCCCAGAGTACTCAGGGAGGTCTCGTGGGCACGCACACACCCAGGTTACTCAGGGAGGTCTCATGGGCGCGCACACGCCCAGGGTACTCAGGGAGGTCTCGCGGGCACGCACACGCCCAGGTTACTCAGGGAGGTCTCACGGGCGCGCACACGCCCAGGTTACTCAGGGAGGTCTCACGGGCACGCACACGCCCAGGTTACTCAGGGAGGTCTCATGGGCGCGCACACGCCCAGGTTACTCAGGGAGGTCTCACGGGCACGCACACGCCCAGGGTACTCAGGGAGGTCTCATGGGCACGCACACGCCCAGGGTACTCAGGAAGGTCTCACGGGCATGCACATGCCCAGGGTACTCAGGGAGGTCTCTGGACGTGAACTGATGCATCAACCTTCCCATGTGCATGTGCCTAGTGCCACGTTTTATCACGGAGCCCCTTGGGCCCTTCATTTTCTTCTATTTTTTTAATTAGCTGCATAATATATAATTATAGTCTCACTGTGTAAAATTTAAACAATACTCACTAGTTTCTAGAAAATGACCATTCAAGGGACTAGCAGTTGATGGAATGATTGGCTATGTTGCTGGACTCCCATGTAGTTGACCGCGGTTTGAGTACTGGACCTGGTGGCTAAAATTCATGACGGGCGCATGTGCGTGCATGCCCAAGATCCCAAGAGGAGAAAGGATTGCAGTGTGGCCATCCCCCCTGGGGGGTGATTTCTCGCTTTCTGTTTCTCTGTCTCTGTCTTTTTGGCAAGTGCACACACCCTAGAGCAAAAACCTCTCCGAAAAGAAAAGAAAAGAAAATGACCATTTGAATACAAGCTGACTCTGCTCAGTCAGAAGGGCCCAGAGAACCTCAGCACAAGGTCTCATGGCTCTCCAAAGCAGTGCTGACACATTGTGGAGAAAGCGTAAAATGCCAACCTTCCAGAGCTACTCTGAAGCTAAGAGTTATTTAAGTCCAGATCATCAAGCCAAGGACCGTGACTCAAATGCTCGCAGAGGCCAGAGTTAGGGTACATGAGAACGGAGGGTAGTCAGGGGCTGCGGGAAAGAAGCGGGTAGCCCTCACCCTGATTGGTTAACTGTCCTCATGCAGATGTGTAGGGCCAACGATGGCAGGTTTCAGACTTTCCAGGGGAAGCTGATACCTAGATATTTATAGGTACTTCCAGGCTTTGTAAACGTAAATGGCTAATTCAACATAAAAAGAACACTGGGGCCATGGGACCAGCAGTTAGCATAATGGCTGTGTCGCTGAACTCCCATGTAGCTGACTGTGGTTCAAGTCCCAGACCTGGTGGCTTAAACTTACGCCAGGCGCGTGTGCGTGCGTGCCCAAGATCCCGACAGGAGAATGGAGAAGGGATTGCAACATGGCCATCCCCCCCAGGGGGTGATTTCTCGCTTTCTTTCTCTCTGGCTTTCTGGTAAGCATGCGCGCCCTATAGCAAAAACCTCTCCAAAAAAAAAAAATTTTTTTTTTTAAAAAAGAACACTGGGGCCAACAGGTAGCATGGTGGTTAAGGTGCTGGCCTCTTACATGGCTGTCTGTGGTTCGAGCCCTGGACCTGACAGCTTGAAAATCACACCGGGTGCATGTGCATGAGTGCCCAAAGTCCCAGGAAAAGAATGAAGGACAAGGGATTGCAGTGGGTCCATTCCCTTTGGGGGTGATTTCTCACTTTCCCTCTCTTTGGCTCTTTGAGTAAGCCAAAAAAATAATAATAATAATAATACTGAGCCAAATGAAAGAGATTTTCTCACCAACCACAATGTCTCGCTGACCAAATGCTTTTAACTTTCTCTTCCCTTGCAACCCTGAGACACGCAACCCCTACCATGTGATCCAGCTGCTCCATGACGCATTCCACGATCTCGGACTTGCTTTCTAGCAGCTCGGGAGCGAACTTCTCATTCATCCAGGCCTAAAAGGCAAAGCCGGAGAAAGTGAGCACCACTCGTGATGGAGCGAAACACCCCGGGACGGTTCACATGCCATGAAAACCACAGATACCCCTGCGTGCCTTGGGATACTGGAAGTGCTTTAAAGACAAAATGTGTCTAGAGATGGTTTTTCTGTGTGTTCTTTCAGTGGAGAGACTGGGTTCACAACCTCAAAAAACCCCAACGTTAAAAAACAATAATCAAGGGGGTACGGCAGGTGGCGTGGTGGTTAAGGCGCTGGACTCTCACACGACTGACCATTATTCGAGTCCCAGACCTGGCAGCTTGCGTCCTCTCTCTCACTCTCTGGTCAAATTGAAGAATAATAAATAAATAAAATTAAATAAATAATTCTAAAACAAAAACAAAAAACCCAACATTAAAAAATAATAATGGCGATGTACTTCGGCCATCAGCATGAGAGCCTCGCTGCCTAGTACCCCCACCTGGTGGTCAGTCAGTCCCTTTCACCAAGTACCATTAACACCTTTCGACTGCTTCACCAGCTACTTGCCACCAGAGGGCGTGAGCACCACTTCTATTTTGAGAGAGACAGCAACCCAAGATGGCAATCCATCCATCTGGTCATTCCCGAAGCTCAGGACTCTTGGCCAGATAGTTTTTCGTTCATCATTATATTATCTGAGAGAAAATGGAAATTTATCCTACTGATGGGAAAAAAACTCCACAAATTAACTCACCAGTGGCCCCAGAATATGAAGAATCATGTCACAATAGAAATGGATACTTACCCATTGAGCGGTTTTGGAGCAAGGGTAAACCCCTAGCATAATTATACTCAGGCCTGGCTGCTCCATCTTAGAGAGTAACGCTTGAAGAACTGACCTACACTATACTGTTCACCTTTTCAATCCTATCAATCTGAGAGGTATGAAATATCTCCTGATTTTCGTCTTCATTTTCCTGATCACTAAAAAGGTTATGCATTTTTTCATATGCTTACTGGTCATGCCTGTGAAGTCTGCCTTTTTAAAAAACATTTACTTATTTATTTGTTGTGATTTTCGGGCTGCCACATCCAGGACTTGAACTGTGGTCGGTCATATGGGAGTCCAGCACCTCGAGCACCGTGCAACCTGAGAAATCCAGGAAGACTGTTTTTCTATTGGGCGGTCTAAAAAGTCTGTCTGCATACTCTGGGTAAGAATCTTTCTTCAGTTACGTATTTTGCAAGCATCTTCTCCCAGTTTGGTAGCTTGCCTTTTTACTCTCATCAAGGAATATAAACAGAAGTTTCTAATTTTTAATGTAAAACTGAGTACACCAGTTTTTTTCCTTTATACTTTTTTTTTTTTTTTTACTTTTATTCTGATGAAACATGAGTTCTTTATTTCTTTATTATTTATTTTGGAGAGATTTTTGCTATAGGGTGTGTGTGCTCACCAAAGAGACAGAGATAGAAAGTGAGAAATCACCCCTGGGGGCGATGGCCATGCTGCAATCCCTTTTCCTCCATCCTCCTCTAGGCATTTTGGGCACGCATGCACATGCACCCGGCATGTTTCAAGCCACTGGTTCAGGACTCAAACTGCAGTCAGTCACAAGGGAGTCCAGCACCTTAACCACTACACCACTTGCTGGCCCCTCCCTCTTTCTTTCTCTCTGTCTTTCCTCAGTCAATGCTCATGTCCTCTGGCAAAATTAAAAACAGACCAAAAAAAAGAATCACTGTGAAATTGTAAAGATTACATTTAAAATCTGTCTTCCCTTGGGACCGGCAGGTGGCATGGTGATGAGGGGCACTGGACTCCCACATGGCTGGCTGCTGTTCAAGTCCCAGACCTGGCAGCTTGCTTTCTCACTTTCCCTCTCACTCTCTCTCACTCTGTCCCTCCCTATCAAATTAAAATAATAAACAAACAAAGTTAAAGAAATAAAATCTCTCTTCCCTCAGTTTTGTCACTCATGATAGCATGTATGGCAGGAAAGAATAAATAATGAACACTAAAGTAGTCAACATGAGAAAGTTCTGGAAAGGAGCCTTAAAGGGCAAGTACACGAATAAGGTGGCAGGCATAGTGGATTAAGAGCACATGTTTTGGAGCCTGAGAAAACTAGTTCATTTCCTGGCCTGCTGTCCTTGTGTGACCTTGGGCAAGGTGCTTTTCATCCCCAAGCTTCAGTTCCCACAGCTCTAAAATGGAGATAACAGGGAGAGTGGACATTGCCTGAGGGTTTAGCATGTGTCAGACAGCACGCTAAGCACTTTACAAATATTACCTTTTCTAATTCGCCAATGGGTATGTACGCTTGCCAGAGAAGCAAAGAGAGAGAGAAGGAAAGTGAGAACACACCTTCCCAGGGGACGGGCACGCCACAATTCCTTCTCCATCTCCCTTTCAGGATTTTGGGCACACATATCCAACAGTTTTGCAAGCCTCTGGTCCAGGACTTGAACTGCACAAACGTATGAGATCCAGCCACCTTCACCACCTTGCCACTGGCTGGCCCACAAATTATATCTCATTTAATCCTCTCAGCGACTCAGAAACAGCCACTATTGGTACTTGTATTTTTAAAGTCAAGGAGAGTCTTGAGACAAATGATGTAACTGCTGAAGGCCACGTAACAGACTAGCAGCACAGACTAAAATCCAGATAGTCTGAACTCCACATTTGAAAGGCTTCTGGAGAAGTCTAAAGAATTTCATACAATTACTGGCACACAGGAAATACTCAACAAATCAAAGCTAGGTAGCTATTAATATTGAAAGGAGAAATATGTCAGGAATGATATGTCGGATAAACAGTGGAATTATGGGGGAGTTGAATCAAGAAAATAGATGGGAGGAAAAGGAATATGGCCAGTTTTCTTTTTTTTGGAGAGGTTTTTTTTTTTTTTGCTATAGGGCGCGTGCGCTAGCCAGACAGAGAGACAGAAAGCGAGAAATCACCTCCCGGGGGAATGGCCATGCTGCAATCCCTTCTCCTCCATTCTCCTCTTGGTATCTTGGGCATGCACGCACAGGCGCCCGGCGTGAATTTAAGCCACCGGGTCCAGGACTCAAACCATGGTCAGCTACATGGGAGTCCAGCAACATAGCCATTACGCTAACTGCTGGTCCCGGCCAGTTTTCTCTTAAAGAAGGTGTTTTGGGACTTTTTTTTTGCCACCCTGGTCAATCTCCAGGGAAAAAGCAGATGTCTCAAGGTTCCAAGTAGAGAATGTGCAAGGCTCCGTCACATCTCCAGACCCCTGTGGATCCCACGAGGACTCTGGCTCTGTGAACTGTCCTATGAAATGTGTTCAAAGCTGTCCCTCACTGACCCCGCTTGAAGATTTCATTAGATATTAGGATTTTTTTCTTTTCTTTTTTTATAACTCTAGATATAAATTATAGTTTTAATCAATATTGAACAGCATACATATATATTCTTTTTAAAAATTATTTAATTCCATTTGTTATTATTTTTTAATTTGACCAGAGAGAGAGAGAGAGACAGAGAGAAAGGGAAAGCAAGAAAGCAAGCCACCAGGTCTGGGACTCGAACTATGGTTGGCCATGTGGGAGTCCAGTGTCTTTAATCACCATGTCACTTGCCAGCTCCTCACTCTTTCTTCTTAACCTGCTGGTGTGATGGCGCCACAGCTCTTAACTTTGTTCCTGCACTGCTGTGTGCCCTCCTGTAAGGGCTTGTGTTGTGTGGGAAGGCATAGGTATTACTCATAATGATACAAGCTTTAAAAAGTGGGAACCAGGAGCCAGCAGATTGCACAGCGGTTACGTTGCTGGACTCCCACATGGTCTGGACTCCCACATGGTCGACCACGGTTTGAGTCCTGGACTCAATGGCTTGAAAATCACACTGGGCGTGTGTGCATTCCCAAGATAAATACCATTTATTTCTTCCAGGAGAGAGTCAGGCACTCAAAACAAGGTCCATCCACTCCCAGTCTCAGTCAGCAGGGTCACTGGCACACTGACATACACAGGACGTGCACAAGGAGACTAAACATGACCCTGAGAACTTCCCATGTGAGTCCAGTTATGTCATCTGGCCCCAATATTAGGACGTTTCTAGCAGAGAATGTCGCTGCTACATCCTATTCCTAAATAGGTGATAAGATCTAGTTTCAGTTCTTTTTCAATTTTAGGCCTAGAATTCCATTTTTTCATGTTCTGATCCCTGATATCTGCACCATGGAACCAAATAAAATGGTGAAGATTGGAGGAAAGGGATCCTTTGGGCATGCTTACCTGCTCCAGCCTTTCAATGAGCTCTGCAGGAGTCAGGACCACCTCCTCGCTTCCCTCCTCTGAGTCCTGGCCTGGGAGATCCAGCTCCTCTGCCATCCTCTCTGAAGCCAGAAACACAATGAGGAGGAATCAATGCCCTGAAATGCATTTTCCGTGTACTTGTGAGACTAGGCAGCGATGGAAGCGGAGGAGGAAGTGTGGTGGGTCGTAGAAGCCCAAGAGCAGTGGCTAGACAACTCATCCACTAACTCCAGGGCTGGGCCTCTTCCGGTAAGGCGCAGGGCAGGCCCGTTTCTCCCACTGGGCACCCCTTACCGCTTGTCTTTCTAGCAGAGGTCCTTTGCCTCGGGAACTCTGCTCGACTGGGGACAGGCACTTCTAAATACTGGGGTCAGCACAGTCGCCCCATAATGCTGCGAGAACTAGGCAAGCCTGAGCGCCAGAGCCACAGCCCCGGCGACGTCGGGGCAGTCAGGGGCTCCCAGGCCTTAAGAAGACGGGAATGGGGCCGAGGCAGGCCCCGTGAGCACCTTCCCCTTCTGGCCGCCGCTCCCTCCAACCCACACGCTCAGAGGCCCCACTCGGACGCGCGCTCGGACCTGGGGCTGAGAGGAGCTCGGGGGCAGCGCGCGGCACCGGCCGGGAGCTTGAGGGACAGCGGCCGGACTCTCCCGAGAAGCACTGCGAGCCGAGGGCGGCGGAACCACCCGCCCCGGGCCCTCCAGAAACTCACCCGACCCTCCAGCTTTGCAGTTCCCGGGAATTTGCCGCTCCGGCAGGACGTCATCGCGCATGGGCGGTGCTAACCAATCACGGCCCGGGAGGAGGCCCCGCCCAGGCCGAGGGGCGGAGACTGTCCTCCAGCTGCGCGCACTCCTGCCTCCCTCCGAGCCTTCCTCTCATCCGCAGCGGCCCGGGGCCGTCTGGACCCGCAACGTGGCGGCTGGAAGGGCGTCCGGGTAGATCTGGCCCAGTGGGCCGGGCAGAGAAGTGGGTGTTCAGTTCAGGCCACTTCCGGCTCAGGGGTCATACCCCCTGCAGCCTGGCGGCTCTTGGGGTTCCTGCATCTTTGGTAGGATTGCAGCTGTGGCCACTATTTTCGGTTCTTAAGGCAACTGCATTGCGAGGGAACCGTGAGAAATGCGGATTCCCAGGCCCCCAGCCATGCCGAATCAGAAATTCTGGGGCGTTTCCGCAGATCCCGCACGTGCTTCTGCAGGTGAGGTTCGGAAACCACTGCTTTAGGTGATGCTTCCACCCCAGCTGCCTGGCCTCTCCAGGGTATTTTGACTGGCTATGGCCGTCTCCCAGCTCATTGGTTGGTGAATTTGTTTTTTTCTAGCCCAATGGAAAAAAAACCAGCTGCTTATATGGCCAAGATGGTGGAAAATGCAGGAGACCAGGACCAGGCTTGGGTCTATCTTAAAATCTAGGCAAAACATTCTTAAATCTAGGCCATTCATGATAGTCCAGATTCCTTTTTCTCCTCAGAGTCAATCTCTTCTGAAATTGTTGCTAACAGGAATGTCTGAGATGGGGTGATTTGTAAACTGAGGTTTATTTGGCCCACAATTCTAGTGGCCAAAAGTGCCAGGCCAGTGTGTGTCACAACATAGCTGAGGAAGCAGAGAGGGTGGAGGGTGTGTGCAGAGAGAGCAGCCTGGGGACAGCGATCTTCCTTTTATAACCTGCTCTTGCAAGAATAACCCCTTCTCATGAGATCTAAAACTTTCAGCAAGTCAGCACTAGTCCATTCCTAAGGCAGATGCTACTCTGATCCAGTGTACCCACTAGGCCTTACCACCTCCCAATACCACTGGGGACTACATTCCAAAAAGTAAAACTGAAGAGGACAAACCTTTTATTTATTCATTTATTCTGAAAGATTTTTGCTATGAGGCATGTGTGCTTGCCAGATAGAGAGGCAGTGAAAAATCATCCCCCACGGAGGTGGCCATGCCCCAATACCTTCTCCTCCATTCTCTTGGGATTTTGGGCACGCAAGCAGTGTGTTCAGCTTGAGTTTCAACCTGCTGGGTCCGGCATTCACACCGCGGTGGGCCACATGGGAGTCCAGCACCTTAACAACCGCTATGCCACTTACTGGCCTCATGGAGGATAAACCATTATCTGAACCATGACATAGTGCAAGGAGACACAAAAACTCTCTGCCATTTGCTTGTTGTGGAATATACAACGATCACAACATTTCCCCTTTTTTAAAATTAAATCTGTCTTCTGAAACGTGGCCAACATAACATTTAACAGGTTGAATAAAATTATTTTCTTGACGATTTTCTGGATAGGAGTCAAGTGAAGAGAAAGGTGACCTTCGTAAGGAAGTTCATGCCTTTACATCACATGCTTCTTGGATTAAAGGCCCCTATGTCCAAGTGCTGGTTAGGTCTTCATATTTATTATAGTCCATACAACTCAAGGGAATTGCCCTTAGGCCTAAATGAAACCAGGTCAGACTCAATATTTCCTAATGCCAATGGCATAGAGCAGTGATTTTTGCTGGTTTTTTTTTTTTTTTTTTTTTTTTTTTTTAGAGAAAAGGATTTTTGCTACAGAGTGTGTGTGCTTGCCAGAGAGACAGAGAGAGATAGAGAGACAGAGAAAAATGCCCCCCAGGGGATTGGCCATGCCACAATCCCTTCTTCTCCATTCTTGTCACAGGATCTTAGACACAGCCATATATGTGCCTGGCATGAGTCTCAAGCCACTGGGTCTGGGACTCAAACTGTGGTCAGCCATGTGGGAGTCCAGTGACGCAAGTGCTACGCCATCTGTTGGCCCTGGCAGTGGTCTTTAATGTAGATAGTTACGGGAAAGGGTTTGAAGACAGTCAAAGGAAAAGTTAAAGGGTAGCCTTGCTCTTCAACGTACCATGTATGAAAATTTCACTTACTGTCTTTAATGTTATCGTCTCTCTTTTGTTTGTGTTAATGGAGCATAGACATGGGCACCAGTTTGAGAACTTCATCTAAGTATAGAAATGAGTTGTTCCACTTTTAACTAAGTCATTAAAAAAAGATTTTTGTTTGGACAATCTTAAGGAGTATTTGAAAGTTTATTTCTTCCTTGAGCAAGAGAGACAGAGACAGAAGCAGAGAGAGACAGTACCCCCAACAGAGTCTTCATGCTGCGGTCCACCTCTAACTTCGGTCAGTCCCCATCATGGGCATGTGCATGTCCAGCATACTCAGGGAAGTCTCTGGAGGGAAACCCGAAACCTTTCCAAGGTGTGGGCCTCACAGAGCAATGCATTTCAGTGTTGTGACACTGTCTGGCCCCAGTGGTCATTTTCTTGAGCTGGTGAAATACTGTAAGATTTCTTTAGATTTGCTCTTAAGCTCCAAACTAACTTCCTAATTAGAGTTACAGAGACAGAACAGTGCTCAGACATTAGTTCAAACAAACAAACAACAACAACAACAAAGGGGGCTGGGACCAGCAGATGGTGTAATGGCTGCGTCGCTAGACTCCCATGTAGTCGACTACAGTTTGAGTCCCAGACCTGGTGGCTTAAACTCACGCCGAGTGCGTGTGCATGTGTGCCCAAGATACCCAGAGGAGAATGAAGGGATCAGCATGGTCATCCCCCCTAGGGCGTGATTTCTCACTTTCTGTTTCTCTCTTTCTGACGAGTACACGCACCCTATAGCAAAAACCATCAGATGGCTTGGTGCACACTTTCACATGGTCAACCACAGTTCAAGTCCCAGGCCTGGTGGCTTGCTTTCTCACTTTCCTTCTCTCTCTGTGTGTGTCTTTCTCTGGTCAAATTAAAATAAATGAGTGAATAAATAAAATGAAATAATTCTTAAAAAAAAATTTTGCTAGCATAATCTTGTTTTTGACAATGACCCTTAACAAAAAATCTCTGGTAGTGTCAAATTTATCAAATTATTTCTTTTATAAAAAGAGGCTTACATTTTTAAGAAGTAGGCATGCGTTCCTCTAGAGCGTCCTGGTTTCAGGCAGTGTCACTAAGTTCACATCTGCATCGTTTAGGGATATGAAAAGGCCTTCGATACAATGCTGAAGAGCCATGACCTTCGTTTTGGTCACGTCATCGTGTCTCCTCAGGAACAAAACAAACGTTGTGCTGTCCTCCTAAAGTAGCCTTGGACGTTGGCCCTCCAAATAGGACGCCGCAGATGCTGGTGGGCTGTCTGCGACCCTCTGCACATTCCCAAGCTTTGAGTACTGCAGAGTACTATGAAAGACCCATTTATGGGGCCAGCAGGGGGCGTGGTGGTTCACGCGCTGGACTCCCACATGGCCTACCTGGATTTGAGTCCCAGACATGGCGGCTTGCTTTCTCACTCCCCACCCTCTCTGGTGAGCACACGTGCCTTACAGCAATTTAAATAAATAATTCTTTATTTATTTATTTATTTATTTATTTATTTATTTATTTTAATTTTTTTTTATTATCATCATATTCTTCTTTATATTACATTGAATTACATATAACTTTACATTGTATTACATTACTTTTTCAAAAGGGAATGCCATGTCAGTCAGTACAGAGACATTAATCTCCCCGCTTCAACATTCAATATCTTTTCTATGTTTTCCCCAATCATTATTATTATTCTAATTATTTTTTAAGACAGTCCATCGCTATTTCTCATGTTGCTTGTACAAATGCTTTGCCCATCATGAAATACTTCTCAGACAAATCCAGTTGAGAATACTATACATGTCAACATCAACAGTTAATAAGCCATATCTGTTTCTCACTAATGTCCTGCCTCTCTATTGTTCATTTGTTATCTTTCTCTATCCTCTTCTCTTCACTTCCCCCATTCCACACTGTCCTATTCTCATTAAGTACCTTCACTGCTTTTATGTCCTCCAATTTTTTTTTCACTATCATAGAATGCTGATAGTCGGTATATATTGAGTGGATACATACAATATCTTTCTTTCATATCCTGGCTTACTTCACTCAGCAATATATCCTCCGTATCTGACCACTTTCTATCAAATTCCAGGGCCTTGTTATTTTTTATGGCTGAGTAGTATTCCATAGAGTATATATACCACACTTTTCCAATCCATTCATCAGTTTGTGGACATTTAGGTTGGTTCCATGTCTTGGCAATTGTGAATAATGCTGCAATAAACATTGATGTGCAAGCACTTTTCTGACTGAGCGTTCTCCTGTCTTTTGGGTAAATACCCAGAAGTGGGATTACTGGATCGAATGGTAGTTCTATTTGTAGATCTTTGAGGAACCTCCATATTGTTCTCCACAGTGGTTGAACTAGTTTACATTCCCACCAACAGTGTAGGAGGGTTCCCTTTTCACCACATCCCCGCCAACACTTATCACTTTTTATATTCTTAATCTTTGCCATTCTGACAGGGGTTAGGTGGTATCTCATTGTAGTTTTTATCTGCATCTCCCTTATGATGAGGGATGTTGAGCATTTCCTCATATGCTTTTTGGCTATTCGTATGTCTTCCTTAGAGAGACTTTTGTTCAGCTCATTTTCCCACCTTTTAATTGGGTTAATCATTTTTTTTCGCATAAGGCACTTGAGTTCCCTATGTATTCTGGTTATCAGTCCCTTGTCTGAGGCATATTTAACAAAAATATTTTCCCATTCTGAGGGTTGTCGGTTCACACTTGTTACTGTGTCCTTTGCTGTGCAGAAACTTCTTAGTCTAATATAGTCCCACTTGTCTATTTTAGGGATTATTGCCTGTGCCTTGGGAGTCTTATTTAAGAAGTCTTTGCCTACTCCAATGTCCCCCAGAGTTTCCCCAGCATTTTCCACCAGTAGTTTTATTGTTTGAGGTTTTAGGTTAAGATCTTTGATCCATTTTGAGTTGACTGTTGTTAGTGGTGAAAGATGGGGGTTCAGTTTCATCTTTCTGCAGGTGGATACCCAGTTTTTCCAGCACCATTTACTAAAGATGTTTTCCTTTTCCCAATGGATTGACTGATATCCTTTGTCAAAGATCAGTTGGCTGTAAGCTTTGGGGGTTATTTCTGGGGTCTCTATTCTCTTCCATTGGTCCACATGTCTGTTTTTATGCCAATACCATGCTGTTTTGATGACCACAGCTTTATAGTATATCTTGGGATCAGGGAGTGATATGCCTCCTACTCCACTCTTCTTGCGCAGGATTGCTTTTGCAATACGAGGTCTTTTATGGTTCCAGACAAATTCTATGATTGCCCTTTCTAGATCTCTGAAGAATATCTCTGGTATTTCGATTGGAATTGCATTAAACATGTAGATTAATTTGGGTAGAATTGCCATTTTGATTATGTTAATTCTTCCAATCCAGGAGCATGGGATATCCTTCCACTTTTTTATGTCACTTTCAATGTCTCTTTTAAGATTTTCGTAGTTTTCTTTATAAAGATCTTTGACTTTCTTAGTTAGGTTTATCCCTAGGTATCTTATACACCTTGTGGCTACGGTGAAAGGGATTCCTTTCTTCAGCTCTGCTTCGTTCAACTTGTTGTTCATAAATAGAAATGCTATAGATTTTTGGATATTGATTTTGTATCCTGCCACTTTACTGTATTCACTTATTACTTCAAGCAGTTTTTTCCCATTCAGCTTTTCCCCATTCAGTATAATGTTAGCTGTAGGTTTTTCATAGATGGCTTTTATTGTGTTGAGAAATGACCCTTCTATACCAATCTTACTGAGAGTCTTAATCATAAAAGGATGCTGTATTTTATCAAATGCTTTCTCCGCATCAATTGAGATGATCATATGGTTTTTATCTTTCTTTCTGTTAATGTGGTGTATTACATTTATGGTCTTGCGTATATTGAACCATCCTTGCATCCCTGGTATAAAGCCTACCTGATCGTGATGAATGATCTTTGTTATATGTTGTTGGATACGATTTGCGAGTATTTTGTTGAGAATTTTCGCATCTATATTCATCAATGATATTGGTCTGTAGTTTTCCTTTTTTGTCATATCCTTATCTGTTTTGGGGATGAGGATGATGGAGGCTTCATAAAATGAATTTGGAAGGTTTCCTTCCTTTTGAATCTTTAGAAATAATTTTAGTAGGATAGGGGTTAACTCTTCCTTAAAAGTTTTGTAGAATTCACAAGTGAAGCCATCTGGGCCTGGTCTTTTCTTTGTTGGGAGGTTATTTATTACTGATTCAATCTCCTGGCTTGTTATAGGTCTATTCAGGTTCTCTATGTCTTCCTGATCCAATCTTGGTAGATTATATGCATCCAGGAATTTGTCCATCTCCTCCAGGTTATCTTGTTTGTTGGCGTAAAGTTGCTCATAGTATCCTCTAATGATATTTTGTATTTCTGCTATGTCTGTGGTAATATTGCCTGTTTCATCACATATTTGATTAATCTGGTTTCTTTCTTTCTTCTTCTTAATCAGTCTAGCCAATGGTGTGTCGATCTTGTTAATCTTTTCAAAGAACCAGCTTTTGCTTTCATTTATTTTCTGTATGGTTCGTTTATTTTCTATTTCATTTATTTCTGCTCGAACCTTTATTATTTCTTTTCGCCTGGCATTTTGGGGATTTGTTTGTTGTTGTTTTTCCAATTCTCTGAGGCATGATGATAAGTTATCTAGTTGCCATCTTTCTGTCCTTTTCTTATGTGCACTAATTGCTATGAATTTTCCTCTTATGACTGCTTTTGCTGTGTCCCATAGATTCTGGACACTTGTGTACTCATTATCATTAGTTTCCATAAATTTTTTTATTTCAGCCTTAATTTCTTCAGTAGCGAAGAAGTCATTCAGAAGTAGGTTGTTCAGTTTCCATGTGTTCGTGTATTTTCGGGGTTGTGTCTTGAAATTAATCTTGAGTTTAATTCCATCATGGTCAGAGAAGATGCTGGGTACAGTTTCTATGCCTTTGAATCTATAAAGGCTTGATTTGTGTCCTAATATATGATCTATCTTTGAAAAGGTTCCATGTCGGGGTGAGAAAAATGTATATGTTGTGGATGTAGGGTGGAAAGTTCTATAGATATCTGTCAAGCCCATTCCATTTATAGTATCATTTAAGTCCTGTATCTCTCTATTTATTTTCTGTCTAGAAGACCTGTCTATAGGAGATAATGGGGTGTTGAGATCTCCAACAATTATAGTATTTCTCCCTATCTCTCCTTTTAGCTCCAACAGTCTTTCCTTCACATATTTAGGCGCACCTGAGTTGGGTGCATAGATATTTATAAGGGTTATGTCTTCTTGCTGGATTACCCCATTTACTATTATATAATGCCCTTCTTTGTCTCTTCTTACAGTCTTTGTCTTGAAATCTATTTTGTCTGAGATCAATATCGCTACTCCAGCCTTTTTTCGATTTCCATTTGCATGGAGTATCTTTTTCCAGCCCTTGACTTTTAGTCTATGTATGTCTTTATCCATAAGGTGAGTTTCTTATAGGCAACAGATAGAGGGTTTCTGTTTTCTTATCCAGTCAGCCAGTCTATGTCTCTTTACTGGAGAATTTAATCCATTGACATTCAATGTAATTATCGATATTTCCGTACCTGATCCTATCATTAAGTGAGCCATTTTCTTGGTTGCTCTTTGTTCTCGTATAACTGTCTCTGATTTTTTAGTTTTCCTGGTATAATACTCCCTTCAGAACCTCTTGAAGAGCTGGTCTGGAGTTGGTAAATTCCTTCAAATTTTGTTTATTCGAGAATGTTTTTATCTTTTTTTCCCATATGAAAGATAATTTTGCCGGGTATAATATTCTTGGTTGAAATTGTTTTTCACTCAACACTTTTACTATGCTTCCCCATTCTTTCCTTTCTTGCATTGTTTCCGCCGAAAGATCCGATGTTAGCCTGATGGGGTGACCTTTGTAAGTAACCTGGCGTTTCCCTCTTGCCAACTTTAGTATCTTGTCTTTGTCTGTTGTTTTTGCCAGTCTGGCTATAATGTGCCTTGGAGAGGATCTTCTTGGGTTGATTCTACCCGGGGTCCTATGTATTTCCTGGGTCTGAATATTTGAGTGCCTTTCTAGATTTGGAAAGTTTTCTTCCAGGATCTCATGGAATAAATTATCTAGGCCCTTATTATTTTCTTCCTCTTCTGGAATACCTATTATCCGGATGTTGGGGCGCTTGATAGTATCCAGTATTCCTCGTATATTATCCTCATTTTTCATGGTTGTTTTCTCAATCTTCTTGATGCTTTTTTCTAGGTCAGATGTTTTGTCTTCTACGTTAGATATTCGATCTTCTGCCTGGTCTAACCTACTTTTAATACTTTCAAGGGAGGTTTTGATTTCCTGTATCACATTCTTCATTCCTAGAAGTTCCATCTGGTTCTTGTTTAAGGTATCCATTTCTTCTTTCAAGTCATTGAAGGACTTCCTCATCTCCTGGAGCTCCTTGTCTCTTTTCTCTTCCATCTCAGTTAGTTTGGTCACTACAAATAATCTGAATTCCTTATCAGACATGTCCACGACGTCCATTGTATTGACTGTGGGTGATGTAGGCTTGATGATTTCCCTTGAGGGAGAGGCCTTTTGTTGGTTGCTCATATTTCTGGAGCCTCTGCGATTGTTCTTAGTCATTAGGTATTCTATATGTTTCTTCCTAACTGATTGTTAATAGTTGTACAGGCTTAGAAAATTGATGATTTCCCTTATGGTTAGCCTACCTGTTGCTCACAATTACCATTAACTGTTGCCACTACCCTGGATGGCCCAAAGTCCAACCTGTCTCTAAGGACAGGTGAGCCTACAATTGACTGAATAAGCAACACCCCAAGAGCAAAGAAAAACAAACTGAAAAAAGGAAATTGCGCGGCGCGCTTGCGCGGCGCGCTTGCGCGCCGCGCGCTATTCAAATCACCAGAACTCAGAGTCCAAAGGCTAGTGGGAAAGTGTCAGAAGATGAGTGACAGGACCAGGTTGGTCAGGTCTGGAGCCTGAGTCCGCCTGGTGCCCGGAACTGCTGGCCGGCTCGATCCGGATTGCGGGTGGGGTGGGGTGGGAGTTCGCCTTAAAGTCCCAGACAACCAACCTGGGGTCCAAGGAGGAGAAACGGTGGGGATGCGTGGAGATTCGGAAAGGTCGGGCCTGCAGCCTCAGTCCGCCTGGTGCCCGGAACTGCTCAATAAATAATTCTTAAAGAAAAACCCATTTATTCCAGCTCTTGTGGGACTGGGGGGAGACAATCCTCCGTGCTACGCATTTGCACACCGAGGTTGGTCACTGTGTGACGGTCATACTTGATGTTTATCCTCCTTCAGCCAAGCACAAATGAGCAGGAATCACTGGGGCTGTTTATGTTGGTATTTGTGTCACAGAAGAGTCTCTGGAGATGTGAGATTATAAACCCGTTTGATTCATTTTATCTGTTACTGAGTGACAAGTACATTTTTCATGCCATCCTTGTAACTTTGATTTTACATGGAAAAATTTAGTAGCAAAGACTCAAATGAGAACGAAGTATTGTTCACGCTTCATTAGGTCCTTAGAGAATGTTGACAGGTAGGAACTTTCCAAAAAATAAACTTTTATTAGAAAATGAAGAAGTTAAAAGAATTAAGGAGACATATGCTTCACAATGTTTTCCACTTTTAATCGTAGCTAGATTTGACCATACATGTTAGAAATATCAAAGATGAACAGAATGAAGGACAAAGCTTTTTTTTTTTTTGAAAGAGATTTTTGCTATAGGGCATGTGCATTGCTATAGGGCATGTGCATTCCCTGGAGAGACAGAGGCAGAAAGTGAGACATCACCCCCCAGGGGAATGGTCACGCTGCAATCCCTTCTCCTCCATTCCCCTCTTGGGATCTTGGGCGGGCATGTGCCCACCGGGTTTGGGACTGGAACTGCAGCCCACTATGTGGTATTCCAGCGAGGTAACCATCACGCCATCTGCTGGTCCCCAAAGAAATTGTATTTTAGTCACTTACCTACTTGGAAATTCCTGACTTACTATGGAAAGATCACTGAAATCCTGGAATAGTTACCTCCAGGCCCAAGTCCACAGTAATGGAGTCTGAGCTGCTACCTTCTCTCGGTTTTAGAAGACTTTGAGGAAGGGGGCATACAAGTCACTAATAAAAGTCAAGCAGCCTTCCTCACTGAGGTGTGGTCAAGTATTCTATTAATGACCTGATTGTGAACTTAATCTCATCCATTCACTTTGCAAAGGGGAGTGCTAAGTATACTTGGTGCTACTTGCAGATTGGGACAGTCAGGAGTCTGCCCTCAGGGAGTCTCCAGTGTCCTTTGCTGTGGGGAGGAGCTGGGATGGGGAAGGAGGGAAGTTCCACTAGGGGCCGGGTAGGTGAGTACATGATCAAGAATGGCACTACTTTTCTTAACTCTTTTATACAAAATTAAACAACAAAGCAACCGAGTGTGTTACTCCTGAGAAACAATGAACTGAATGCTAAGTCAAGTGGAATATGGAGTTTGAGGTGGTGCTATGACCTATACTGGCTGCTACTTTCTGTAAATCTTTTTTTTTTTAAGGCTTTTTGCCATAGGGCATGTGTTTGTGGAGAGAGAGGGAGAGCGGGAAATCACCCCCTGGTGTGACTGGGTACTGGGTACTGGATGAGGGCCACATGGCAGTCCCTTCTCTGTTCTCCGGGAACACTGGGCACACGTGCCTGGCATGACTTCCAGCCCTCAGGTCCAGGACTCAAACCACAGGTGGCCATGTGGGAACCAGCACCCCAAACACTACACCACCTGCTCAAACCCCAAATTGACTTTGGCTTTAAAAAGGGGGCCGGCCTATGGTGTGGTGGTTAAGGAGGCTGGGTCCACACGGCCAGCTGTGTGATTCAAATCCCAGACCTGGTGGCTGGAGAGACATGCTGGGAACGTGTATGCATGCCCCAAATCCCAACAGACATGGAGAGAGCACTGTGGTGTGACCATGCCCTGTCGGGGGATGCTTGCTTGCCCTGTCTCCATCTGGTGAGTACACGTGCCCTCTGGCAAATTAAAAAATACTTAGGAAAAAAAAAGTATTCAGATAATGAGTAGTTAACAATTCCTATGATACCTTTTTCCCTGATGAAACATAATTTCTTAATTCTTTAATATATTCTTCAGAATATCTTATTTCCATGTGGGGGTGGGGAAGATGCCATTGACATGGTCTCCTCACCTCACTCTGTATTCCCCTTTTCCTAGCCCTTCAGCTTGTCAGGGCCTGGGGCATGCACAACTGTTGTTTCAGGTCGGCTGGGGATTTGAACCCATGGTTGGCCGATGTGGCTTCCAGCACCCCTAATCAGTACACTACTGCCTGGATCACTATGGCGAGGTCCAAATGAATACTTTTTTTTTTTTTTTAACTATTAAGAACTATTGCCTGGGACCAATAGGTGGGATGGTAGGTAAGGTGCTGGACTCCCGCATGGCTGTGATTTGAGTCCCAGACCTGGTGGCTTGCTTTTTCGGTTTCTCTCTCTGGTGAGTGCATGGGCCTAATAGCAAATTTTAAAAATAATAAAGATTAAATAATTCTTTAAAAAAAATCTATTGCTTGTTTTTTAACTGTGCACATCGACTCTTATAAGATAAAGCAGGTAAAAAATGGGAAGATGTGACATATTATATATGTTTATGTGTGTATGTACATTTTAGTTTTTGTTAAAACAAAAATAGGGCACATGTGATCACCAGAGACAGAGAAAGAAAGTGGAAGCCACCCCCGTGGGGATATCCATGCTGCAATCCCTTCTCCATTCTCCTCTCAGGATTTTGCGCATACATGCACACACATCCAGGATGCTTTTCAAGCCATGGGGTCCAGGACTCGAACAGTACGGTAAGCCATGTGAGAGTCAGTGGCCTTACCCACACCACGTCCTGGCCCAAGATGTTTAAAATGATTAAGATGCACTGCACCAGTGATTCTAGTAATATTGTCTATCTGCCAAATTTAATGCGGCATCATTTACCACTTTACCAAATCATACCAAATATGACAAGGAGACAATCTGTTTAAGAAAAGTTTTACTAATATGTCGCTATTTCAGCAAAGTTATTGCAATGGGTTTCAGAGGCAGACAGACACACTGATACAGGCTCTAAAGTAACAAAGGAGTTTAGACAAAGTATTACCCAGACCCGTTGGATTTACTGAAAAACAGACCCATAAAGAAATGAAATATGAAAGGTTAAATCCAGTATTTAGCACCTACAATATCTCTGAAAGTAAAACGTTTAACCGTTTCCATCTCTCCTAATATTTCCTAGCTTTCTTCCAAATACAGTGCTTTCAAACCCCACAGATGAATGAAGTGCAAAAGAAGCCCCAATACTAAGAACATACAGCTAAAAGAAGAACTAGAAATATTAACTCAGACTTGAGAGTTTTACTTGGAAAGCACTTAACTTACTGTAATTGAACTGAGCATGAGATTTCTGTGCATCGAATACTGTATACGAGGACAATCTATGAATCGTAAGGTTTGCCAGTAGGGATAAAAATGAGCGATACAGTATTATTCCTATCAAATTTTTTCTCATAAGTTATATTTATAACAAAACTATAATTAAAATATTTATCACACTTGCTTATTACACATTCGGGGACACAGCAGGGACATTTACGTGTCTGATGGTTTGGCATCCACTTCATTGTGCTTACTTATTTCTGTAATGGACAGGTTACACAAACCACATCTTCCCAACAGGCAAGGTAATGCAGTAATAACGTAAAGTTCTCCAAAGAAAATAACTGGAAATTGTTTAAATACTGCTTTAATTAGGAATAATGGCTATAATAAAACAAATAACAGTATACATTACTTTCCAATGAACTTCAGTTTGAGAAACGGAATAGTGGAAGTAGATCTTGAGATCTGAACCATGGCCTAACTGGTAGTTCTCTGAAATCTGGGAGCTGCGTGAGCAAGCCCTCAGGCGGAGTCTAACCCTCGCCCAGACCCTGGAGCACAGCCATGTCATTCACCTACGGAACGGACTGAACGCCGGCTAAGATCTGACGTGCTGAAGTCTACGCCACCTGGGACGCCGGCCCAAGGAAGAAGAGAACCAATGGTACTGGCTGGAGATCGAGAAAGAAATGTTGCATTGGGCTGACCGGCTGCGAATTTTAATAAATGGCTCTGAATAAAAAAGTGAAATGCTTCCTTGTGTTTTCTCAGAAACGAATCAAAAGATTACAGAGTCCTACACAATCTGGAGCCCCGAAGTGGATGCTGAGCGACGAGAGGTCACTCCAGGTGTGGAATTTAGAAAGGTAGTCCTTGGAGTACATGGCACCATGGCTCTGGCAGCAGATACAAAGGAATGATGCTCTGGAGAGGAGGTAGGGACGCTGCGATCGGCCAGTGGACAGACGAGGGTCCCAGCTAGAGGCGGGATCTGTTATTAGACAGCGAAAGAAAAGGTTTTAGAAAGGGATGCCAAAATCTCCCTCTCTTCTATCCACTGATCTGAGCTTATAATGCGGGCTATGTCCCGTTAGCCCAGTTCTAGCTGACAATGTGCTTGGATGTGCACTCTTGTCTACATGAGCACAGAGGGCAACAGCGCAGACACCGAAGTCTGGAGTGTTTAGATCCGGAACCAACGCGGAGGTGCAGCACAGCACAGGGCCGAGTGCGGTCACGGCGCCTGCTGTCCTGACGGTTCCCTACCAGCTGTTTAGCCACAGACAAGTGCGTTAAACTCCCTGGGCCTCAGTTTCCTCAGCTAAGAAAAAAAAACAAAAAAAAAAAAACAAAAACACAACAGCGGAAAGCAGTATCTACCTTGTAGGGTTGTTATGATGGTTAAAATGAAGCACTGTGAACAATACAGGCACATTATAAATGTCAGCAAGTATTCCCTATTTTATTTTGCTCATTAATTTACTGTGATAGAACAATATTCCATTTCTTATAAAAAGACAGTATTTTTAAATATGATTTATTTTATTTTATAAATTATTTATTTAATTCCATTTGTTATTATTATTTTTTAATTTGACCAGACAGAACCAGAGAGAGAGAGAAAGGGAAAGGGAGAAAGCAAGCTGCCAGGTCTGGAACGCGAACCATGGTTGGCCATGCGCGAATCCAGCACCCCTAACCACCACGCCTGCCAGCCCCATAAAAAGACAGTAATTTTAATCAAGAGAGAAAATACAACTACTGTATTTAATAATAAAAATGTGACAATAAAGACATATAATATACAAGATATTTTAAAAATTAAACTTTAGGGGCCAGCAGGTGGCGTGCTGGTTAAAGAGTTGGAGTCTTAGATGGCCGACCAGTTTGAGGGTTGGATGGCTTGAGACTCACGCTAGATGCATGTACGTGCATGCCCAAAATCCCGAGAGGAGAGAGTGCAGTGCGACCATCTCCCTAGGGGGTAATTTCTCACTTTCCCTTTCTCTCTCTGAAGAGTACACGTGGGACCAGCAGTTAGCGTAATGGCTATGTCACTGGACTCCCATGTAGTCGACCGCGGTTCGTGTCCCAGACCAGGTGGCTTAAAACTCATGCCGGGCGCGTGTGCGTGCGTGCCCAAGATCCCGAGAGGAGAATGGAGGAGAAGGGATTGCGGTGTGGCCATCCCCCCTGGGGGGTGATTTCTCATTTTCTGTCTCTGTGTCTGTCTGGCGAGCGCACACGCCCTATAGCAAAAACCTCTTAAAAAAAAAAAAAGAGTACATGTGCCCTATAGCAAAAAAAAAAAAAAAAAAAAAAAAAAAAAAAAGCTTTTAAGAGCCAAAATTTTTGTTTAAAGTTCTTTTTAAAAATAAAGGCTATGGGGCCAGCATGTGGCATGGTAGTTAAGGTGAACTCTCATGTGGCCAACCACAGTTCAAGTCCCAGACCTGGTGGCTTGAAACTAGGCTGAGTGCATGTGCGTGTGTGCCCAAAATCGCCAATGAATAGAGAAGGGATGGTGGCAAGGCCATCACCCCGGGTGATGATTTCTCACTTTCCCTCTTTCACCGTCTCTCTTGGGCGAGTACATGCACCCTGTGTCAAAAACATACATACATACGGGAACCAGCAGTTAGTGTAATGGCTATGTCGCTGGACTCCCACGTAGTCGACCGCGGTTCGCGTCTCGGACCCGGTGGCTTACAACTCACGCCGGGCGCGTGTGCGTGCGTGCCCAAGATCCCGAGAATGGAGGAGAAGGGATTGCGGCGTGACCATCCCCCCTGGGGGGTGATTTCTCGCTTTCTGTCTCTATGTCTCTCTCTGTCTGTCTGGTGAGCGCACGCGCCCTATAGCGAAAAACCTCTCCAAAAAAAAAAAAACATACATAAAGGCTACCCCACAGTTGGTGTATTATTTTGTTAAATCGTTAATTTAATTCCCATATAATTCTTTAACCTGCAGACACCTTGCACCTCAAATGGTAGAACTGAATAAATTTTTCTTAGTTCCCCCCTCCAAGATCTCGCCTCATACTGGCCCCTGAACCTACTGAACGCATGGCTCTGAAACGAACAGTGTCCAACAGAAATATTTGTGTTAATGAAACTACTCAGAGGTTCCTAATGTAAATCTCACTCACTTCAAAATTTCAGGTTGTTTGAATATTGATAGATTAGCCTCTGGTATGAGATTGTTCAAAACCCCACACCACCTCCGAGAAACGTTTTAGCAGGAAGAGCTTGACAGGGAGTTATGGCAAAGAGGTGTGCCAAGTTGGCACAGCTGCAACTGATAAAACAAACGTACTCCATGGCACCAAATGAAGACCACACGGAGGTTCCTGGTTGCGCGTCTGAAAACTGTCAGTTTGGAAACTGTAGATGAGAAAGTGTGTAGCCAAGTAACACTAAGTGTCCCCAAACAAAGCCTTCTTACAGAAATAACACATGTCAGCGGATGTCATTAGTTAGATCTCTGGCTTTCAAGAATCTGGGTGGGGACCAGCAGTTGGTCTAATGGCCATGTCGCTGGACTTCTATGTAGTTGACCACGGTTTGAGTCCCAGACCCAGTGACTTAAACTCACGCCAGGCCTGTGTGCGTGCGTGCCCAAGATCCCATGAGGAGAATGGAGAAGGGATTGTGGAATGAACATCCCCCCGTGGGGTGATCTCTCACTTTCTATCTCTCTCTCTTTGTCTTTCTGGCGAGCGCATGCACCCCATAGCAAAAATCTCTCTCTCAAAAAAAAAAAAAGAATCTCGGTGACACATTCAGTAGTGCTAAAAGGAGGCAGCTTTCGAGTGCTGCATGGTTGTGTAGGATTCAAAAAATGGCACAAGAACAGACAAAATGCACTTTTTATGAAACTATGGAAAAGAGAAGAGGGTAAGCAGACTCATCAGACAGACTCTTCTCTTTCCACGTTCCTGCTGCTGCAAGTACTAAGAGAACTAAGAGTATAAAAAATGGGTTTTCTGGTCAATCAGACCTGAGTCCACATCCCAGTACCTGTTAACCGTATGACTTCGAGAACATCACTGCATCTCTCTACCTCAGTTATGGGGAAATACTCTGCAGGATTAGGAGGTTAGAAGTGCCATCTGTACAAATGGCACTCGGCACACAGCAGGGACGCTCAGGGTGGCAGCTCCTGTGACTCTGGCTGCCCGAGAAGGACCGGGTCGGCTGCGGTCCACTGGTCTGGGCTGCTTGTTCCTTAGAAAGACACCGGTGTGAGAGTCACCTAGCAGGCGTGGCCGCAGACTCCGCAGGGCAGAAACAGCCTCTCCTGTCCCTTAGAAGCCTGTGCAAATGTACTTAAGGCTTCAACCTAATTCTGCTGAAAGGTTCTTAGTATTAACTAGTTTGTGTACTTACTAAAGAGCATTATCTGCATATAGTAGAATATTAACATTCTAAACAAAGGAATGAATGGTTCTACCCACCAGGTACGGTTTCTTCTACAGGGCTCTGAAGCCAATAAAATACAATAAAATGAAATATTCAGAACCTCCCCACTTTCTTCTAAGTGTTCCTTGCCTATTAAAGCCACTTGTCATATAGTCAGGGAAATCTCTGACCTGACTCTTAAATGAAAGTCCAACTAGGTAAATATCTATAATTGTTTTGAAATATGAAAACAAAACAGGCAGATTTCCTCCTCCTCTCCAAATACACAACAAATCCGGTCAGAAAACAATACAAAGGGGAAAAAAATGAGAATTTAGTTCTCTACTAACAAATAAAATTTAGGTTAAGTACATGTTTTCAGTATCAAGTTAACAAGGTGATTAGCTTAAACTCATACAGTGAATACACCACTATGTTCGTGCATGACTTCCTGACTGATTTACCGCGGGGAGGGGAATGCGTGCACCTCCCGAATATGCAACACCTGCACGTCAGACATACAACTTCGCGTTTACCTTCCATTCTATGGCTTATCTTCCACTGCTCATGCCTCTGTCTTCATAAATGGTAATTTCAATCTAAACAACATGGCTGTTAAGAAAACACAGTCGAACACAATGTATAAAAGAGGAGTATGAAAGATGATGTGATGATCTGTACAGACTTTGTTTTCTGTTTGCTTCTTTAAAAATGATTAAATTTTTCCTATTAAGTTAAACATAATGAAAAATGTAAGAAATGTAATTATTTGTAGTATTTAATATGTAGTTCTTTCCTAACCACTGGTAAACTTACTTTTTTAGGAAAAAAAATTCTGAAAATAATACTTTATTGTAGAACTTGTGGGGGGAGCTAACTGAGAATCCATGGAGGTAATGAATTCAGGGGTTCAAACATGTCCTGAAATTATATAAAAAACTTTTTCTTGGGAGAAGGTTCGTGATCCCCTAAAAGTTTAAGAACCGCTGCTGCAGAGCATAAGAAAAGTGCTAGAAGTAAAGTTGGCTGAAAAGCCTGAGCGTGTGTGACCTGTGGATTTTGAAAAATTATTGCCCCACTTCTTTAGTTATCAAGCTAAATTGTTTTTTTCCATTTTGTTTACCAAGTTCCCTTAGTGATTTTTCAAAACTGATGACTGAGAATAAAGGTGACATCACACACTTGGCAGTGCAGGGACCTCCGCTCTCAGTGCTCAGCGAGCCAGGGCGCTGGAAGTCTCACCGCACACTGTGAGCTGATACATTTCAAGGGGCCTGCTGTGCAGGGTTTGCAGCTGAGATGCATTACCCACACCACCCCATTATTACTACAGGATGCCCTCAGAACCACCAAGATTCTGATAGCCAGAATGCTAAACAGCTCACAGAGGCCTGCGCAAGGCAAAGGAAGAAGACATGCTTCCAGAGAAAAGGCTGCAGACGGGAAGCCCCAGGGAGGTGCGCAGGTCACAGGCAAATACGGGAGATGGGAGGGACGGTCTCCTTAGCCAGTGCCAGGCAGTGCCGTCAACATTTTCCTTTTAGAGATATTTAGACCTTACGATCCGGGCTAAAAAGATACAACTCGAAGTCCTCTCTCAATGGGGTCTGTCAGGAGGAGGCCTTGGGGAGCGTATATCTTCTCATTCTGCTCTTGAATGTATTTGGAGACTTTCTTCAGAACCTGACAGAGAGAAACACCACAGCGTTTGACACATTTCAGTAGATTTCCCCTCGAGTGCCAGCTAGATCTCAAAATACTCAGGCAGTGGGACCACTGTTCAGGCAGTCAGACGGACAGTCCCCTGGCGACCACAGCGGATGATCGGCTCACATCAGCTCCATGCAACACAGCACTGCGCGGGGGGCCCTTCAGGTCCCAGCAGCTTCCACACGATGTCAACACGATGCCCATGGAAGCAGCCGAGGACCCGCCCCCCGCCCTACTTCAGGCACCCCTGTCCTGAACGCAGAGAGATGGTTGATTATGTAAAGGCTAATTATGCTTCCCATAGAGTGCAGCACAGAGTGTCGTCTACGTGGAGGACAGTTCTTGGCCTTCTTTCATACTTAAGCACTTCTTCTCCCGTTTGCATGTGCCCATCAAGTCTAAGTACTGACATAGGGCTGGCCTATAACAAGAGTAGCTCGATCATTTAACACTGCAAAGCTGATCTCCCTTGTACAGCACTTGGGCATCAGCTGGTGCGAGGTCCCGATGCCCGCAGAGCCTTGTGCCACTCTGTGGCCACACGGAGTACTGTCGTAGTTCATGCCTGCCTCCTGGACAGGAACCTGTTTATAAGTTTAGTGTGAGGCTTGAAAAAGTCAAAGCAAATGCAGACACAAACCAGAGAGAACATAAAGGAACTTCTCAAAATTGCCAAATCTCCAGCTTTAATCAGCAATTCTGAGACAGATAAGCTGGGAGAAAATAAATCTTAATAGCTATATCCAAAATCAAAGAGTTACATGGTTTATTTCAGGCTCAAAGTCATCCAGCCTTTTTTTGGCTCAAATGTTCAAAGAGGCTTTGATCTGCCTCTTTAAACAACAATGTATTTCTTTAAATTCACACTATGGGCAAATGATAAAGTCACAACTTTATGTGTTGATCACGACATAAAGGGAAAAAATGTTTGAAATTAAGCAATAATTTAAGTATGGGTATAAAATATACCAGGCCAAACTACAAATTAGGATGTTACAACTAAGATGCTTTGATATTTTAAAAAATAGATATTATTCAAGGAGCAATCTGCATTTTTAAAAATGATTAAGTAGCTTAAGAATACTATTTCTGAAGAAAAGAGGTTTTTTCCTTCAACTAATTACCTGAAACAACACATATAACACCGTCCCATTTTCAGCTCTCCAAGAATTTGAGCTGTGCTTAGTCTTTATGAGCAAAACTCTTAGGCATTATCTTCCAATCAGACCGTCAATCACCCTAAAATAATGAACAGAAGGAAGAGGCCCAGCTCAGGGCTCTCCATCTTTTCTCCAATTTCCTTCTCTGCCCTCCTGCCAGAAACAGAAACTGGAGACTCATTCTCCCTTCACCCCCGTCCCTTAATACTAGGGAGACACTCGGAAAAACACTTGCATGGCTGGTTTCAGAGAAAGGATTCCTTCAGAGCAGCTTCCCTCCTTGCCTCCTTGGGTACAGGTTACTAACAAAGAAACAGCATTCCTTTATTGGATTCAAGCATAACTCTGTGGGCAAGGTTTTTATTTAAGCTTTAATAGTATCCAAGTGTACCTGAACAAGAGTTTGGAAAGCAAACCCTTCATTTTTCTTTTTGTGTAAGTTCCAAACCTTTTACTATCTTGGTGAAAGCAACACTGTTTTAGGACAAGATATTTTTAAGTTCTTAAGTCTCTGTAGCGGTAGGAAAGCATTAATATGAATAAACTCATCCCGCAACCCCCATAACAGGACGATAGACCATTCTTGCCCCAGGAAGGTTATGTGGACACATTACATTTCATTATTTTTGGCAAATCAATGTTAAAACAAATCATGGGGACCAGCAGGTGGCATAGTGGTTAAGGTGCTGGACACTCCCACATGGCTGACCACGGTTTGAGTACCAAACCTGGCAGCTTACTTTCTCACTTTCCCTCTCTCTCTCTCTATGTTTCTCTCTGGTCAAATTAAAATAAATGAATGAATAAATAAAATTATTATTTAAAAAAAAATCATAATATTTAACGAAATTATCTGTTAGTTTCCAAACCACAACGAAATCTTCACTTGTATAATAGTTACAAAGTGAGACACAATCAGACCTCGGGAAAGACTGCGGTCCTCCCTGAGAACATCCCACTGGAGAAGGCCCACTGAACTCGCAAGAACAACAGCTGGAGTGAGGCGAGGCGAGGCGGGGACGCCGGGCCGTCAGCGTTTTAGAAAACGCCCACACTGCCCTCACTGTGCTTGGCGCAGAGATGACGGCGCAGACAGAGGGGTGTTTGCTGTTGATGAACAAGGCAGAGCTACTGAGAGGGGAACCTTCTACAGCCCATTTGTTCCCTAATTAAAACGGGTAGCAACAATGGAGAAATAACACTGAAGTCTTTATTTTCATTTTAAATCAATCAATAGCACATTATAGGAAAAAAATGCATGATTGTTCTGGTCAGTTTTAAAAGGCCTATTTATGATTTCAAAAAATTTTACCCACATGACAGCGTGTTAGCACCACTGTTTTGGCTTAGACTAGGAATTTCAATGTTTAACACAATAGAGACTAAATGACTCGGCCCTGTCCTTTCATCAAGTAGAAAACAATAGCACAGAAATTGTGGCTTCATTTTTATAATTTTATCAAAAATACAAACATACATCTTTAAAGTTTTCCTTTAAAAAGTATAGGTACATTGTATTTTAGTTATGACCATTCCATTAGTAACTTTGCATAATCTAGTTTTCTGTGTTCACTTTCTTTAATTAAAAAAAAAAAAAAGGAAAATCACCTATTAAAAAAAATGTGGCCAAGCCTTAAGTCTTGGTTTCTTGATTAATTTTATTTAGTCGTTACTTGCTTTATGACAGTTGCTTCATAAAAAGAAAGAAACTTTGATTGAGTCCACAAAACTTTAACTTATACGTGGCTAACAATCTCAACTGTTAGCCCAATATACGGGACCAATTCCCACTGTATTTCTGAGATGGAGACCCATCTTCCAAGGCTAATATCAAAAGGATTTTGAGAGCTGCTAAGTGTTTTAGCATCCAGATAAATTAGCAGCTGGCTAAATGTGATGAGAACTGAATTGAAAAAAAAAAAAAAACCCCTTTATGAATTCACAAATATCTGATTAAAACTTTATATACAAACTAACTTCATTTTAAAATCAATTTCAAGCAAACACTGTTAAGCATTTATTATGTATAAGATAATTAATTATTGTTTTGTTTTTAAGATTTTTGCTACAGGGTGTGTGTGCTCACCAGAGAGAGACAGGCAGAAACAGAGAAGGGAAGTGAGAACTCATCACCAGATGGCCATCCACAATCCCCTCTCCTCTATCATCCTCTCAGGATTTGGGGGCAAGCACACACACACGCCTGGCATGTTTTCCAAGCCTCCAGGTCCAGGACTCAAACAGTGGGATCATGTGAGATCCAGTACCTTAACCACCATGCTACTGGCTAGTCCGATGTATTAATTCTAAGATCCAGTAACAACTGAGAGAACTCAGAGAGACTACCTTGTCTAAATCCCATAATTAGTTTGTAATTTGGCTGGCAACAAGTTACCAACTTCTTTTTACAACTAACATCAGTAGGATGTATGTGTCTATTTCAGCAAATATTCAGACAGGGCCAATCTCTTAGTGCAGTGCTTAAGCGCTGTGCATAAAACAATCCCACATGGTTGACTGAGGTTCAAATCCTGGCTCCAGTGGCTTGAAATACATGTTGGGTGCAAGTTTAATTGTTGCTACTAAATTATAAACTCTACCAAGGTCAGCAACCATGTCTGCCTCAGCATACTGCTTAGTATAGTAGGCTTTTTTTTTTTGGAGAGATTTTCGCTATAGGGTATGTGCGCTTGCCAGACATAGAGAGAGAGACATAGAGACAGAAAGCGAGAAATCACCCCCAAGGGGGATGGTCATGCCGCAATCCCTACTCCTCCATTCTCCTCTCGGGATCCTGGGCACGCACGCACACGCGCCCGGCGTGAGTTTTAAGCCACCGGGTCCGGGATGCGAACCGCGGTCGACCACGTGGGAGTCCAGTGACATAGCCATTAGGCTAACTGCTGGTTCCCTCCCAAGGCTTTTGATAAATAATTACCAAATGAATGAATCCTCACTCCTCTCTCACCCAGTGTTATTATTAATGAGGAGACACTAAGACTGAATACAGACTGAAAGCTGATAATGATCCTTGATCATCCTTTGAAAGTTAAACAGGGAGCTCTGTTAGCTGCGTTTCTGTGTGATTTGGAGAAGCAGCTAAACTATGAGCTCAGCTATGTGAAAATACCATTTTATGTGAGACAGAATCATAGTTAACACTAAGAGACCACATGCCAGGGGGCTAATAGCTAAAAATACGTTAGCTGCAACTACAACCACTCTCTGCTACAGAGTCCCAGACAATCACGAGGACACTATTAGGCGGGGTATACATATGTAGATACTTTACAGCATTTCATCCCCTAACAATTGCCAGGCTTCAGTGATCCAGTAGGGCTTTATTGTGATTAAGTTAAAGTCATTCATTTATAAAAGCTGGGCTGGCAGCCTTGTTGCTAGGGGCACAAGACGTCGTCCTCGTCGTATGCTGACCACAGTTCGATCCTGGCCCCAGAATTTTGAAAAATACACTGTGTGTGTGTGTGTGTGTGTGTGTGCGCGTGCGTGTGCACATGCACACCTAAAATCCTGATGAGATAGAGCAGAAGAAATTGCAGTGTGACCATGCCCCACTGGGGGTGCTTTGTCCCTCTGTCAAGCACATAGGTCCGCTAACAAATTAAACCACCACCACCACCATCAAGAAAAAAAAAAACAAAACAATAAAAACCAGTCAGTGACTGCCTAACCCTCACGAGTTGGTGTCAGCCATTAAAAGGGATAAAAAAATGGTTAAGGCATTGTCCTTGACTTCAAGAAAAATACAGACTTGAGGGTGATGTCTTTAGTTTAGATGTCTTTAGTTCTTATTTTTATAATGATACATTATACACCTAGCTTTTCTACCTTCTTAAATGTAGACAGGGCTGAACCCTGGCCAATTCTACAAGGGCGTACCAACTCTGACCTGTGTCTGAAAGCCTTGAGACCCTTCCTATGGGCTCTGAACACTGGAACAACAGTAACATTTGAGTCGTTGTTACAAATGCCGCCATAAGCTTGGTGACAACTGCCATCATATAAACATAAATGTGCACTAACTCACCTGCTATGTGAGTCTATGAGAGCCTGTGAAAGCAAAGGTAGCCTCACCTTTTCATAATGAGTCTCCATGCATAAGAAGATGGTGTACGCTGTTAAACAAGCCAAACAGCCTTCCAGGTATGACTGGCCCCCGAGCTTTTCTGCTTCTGCATAGAGGTTATTCAGAGTTCGGACTGTTTCTTCAAACTGCTGCCTATCAATCTGCAGGGAGACAGAATTTAAAGACAGATTCTGGAAAAAAGATCAACAACTCATGAAAGTTCGCTAAGTTATCTTGCTCTTCTGTGAACGATCTAAACTGATAGTCAGCAAACAATTTCTTAGGCTCAGATTAAATCTGAACCTGCTACTGCAACTGCTTAGCAGTTATGGGTATTGAATATCTTCAAAGCTCTGTATGCTATTTCTTTATATATGTACTTTATACTGAATGTCAAGTCACTTAAATTGTACAACTTATGCCTTCTATTAATTTATATTCTTATTTACTGAGCACCTATTACCAGATATAATAACAGGGCCTAGAGAAAGACGAATAAGATACAGTCTCAATGCTCCAGAGTTCGCGGTTATGGAAGCAGAACAGGTATGTAAATATGCAAATATAAGCTGATGGGGTACTATAACAGAGGCACACTAAAGTATAGTGGGGTACAAAACGAAGGAGAAGGTCCCTGGGAGGAGGTTAATTTTTTTTTTTTTTAAGACTTTTGCCATAGGGTGTGTGCACTTGCCAGAGGGAGGGGGAAAGTGAGAAATTGCCGGCTAGAGGGGACAGCCATGCAGCAATCCCTTCTCCTCCACTTTCCTCCTGGGATTTTGGGCATGGACACGCCTTGCATGTTTTTCAAGCTGCCAGGTCTAGGATTTGAACCATGTCCCTAGCTATGTAGGATCCAGCACCTTCACCACTACACAACCTGATGGCCCAGGAACAGGTAATCTTGAGTGCCTAAACACTGAAATTTAGGAGGCAAATGAACATTTTAAGCAGAAGTTAAAAGATACAAGTTTTGTACTGTTTGCCAATCTCCCACCTCTTTTTTTTTAATTCCTTTTTATTATAATTTCTGATTTACATTTACTCATTGTACATATTTGTGAGGTATTGTTTTCAAAGCATGTATACAATGTATTAATCAAATCAAGGACATAAACATATTTGTCATGGTCAATAAAAAATTACATTATTTTGTGCATCTTCGATAATCATTCTACAAGGTTTTTTCTTTCTCCCTTCTTGGAGGTATATACTGAGTTGGCGGTGCCCTTTTCTTTAAAAAAAAAAAAAAAATTATATTTATTCACTGCACGTCCTTACAGCATACAAAATGGGTTTTCCCAGTGTGACTACAGTGTATATCAGTCTTGACTCATCTCCCACCTCTTTGTTTTGTTTGCTTTTTTAAGAGAGATTTTGCTATAGGGTGCATGACCTCGCCAGAGAGACAGAGAGAATGTGAAAAATCTCCCCCAGGGAATATGGTGCACTGCAATCCCTCCTCCTCCATTCTCCTCTCGGCATCTCGGGCTCGCACACACACGTGCCCAGCGTGAGTTTCAAGCTGCTGAGTCTGGGACTCACACAGCAGCCAGCAATGCTGGAGTCTAGTGCCCCAACCACCATGCCACCTGCTGGCTCCTCTTCCTCCTCTTTTAAAGTAATTTTTGTTACTAATAGCTCACAATGAACAAGGCAACCTCTCAAACTACGCCCAGCTCTTCTTCAGCCCCAGTGACCCCGTCACCTCTCTTTTTGTTCAGTGACACCATTGCCACACATTTACACTAATTCTACTACTGTCATCCATTCTTAAAAATCTAATTACGTGCTTATCATTTATTTTTCCAGTATCACTTTACTTTCTTCTAATAGTATTTTGTAGATTTCAAATCTCAATGTTTTATCCTGGGACTTCCAAGGCCTATTAGTAGACTATTTCATACAACACTATCAGTCGTGGTAATAAACCCCAATTTCTCTGTCCTCATTCTAAGCCTTACTCACCGAATGCTTCTCTTATTCCTAAAATTAAAAGCTACTTATTTAGAGGCCAGATGGTGACACAGTGATACTGCAACTGGACCCACATGGAAAAGGTCCTGGGTTCACACCCTGAGCCCTCCCTGGGCTGCCAACTGACAGTGCAGGTAGATGGTGGCAAGAAGGCCCTGCTGAAGATGCCTCTCTCTCATTACAATAAATAAATATAAACAACAAAAACTTAAAAAAAAAAAAAAAAAGCTATTTACTTATAAATTCTCTTTGATGATGTCTTTCTTTTCAATGCCAGGGTGCAGATGCATGCACATGTATGAGAGAGACAGCACCTCCCAGTGGGGTGTGGTTACATCGCGGTCCCTTTTTCTCCATTTCTCCATCATTCAGGATTTTGAACATGCACACACATGAGGCTCGTGTGCTTTTCAAGCAGCTCGTATGGTATTGGAACCAGGGTGGCCGTGTGGGAGCTGGCCCCCAAGCAGAGCACTTAGCTGCTGCTCCATAGAGCTGCCTGTGACATCTTTCTTTGCACAGAAATAGACTCAGAAGGGGCTGGCAGGTGGTGTGGTGGTTAAAGGCGCTGGATTACCATGTGGCTGACCACAGTTTGAGTCCCGGACCTAGAGGCTTGCTTTCTCGCTTTCCCTTTCTCTCTCTCTTTCTGTCTCTGTCTGGTCAAATTAAAAAATAGCAACAACAAATGGAATTAAATAAATAGATAATTCATTAAAAAAAAAGAAAAGAAGAAATAGACTCAGGAAAGAAAAAAGTCGAAGAACCACAAAACACAGTATGAGATAGTATACGCCTAAGGACAAAGTTTTCTAAAAGTATAAAACAAGTTATGCTTGACTTTAGGTTAATAAAATCCCTTAGAAGTTGTTGAAATCATGGGACCAGCAGTTAGCGCAATGGCTATGTTGCTGGACTCCCATGTAGTCGACCGCGGTTCGAGTCCTAGACCCAGTGGCTTAAAACTCACTGTGGGGTGTGTGTGCGTGCGTGCTCAAGATCCCGAGAGGAGAGTGGAGGAGAAGGGATTGCGGTGTGGCCATCCCCCCTCGGGGGTGATTTCTCGCTTTCTGTCTCTCTGTCTCTGTCTCTCTGGCTAGTGCATGTGCCTATAGCGAAAACCTCTCCAAAAAAGAGTAAAGAAAGAGAAGTTGTTGAAATCATTTGTCCTTCACATGGAAAACAATGAGGGCACCCTGAGCCAGTGGCATAAAAAGGTTTAATGTAACCTTTAAAGTGGTGGTGCTCTACCTCTTATTAATAAGGAGCTATTTTAAATGTCCCTGCATATAAGTTTCTGACAAGGTAGGGTTAGGGCTCAGGCCAGGGCAGTAGTCTTAGATGCAGGGTCAAGACTGGTCGTCTGGGAACCTCCGTCCTAGTCTCTCTTCCTGAAAAGGGCTAAGGGGAACAGCTCAGTCACCACGTACTCATGGTACGATATGTTCATGCAAATGTGCCTTCATCAATGCCATCAATAAATCTACAAAGTCTAAATAATTTCAATCATACACAATTTGCCTACAATGTTATGATCTTAAAAAGAAAGTTTTTGAATTATTTATATTTCTTTACACATGATGATTCAAAACCATGGACTCCAACCCAGAAACATCTTATTTCTTTCAGATCAGAATTACTGTTCTTACCAGAAACATTTACTTATATGACATAATATATAATAACTCATCAGAGCTATTCCAAAATTACAATGCTTTACAGGGTGGAGACAAATCATACGTCAGTTAAAAAAAAAAAAAAAAAGAAAGAAAAGGGAAAAAAAAAAAAAAAGGTAAAGTATTTTAAATGGGTTAATCAGGAAAGAAAACGGGACCACCAGATGGTGTAACGGTTACTTTGCTGGACTTTCACGTAGTCGACCGCAGTTCGAGTCCCAGACCCAGCAGCTTAAAACTCACGCTGGGCATGTGTGCATGCAACCCCCAAATCCCAAAATGAGAATGGAGAAAAGATTATGACATGACCATCCCCCCTGGGGGGGGGGGTGATTTCTTGCTTTCTTTCTCTCTCTGGTGAGTGATCTCTCTCTCAAAAAAAAAGAAAAAGGTATAAAGGGTTAAAAAAAAAGCAAATGTCAAGAAGTTTCTGAAAAGTTTTTAAAAATGAAAAGGGAAATCCCAGCATGTGATGTGGAGGCTAGAGCACTGGATCCCACATGGCCAGCTGTACGGTTCAAGTCCCAGACTCAGTGGCTTGAAAACCATGCCAGGTGCATGTATGTGCATATCCAAAATCCTGAGAGAAAACTGGAATAGAAGGGACTGTGTCATGGTCATCCCTCCTAGGAGGATGATTTCCTACTTTCCCTTTCTCTTTCTGGTGAGCACACATAGCCTATGGCAAAAAAAAAAAAAAAACAAAAACAAAAAAATGAAAAGGGGGAAAAAAAGGTAAAATGGCATGGAAGGCAGTAGAGGCCAACGACAAACCCAACCTGCAGGGGCTCACCGAGGCAGAGATAGGCACTGCCACCTCACTCCCTTTAGGCTCTGCAAACACCAGCTCTCAGTCTCTCCCTCCCTCAGGTGCTTGCACATCAATGCAGGAGGCTGTATCCACTGTGAGCATGTGTGAGGTCTGAGCCAAACACAAATGTGGACCAGTACACAGCGGTCCACAATGCAAAGCGTTGTACACAAAGCAAAATGGAACTAAGAATGGGGCTCATCTTCCCAGCGTGTTCATTTCTTATTGACGTACGTGGTGGAAAGCATGGTGCTGAAGTCTAAAGTGACCTTAAGTCAACTATGGCACGCAAAGGCCATCTTGACTGAGTACAGACGGAGAGATGTGTTTAAAGGTGTGTGGGGAACAGTGCCTCATTACATTACAGTGCACTCATTCTTCTTCTACCCTGACCACAGGTGACTAAGATCGCTGTATTTTGGTTAAAATGAGAATAAAGCTTTCTTTAAAGAGTTGTTCTGGCAACAAAGCACTTAAGCATCAAAGTATTAATTCCAAAAGGCAGTAGATTTGAAAGCCGTTAACAGACAGAACTTGTCCTTACTCCCAAATTAAAGGGTGCAGTATATGTGTAATTTTTTTCATAACACTTTAAATATTTATGTATGAGTTTCTTCCTCTATTGAGTTGCCAAGTGTGATGTTCTCACAAAAGAAAGATCGGTCCTAGTGGCAGAACCATCAGTAAAATTTCTTGGGTAAGTAGTAGAGAAACAAAGAAAGAAATCTTTCAATTTTCCATCAAACAAAGCAGAGCAAATTTAAACCTGTAATTTAAATTTAATCTCAGCACAGGGAAAAAAAAAAGGCTTTCCCAACTGGTTTAAAGTATAAACTAGTGTTTCAACCCAAACATTTAAAAAGAAAGAAAAAAGTCAGAGGCACTACTCAATACCACCATGTAACAGTCCATGCAGTACCAGGTACCATGGCAGTTCTGGGCTGCATGAAGTTAAAGAAGAAAAAGGACCCTCAAGTTTACAAACATCATTTTCCCGTAACAATCAGGAGAGTACTGTGACTAAATCGTGCTTCTGTGTGTAGGCTGTTAAGATAAAAGCTCTCACACACAGAGTGGAGGGCTGATTCTGCATTTGTCGGCTCAACTATGAGAAGTATGACTTTAAAACCCAAATAAGTGTAGCAAAAAAAATTACTTTGTTCTGATTCGAAAGCACAAAAATTATATAAGTTAGAGTTTCCATGAGATGCTTAAATCTAAAACACTTGATTCATTTCAGGTACGTCTTAACATATAAAACACATTACTTGTGATGTGAAATTATTTTAAAGACTAATTCAATAGCTCCAACCATCAACTTGCTCAACCACCCCCCTCTTCAAGGCACTGTGGAAATGTCCCCGTCACCTAACTCACAACATCTCCAACAACAAACTACAGTGTTTAAGTGGCATTTCACGAACAAGCTAATCTTCACACCATCTTCTGAAAACATGCTTGATCTTTAATTTGCAGTTAAGTAAACACATCTGGGCCACTAACCTGCCTGTGGTTACAAATCAAGCTGAAGAAACCTAGCTGCTCATCGCTGATTTTCCAGCCTTGGCATTCAGGCAGCGTAACCCACCTGCCTACAGACTGACTTGAAGTGATGGTTACACATTTCTTTAACAGAGTCTCATCACACCCACTCATTGCATGACCAGCATTTCTTAGTCACACACCCACAGTGAACCAGATCACTTCAGTCCCTCACCTCATCCAAGCTAACCAGGAATGAACCTCTGAACAGGAAACAGAAATCTAAGTGACCTGGCTCAAGACCAAAACAATCCTCCTTTGGTTGGGTGTATACTCATGGGTGCAAGAAAACACATACACACTCCACTGTATCGCTGCAAAAAGATACAAAGATCTTTTTCGGGTGAGGGGTATTAAGTTTGAGAAAGGGAAAACATCCCATTCTTCCATTTCTGTAGCAAATTCCCCAAAAGTCCTAAATCCTAGCGATGGTTTTGAGGCGCAACACAGGTGGCTCCCAGTCACCGAGGCTGGGAGTGAGGAGTCTAAGGGCGTGTTCTGGGATAGTCTCCCGTCCAGGCCCATCGAGTGCTCTGCGTGTATCAGGCTCCAAGAAGGCCCGGCTCCAGGTCTGGCGCGGCACTGGGGAAACCCTCAGGGCAGAGCAGAGTGACCACACGTGACTACAAACGCCAGGCAGGAGAATGATGGAGAGGTAGGAGGGCAGACTTATAGCCAGCTGAGTGAGGTGACCTGGGGCCTCAGGAGCCAGCTCCTTGTCCCTGTGGTCAACAATCAGGGCGGGCACGGGGCTGGGAGGCAACAGAGGAGACTGCTGGGTGCAGACCGCCGGCCCTGGGCATCACGCAGCTCCCCGACGGAGTCGGCCTTATTCCTGCCCTTCCGAGGGCCAGGTCTTGCTCAGAGGCCCTATCCGGACACCCAGGGCCGAGGCCTCCCGTGCCTGCCCCAACCCAGAGCCCCAAGACACTCCGCAAGCCGGAAGTCTGCCCCTGCGCCTCCCGGGAGCCTCCTTCCGTCGCCCCAAGCAGGTTCGGGGCGCCAGGCTGCGTACCCGGTTCTCCAGCTCCGCGGGGAACTTGGTCTGGAACTGGCAGCGGGTGCCACTGCTGTAGTCTCGCTGGATGAACACCTTCCCGGACACTGGCGCCTGCTGCGGCCTCATGGCAAGGACAGGACGGGGCGCGCTGCGGGTTCGCGGACACCAACCTCGGGTCAGAACTCCGGCCTGGACCCGAGATTCCGGCCCGCCAGTCCCCCAGACCCACCCGCCGCCCAAAGCAGCCCAGGGCCTGCCCCGACCCGCTCCCCTTCGCTCATGCTGTCACCGCAGCCTTAGGCCACTGCCCCTTCCCGGGCCCGCGCCCCCCACAGCCCGGTTCGGCCCGGGAAACACAAACCCGCCTCCTCCGCCCTCCAGCTGCTGTCGCGCCGCTGTCGCCGTCACTTACGTCCTGCCGCAAAAGCCTCGCCCCTTCCAGCCCTAGGCGCGGCCTCCTACCTCGAGTCTGTGACCCGCCCCGCCTCCGGCCGTAAAGCGCCGCTGCCGAGGCTGCGTGCGCCGGGGCAGGGCGGGGCGCGCGGGGGCGGAGCCCAGGACAGGCTCCGCCCACACCCGGAAGGGACGGCGGGGGTCGGGCGGGGCGGGGCGGGGCGCCGTGGGGGGCGGGGTGGACTCGGGAATCCCCAGTCTGTCGCTTTCCGGTCGTTTGTGGCGAGGTGGCTTCCGATCTCTGTTCGTTAGGGTTGTTCTCATCCTTGATTGGACGTCGCAGGTGCCGTGCGTCACGCCCTGAAGCAAACGCACAGCAAACAAAAACAGCCCTCTCAGATCTCAGATACAAAACAAACAAAACCAAAGCCCCTTCCCCCAGATCTAGCCTCAAATACAAAACAAATGGCACACATATTTAGAAATAGAAAGCAGGCTCCTAGCCATCAATTTGGCCTCTCGATAAACTCTGGAGTATCTAAATGGCATGCAATAAATTACACATTTGAAGTGGGCAATTTGCTAAGGTCTGACGTGTGTGTAGTCCGTAAACATCATCACAATCAAGATAGTAAACGTCGCCCCCAGAAGCTTCCTGCTGCTCCTTCGTAATCTCTCCTTTGGGGCTCCTCCTCAGCCTCCTTCCTCCAGGCATTGCTCTGGTTTCTTTCTGCACTTCGTTACACGTTGAATAATGTGGTGCGCACTTTTTTAAATGCCTGGTGTCTTTCACACAGACTACATTGAGTTCATCTGTTTTAGTGTTAACACTCCTTTTTGGGCACGGTCCAGTGACACACAGTTTATGGCAAATCGAACTGCAGTGTTGGAAAGCACATAGCTGAGGACTGGAATCCCGGGGTTGGCCTGAAAACCTGAGTGTCCGAGATCTGGACATACTGGAGGGCTGGGGGTAAAGGGACTGCAGTATACAGGGTGCTTCTTTCTCTAACCCCCTCTGTCTCCTTTTCTTTCTCTGTCTCTGTCTTATTCTCATGCACGTGCACATGTTCCCTATCATGAACTGAAAAAAAAAAGAATTTGTTCTTTTTGATGCTGGAAAGTATTCCAGTGTTTGGATATCCCCCTTTAATCCACTCACCTGTTGATGGACATTTGGGTTACTTCTAGTTTGGGGCTATTGCAAATTAAGCTACTATGGACACTGCCAAGTTGCTCCATAGTTCTTAGACCACTTCACAGTCCCACCAGCAGTGTGTGAGTCCAGTCGCTCCACACTTTGCCAGCATGGTCTAGTGGCATCTTCTTCTTGTTGTGATTTTCTTTTCCATGACAAATGATTTGCACATCTTTTCATGTCCTTATTTTCTATCCATATGTCTTCTTTGGCATAGTGTCTGTTCAAATATTTTACCATTTTTGGGCTTGTTTCCCTGTTACTGAGTTTTAAGAGTTCTTTACATATTCTGGAGAAATAGAGAGGGAAAGTGAGAAATTACCTCTTAGGGGCTGGCTGCACTGCACTCCCTTTTCCTCCACAGCACCCAGTGTTAGTTTCAAGCTGCCGGATCCAGGATTCAAACCGCAAAGTTGGCCATGTGAGATCCAGCACCTTAACCACCACGCCATCTGCTAGCTCAGCACATGAGCTGCTTTGAAGTCAAACCTTTCTTATTTCTCTGTGTATTTAAAAAAACTCAGATATAGGATTTTGTATTTTAAAATATTATATGATTTGATATTTATTATTTGTTATTGCTTTATATTAGGAGGAATGAAGTTTTGTCTTACAGATAAATAGGCTTGAGGTAATGGTTGTTGAGAGTATTTTTTTTTTTCTTCTTATTTTTTCAGAGGGCACATATGCTTGCCAGAGAGAGACAGTCAGAGAGAGGGAGAGGGAGAAAAAACACCCCCCAGTGGGGCATGGTCATGTCACAATCCCTTCTTCTCCATTTCTCCACCTTATTGGGATTTGGCACACATAGGCATACCAGAAGTATTTTTCAAGCCTTCAGGGCCAGGATTCTAATTATTCAACCAGCCATGTAGAATCCAGGTTAAGAGAACTAGTTTCTAGGCCACTAGGCCCCGGGGAGGCCCTTGAGATAGTCTGACTTTTGATT
The DNA here is from genome assembly GCA_026018925.1 of Tupaia tana. Classification (NCBI taxonomy): domain Eukaryota; kingdom Metazoa; phylum Chordata; class Mammalia; order Scandentia; family Tupaiidae; genus Tupaia; species Tupaia tana. Next base: position 190,916,056 of record JAKSZU010000002.1, read on the forward strand.
TTTAGCACTTGCGTGATTAATTGCTTCTCGCGGCTTGATGTCACTGAGCTGTCTGGTAAGCAGTCCTATGACTTCATGGAAATCATTGGGAGGCAGGATGGTGGAGTGGCCAGGAGAGTGGACGCCGGAATCAGGGTCAATGGATTGGAGTCCTGGCCCTGCTGCTTTGAACTGTGTAACTGGGGCATGTTACCAAGCCCTGCTGTGCCTCACTTTCTTCATATGTGAAAAGGGAACCTAACTATTAGTGAGCCTCCTTGTGTCCATCAGCGATTGCTGCTTGACAAACCACCTCAAAACTTAGTGGGTTAAGAGCCAGACAGGGGCCAGCAGGTGGCACGGTGGTTAAAGTGCTGAATTCCTGTCTGAAAGTGCTGGATTCCTACCTGGCTGATCGAGGTTCAAGTTTTGGACTTGGTGGCTTGAAAATGACAACAAATGAACAGATAAATAAATAAATAAATAAATAGTTAAAAAAAAAAAAAGCCAGATGAGAGTACAGTGGTGACAAAACACTCTATAATGCTGTCTCATATGGAATGGTCCAGATTAAGATGGTTAAGGTGGTTAAGTCTCTAGATTCTCACGTAGCTGACTGAGGTTCAAGTCCCAGACTCGGTGGCTTAAAAATGATAATAGATAGATAAATGTTAAAAAAAAAAAAAGAGCTAGATGAGAGTACAGTGGTAACAAAACACTCAGCAGGGACCAGCAGTTAGCGTAATGGCTATGTCGCTGGACTCCCATGTAATCGACTGCGGTTCATGTCCCGGACCCGGTGGCTTAAAACTCACGCCAGGCGCGTGTGCGTGCGTGCCCAAGATCCCGAGAGGAGAACAGAGAAGGGATTGTGGCGTGGCCATTCCCCCTGGAGGGTGATTTCTTGCTTTCTGTCTCTCTGTCTCTCTCTGTCTGGTGAGTGCACGTGCCCTATAGCAAAAACCTCTCCAAAGAAAAAAAAGAAAGAAAGAAAGAAAAAGAAAAAGAAATGATAAAATAAAATTTAAATTTAAATTAAAAAAAAAAAAGAACAACGCTAGCTTTTCAGTACAGGTCCATTTCGGTATCACTGACTTACGTGTAACTTTTGACCCTGAGATCTTTTGGGGCCTTGCTTACAAACAGCTTCTCACACAGTAATTTGGTTCTCTCCAGCTACTGTCCCAGCCCACTCACTTCCTCCCAGGTCCTCTCTCAAAGTTAGAATTGAATTAAAAGAAGTTCTTTGGGACCAACAGTTGGCATGATGGCTGTGTTGTTCCACTCTCATGTAGTCAACCACGGTTCAAGCTCCGGACCTGGTGGCTTAAACTCATGCCAGGAGTGTGTGCGTGCGTGCCCAAGATCCCGAGAGGAGAATGGAGGAGAAGGAATTGCAGTATGGCCATCCCCGCTGAGGGGTGATTTCTCTCTTTATGCCTCTCTGTCTTTCTGGTGATCACACGCACCCTGTAGCAAAAACCTCTCTCAAAGAAAAAGAAAAAAAAAGAGGACCTTCTAGGACAGGGACTCTAAACTGTGCTCTCTAGCCAAGCTCAGGCCGGAGCCGTCCGTTTCATCTAACGTCGCTTTTTGTTGTTTCCTGTAGGGAAACTGTGGTGAGCCCAAGCGGGCAGGGCAGATCCATTTCCTAGTTTTCGTTTCTTGTTTCCAGGGTGCACTCATGCACTGGGAGGAACTCCAGGGAGCATCGTCTCCGTGTTGGCAGTTTCACGCCGGCTTCTGTTTCAGAACCTTGTGTGTCCTCACTGCGTTTTGAGATAGCGTTATTAGCGTAGCTCAGTTAACAGCGTCTGTCCCTTCCCATTTAAATTCCACATCCAAAGAAACATGTGCCCAGTTTCAGGAAGCTCCGGATGGAGGCCTCACGGTTGTCCTGACATGTTCCCCAGAAAAGAGCTGCCCTCGTTCGCATGTTGATGTTTCTTAGGTTTCTTCCACGTGAGGGAGGAGAGCGGGATGAATCGCGTCATTAGTGAGGGTCCTGGGTCTTTCTATCTCAGCTAAGACTGAAGACCTTCGATCTGAAGTGGCTGGGGGAGAGGTCAGACTCCCGGCACCAGCATGGTGCCGATCACAGAGCCAGGGCAAGGCCGGAGTCACAGGACTGTGGTCTCGCAGTGCACCTTGCTCGGCACCCGGAAGGGCCGTCTGCTTGGCTCAAGCTCTGTTTTTGTCCTCTTGAAAACGTTTGAGGGTCTGCACTGGGGGTCTGCATTTTAGTTTTGCACGGGGCCTTGACTACTGTCTGTATCTCATTGTGGCTGGAAGGAGTAAGGAGCCCCAGTGGGAACTCAGTGCTGTCATTCGCTGACATATGTGGGGATGCTTCCCTGTCTTCTGCGGAACCTGACTAGATGGGAATTTTTTTTCTTTTGTAAAGAATTATTGATTTAAATTAATTAATTAATAATCACTATCATTATTTAATTTGACCAGAGAGAAAGGGAACATAAGAAAGCAAGCCATCAGATCTGGGACCTGAACTGCAGTAGGCCATGTGGGAGTTGAACATCCAAACCACCATTGCCACTTGCTGGCCCTAGATGGGAGTTTTGACAAAAGTTAAATAAAAAAAAAAAAAAAAAAAAAAAAGAAGAAGAAAAGAAAGAGAGAAGTAAAAGAATCTCCCTTGGAGGTATATCTCCCTTGAGTGGGGAGGGCCGGGAGGGTATCTGGCCCAGACATCCTTCTGAGAGCAAAGCCCTGTGTAAGCCGTGGTTCTGACATCAGAAGGAAAGCTTGCTACGCCCCCGGAGGGTCCTTGCACGTGCACTGCTGGTTATGCCTACTTTTCTCATAAAGGCCCCAGAACCGCCAAACACAATGAGTAATACTGTCACTTTCCAGTAACACGCCTGCCAGGGCATTGGCAAAAGCTGTCTGTACGTGGAAGACTGGGAAGGGGCACTGCGGAAGGCGGAGACACACACTTCAACTTTGCTTCGGAGGGAGGGAAATGATTCCTCTTGACATTTGTTCTGGAAACTCGTTTATGGAGGGAATGAGTTGACAACTCAGGCAAAGAATCAAGATGGGGGGTGATAGTCATGAAGGACCCAACACAGACACAAAGGAAGATGGCCTCGTAGCGGGAGCTTTCGCGAAGCGCACCTGCTGCTGCCTCTCGAGTGCGTTTTCATTTTCCGGGCCTCTCTGCTTTCAAACCGTCCGTTCACAGATGCTGTTGAATCCTGCACTGTATCAAACACGCCTGGTCGGCCTGCGCTCTGCACCCTTGCACCTTCCCCACTGAGTGACGCTGAGCCTCGAGGTCTCCGGGTGTTTGCTAAGGTGATTGTAGGTCCTCAACATAAGACGTCTACAACGCCCTTACTAGACTCCACTCTACCCTTGACGATCAGTCTAATCTGGGCCTCATCTAATGTGAGGGCCTGCACCTACTCAGCAGGTCTCTACGCCAGCATTTCAGTCACGGCTGTGAGAGCACAAGACGACTTCAGTAAGTTAGTGGAGAAGTGGAAGTAAAGTACGCGTTTATTTCGATGCAAACGTGTTCTGAACTCCATGCATGGTTGTTCATAATATACATTTTCCACGAACTTTTCCTGATAGGTAACAGGCAGGATCATTAAATAATAAAGGTTCAAAAAAAAATCGTTACGCCACTGTAGAAACAGCTAAAGCCACACTACCCCAAAATACACGTCCACTATTACATGTGCTCTGTGACCTCAAACGTCTTAACCAGAAAGTCACAAGTGATAAAAGCACATTGCTTACCTGAGATGTGTTGACCCTCATGAACGTGCCGGCCCAGGCTGCAAATACAGTATGGACAGAGTAACGGACTCTATTTCCCAGAAGTCCAGAGGGCCTGTGAGGATATGTCAAGATGGGAATGTGTTTTCTTCCTGTGGAGAATTGAGAAAAATAATAATTGGGGGGGGGGGGGGACCAGCAGTTAGCATAATGGCTATGTCGCTGGACTCCCACGTAGTCAACCACGGTTCGCGTCCCGTACCCAGTGGCTTAAAACTCATGCCGGGCGCATGTGCGTGCGTACCCAAGATCTCGAGAGGAGAATGGAGGAGAAGAGATTGCGGCATGGCCTTCCCCTCTGGGGGGTGATTTCTCGCTGTCTCTCTGTCTCTCTCTGTCTGTCTGGCACGCGCACGCGCCCTATAGCAAAAACCTCTCCAAAAAAAAAAAAAAAAAAAAAAAGAAAAAAAAGAAAAAAAGAAAAAAATATAAATAAAATAAAAACATAATAGTGGGGGTGCAGAGAGCAGCCCAAGGGAGGCCAAGAGTTTCCACAAGGGCCAGAGGCTGCCTAAAGGCAGAGGGGGCCCAGAAGGCCGGACGGAGAGTGGAGACACTCCTCCAGGTGTTCGCAGAGCTCCAGCTGCTGCTGAGCAGTAGTCTGGACAGAAGTCAGCCCCCTATGGTGTGCAATCTGCAGAGAAATGACACCTCTCCACTGCCCCTCAGGGGTCAGCCCCTGGGCAGGGCCACGGAGACCAGGACAAGCCAGGTGAGCTGGGCGAGGCAGAGGAAGGAGGGGAGGGCTAAAGCAGGGTGGGCTTTTGTGCGGTGATCTCTAACCAGTAGGTGCGGGGAGGACTTGAGAAGGGAGGAGAGGTGATGGGACCGGAAGGTTCCCTTCTTAGTAGAGGGTGTGAGTCCATGACAAGTGGGGTGACTGGCCATGAAATCACCCCCAGAGGGGATGGCCATGGCCCAGTCCCTTCTCTTCCGTTCTCCTCTTGGGATTTTGGGCTAGAGATAAGCACACATGCACACATATACAGGGTGTCTTTCAAGTCACAGAGTGGGGGACTTGAACCACACAGTCAGCTATGCGGGATCCAGCCACCTTACCCATCACACTACTTGCTGACTTGAGAAGGACCCTTCAACAGTGAGCAGGCTGGCAGAGCCAGCTACTTCGAGACTTCCTAGGATTGAGGAGGGCTGGCCAGATGTGCAGCTGTGAGAAACCGGGTTTCCTCCGGTATGTCATAAGTCCTGCCAGGTGAGGTGTGTCATGAGGAAAACAGGCCTTCATCCCATTCTTTGGAGGATGAGCAGAATCCTTCCCAGTGGTCTGTCTCTAAGCTGTACCTATTCCTTGAGACGTTTCTTTCTTTTTAATTTTTTCAACCCATCTAGCTTTTTTTTTAATTTAAACATTTTTTAAAATTTTATTTATTCATCCATTTATTTTTTTTAATTTGACCAGAGAGAGGCAGAGAGAGAGTGAGGGGAAGCAAGAGAGCAAGCCACCAGGCCCAGGACTTGAACCGTGGTCAGCCATGTGGGAGTGTCTAGCGCCTTAACCACCACGCCACTTGCTGGTCCTACCATCTAGCTTTTTTTAATGGGCAAATTAGTACCCTTGTATGAGGCCAGAGAAAATGATTTGCGAGTCTCACAGGTTATAATGACGATGAAATAATGTAACCCAGGTGCAGTTTTCAAACTTGGCTTCTGGGGGCATAACTCCCTGGATGTTACTGTCTCCTCCTAACATTCCGCTCATTCATTCATTCATTCTTGCACAGGTCTTTACCCAGTGCAAAATCTGAAGTGCAGGGCTGCTTGTAGATCAACGTTATATGTCTAGTAATCATATCATCAATTAGCAGTAGAACGATTAATCACAGCGATAGTATGATTGATAGTTACACTATGGTTCTGTAAAATGTGACAGGGGGAAGCCAGGTAAAAGATAAGATTTTTTAAAACAAATTTTTAATGTAATGATTGCAAAATGAAATGTAAGGTAGGCCCCACGGTGCGGCAGCCATGTGTGATTCAGGAGAGGCTGGACCCCGCGTGGCGGCCAGGGTTTGCTCCCCTCCTGGTCAGCCTGACGCACACAGGGCAAGTGCAGGAACGTGAGGAGCGGATGGGCTGGAGGGCCGGAGGAGGGATCAGGTTGTGACCACACCCTGCGGAGGGTGCTCAGCGCACGCTCTCTCTTTCTCTCTCTCTCTCACACACACATAAGTACACACACGTTCTATCGTGAATACAGAACAGAAGGGGAAAGTTGAAAATGAAAAACAACTCGGGTCTCTTTGCCGAACAGCAATCCACACACATCTATCTCTTTGTCAACAGCCGATGCTGAATGAGGCCCTTGTTGATCGTCTAGTATGTCACTTACAGGAAGGAGGTCCAGGGAGACAGCCGGTGGGGCGGAAGACCTCAACTCAGCCAGCGCCCATCGAGCCCATCCTCTTCTGTCTTCAGCTGCTCCCTTTCCCCTTTCTGTGTGAGTGGCTGGCATGCCCTCTAATCAGGCTCCGTTGGGCAGGCCTCCTGCCTTGGCCTGTCCCCCTCCCGCAGGGCTCTGACACTGTGCTCTCACCCCATCCGCTCTCCTTCCCATCGCAGCCGCTGCCTGTGTCCGAGCGCCTCGATCTTGGGCACGCACGCACACGCGCCCGGCGTGAGTTGTAAGCCACCGGGTCCGAGACGCGAACTGGGTCGACTACGTGGGAGTCCAGTGACATAGCCATTACGCTAACTGCTGGTTCCCCAGTCTGAAGTTTCTATCCAGCCTGTCACACCTCTGCCAGCAGGGTTCCTCCAAAATGCAAATTTGATTGTGTCATACTCTTATTTAAAAATCTAGCTGGAAGCCAGCAGGCGGCATAGTGGTTAAGGCGTGGGATTCCCACATGCCAACAGCAATTTGAGTTGGCTGTTTGAACGGCACACCAAATGAGTAAATAAATACATGTTAAAATAATAATAACAAAAGGTCTAGCTGGAGGCCAGCGGGTGGCATGGAGATTAGGGTGGTTGGATGCCATATAGCTGACTCTGTGCTTCAAGTCCTGGATCCGGTGGGTTGAAAATCAGGCTGGGTGCATGTGTGTGCCCCGAATCCTGAGACAAGAATGGAAGAGAAGGGATTGCAGCATGGCCATCCCTCCTGGGAGGTGATTTCTCACTTTCTGTATCTCTTCCTGTTTCTGTCTTTCCCGGTGAGCACCCATGACCTAGAGCAAAACCAAAAATGAAAAGGTCTACCTGGGGCCAGGTGGTGTTGAATATCACAACAGGATCCACATGGGAAGGCCCCAGGTTCACGTCCCAAGACTTCCCATACTCACCGGGTGTGCATGCCCACGGTCCTGGCTGAGGCTGGGTGGATTGCAGCATGAACACTGCTGGGGGCTCGCTCTCACGACAGAAATAAATAAACTTACCAAGTAAGAGAATATGGATAAATTCCATATGTTAGGGAAGATAGATAGTTAGATGAGCAGGTAGTAGAGGATCTGAAGGGCCTTTGGCACTACTCACGGAAAACGCCCCGGACCAGCCTCCTGTGGTCAGAACTATCTGCTACTCAGGACTGGGGGGTACCACAGGGACCTTGTATAACGTGAAGGGACCTTGTCTCACTTGGAGCATGCTCAGTGCTGAGTTTGATGGTCCTCAGGTGAACTTTAGCTCAATACTGTAACCCTGTGGGTTTCCTAAGGTACTCACAGGAAATTCTTGTCTCATAAGGCCCAACAGAGCGTGTGCAGAAACGAGAAGGTTGATGCCATGCACGGAAGCGGAAAATGAAGGGAGGGGAAAAAGAAAAAGTCAATCAAACCTAGGTAGAAGGGAAGAGTACCCTACAGAGACCCAGTAAAAGCTCACAACAGAAACCTGGAGGGCTGGTATCCACCCTCGGGCCAGCCTTGTCTCCTCGCTAATGCCTAATTGAGTATTATGGGTCAAATGGGGGCCCCCAAAAGTCAGGCTGGAGTCTCAACCCCTAGCACTTAAGAATATGACTTTATTTGCAGATAGGATCATTTTTTAAATAATTATTTTATCTAACTTTATTTATTTATTTTCATTTGACCAGAGAAGGACAGAAAGTGGGAAGAAGAGTGAGAAAGCAGACTGCCAGGTCTGGGACTCAAACCACAGTCGGCCACGTGGGAGTCCATCGCCCTTAACCACCTTGCCATCTACCGACCCTGGAGATAGGATCTTTACAGAGGTAATCTAATTAAAATGAGGTCATCAGGGTTAGCCCTAATCCAATGTGACTGGTGTCCTGATAAAAAAGAGGTCACAGAGGCACATGTATGGGGTAGGCTGTGTGAAAACGGGGGTGTAGCTGCCATAGCCAGAGAACTGCCGAGAACTAGGAGGAGGCCTGGGACAACCTTCCCGAGCACCTTCAGAGGGGGCAGGGCCCCGAGGGCACCTTGATCCCAGCTTTCTAGCCTCTGGAACTCTGAGACGATAAGTTGTAGTTGAAGACACTTCGGCCTTTTCTCACAACCCCAAAGGTACCCTTACCATAGGACCCAGCAATTGTACCCCTTAGTATTTACTGGACGAACATGTATATCCACACACAAATCTGCAAGTAGATGTTATAGCAGCTTACTCATACTTAGCAATGACTTAAACCCAACTAAGATGCCCTTGGTGAATCAATGGATAAATGAATGGATAAATGAACCGTGAGATACCCAGACAACAGAATACTGTTCAATGCTGAAAGAAATGAGCTACCAAGCAATGAACAGATGTAGAGGAACCTTAAATGCTTATTATTATATTAGTTTTTTGCTGTAGGGTGTGTGCGCTTACTAGAGAGAGATGGGAGAAGTGGGGGGTGGGGGTGTGAGAATAATTTCCCAGGAAGGAGGTGGCCATGCCTCAATCTTTTCTCCCCCGATTCTCCCTTCTGGATTTTGGGCATGTACACACATGCGCCTGGCATGATTTTCAAGCCACCAGGTCTGGGACTTGAACCACCCTGTTGGCCATGTAGGATCCGCACCTTAACCTCCACACCATCTGCTGGCCCTAAATGGTTATTACTAAGTGAAAGAAGCCAATCTGAAAAGGCTACCAACTGCATGATTCCAACCATATAACATTCCGGAAAAGACAAAACTACACAGACAGGGAAAGAACACGGGTTTCCAGGGGCAGGGTGGGGAGATGAATGGGCAGACCACAGAGGATGTTTAGGGCCAGGACACTGCTGTGTGCACCATAACGGGGGACACCTGTCAGTGTACGTTTGTCAAAACCCACAGTTGTGCGAGCCCAAATGTCACCTGTGGGTCTGGGCGACAATGACATGCTGAGTGGCTTCGATTATGACCAATGGACCACGATGGTGGAGGGTGTCGACGAGGGGTGGGAAGGCCGTGCCTATGTGGGCACGGGAGGCTATGGGAACCCGGAGCTCGCTGCTTGATTTTGCCGTGAACCTTAGCAAGAAAGTTCATGAATTACAAACCAAAACCAGAAACAGGGTTTATGTCAAGCCGTGGGTGAGCCCTGCCATCTGGCCCAGGTTTCTTGCCTCTTCCTCCTACCCCACAACCTCACGGGAGACAGTCTCAACTATTTCTCCCGTCTCACCTCTGGCTTCTGTCTTTTTATTTCCTTTAACTCTGCCGGAGTTCATGGAATGTCGGTGTCCTAGAATGAGGCTTCTGCTAGCATCTAATTTCCCTTGAAAATACTCTCCGGCTTTTCTGATGCCTAGTAAGCTCTAACTCTCTGCCTGGATCTTCTAAACCAGAAGTTTCCCAGTTATCGCTCTTCCCTGGTTTAGTTCTATTTAATTGGGCCTGTCTTTAATGCATTACCATATGGCTTCAATACGCATGTGCTCAGTATCTCCTAATACATTATCTCCTGGACCCAGAGCATTTAGAAAAACGTTGCAAATGGAACTTAATTAAAAACAGATGGATCCTCTTTGAACCACTTCCTTATCAATGAACAATCCCCAGCTGCCTCACTATCCCAGGGAAGACAGAGACCATCTAATCTAACTTTTTCCTTTTGTAGATGAAGAAGCTCTGAGGCCAGAGATATTCGTGTGACCTCCCAAAGGTCACGCAGCAAGATAGCGATAACCCTGAGCTTTGAGTCAGAAGACCTGGGTTCTAGTCCGAGTTCTGTTCTGTCAGCCTTTGCCTGTCTCCACTCGTGATGTGTGTTTGCAGGGACCCCGGGGTCAGATGCTCCCCGTGTAGGAACTCCAGCCACCTCTGTGGCCTCCATGCTGTGTGGAGCAAGCAAAGCTCATTCGTTTCTTGCTGGCTTTTCTCCTTCTCTTTCCATCAGCCAGCAAGGCTTTAATACATTTTGAAAGATCTCACAGTTTGTCCATTTTTAAAAAAAGTTTAATTTTCATGAGCACAAGAGAGGCCAGCACTCCAACAGGGTCTTTTTTTTTTTTTTTTTCTTTTTTTTTTTTGGAGAGGCTTTTGCTATAGGGCGCGTGCGCTCGCCAGACAGACAGAGAGAGACAGAGAGACAGAAAGCGAGAAATCACCCCCCAGGGGGGATGGCCACGCCGCAATCCCTTCTCCGTTCTCCTCTCGGGATCTTGGGCACACACGCACATGCGCCCGGCGTGAGTTTAAGCCACCAGGTCCGGGACGCGAACCGCAATCGACTACATGGGTGTCCAGCGAAACAGCCATTACGCTAACTGCTAGTCCCATCCAACAGGGTCTTATCACCTATCCTTAACCCTCCCTCCAGTCAGTCAGGCTCTCGGGTGCCCACACTGCCTGTCTCAGTCCGGCCTGAGATCCAAACCTGTAGCCTGCCCTGTGGCGTCCAGCACTGCAGAGAAGCGCGACTGCCGAGCCACCGCGGCTGGGCTCCTTGTTCTGCAGAGTCCACTGAGGCTCACCCTGCAGTCTTACAGGCGAGGACACGAAGGCCCAGAGGGTGGCAAATCTGAAATCAGAACCCAGCTTTGCAGACTTCAAATCAAATGCTCCCGCTGTGGTGTCTCAGCACTGCCTGAGCTCACACAACCACTTCATTTTATTTTTGAAGAATTATTTATTGACTCTTAATTGTTTAATTTGCTTTAGGCTATGTGCACTCACCAACAAGAGCGAGAAAGAGCACGTGAGAACACAGGCTGCCGTATCTGGGACTTGAACCATGGTTGGCCATGTGGGAGTCCAGTGCCTTCACCACCACACAACCTGTTGGCCCTGACATAGCCATTTTATTTAGCCAACAGTGGGTGGAAGCTGAGTTGGGAGAAACGGAAAGGAGGGCCCTAAGGAAAGATCTGAAAATACTCCATTAATTAATTTTGTGTGAAGAGAATCCAATGCTTCTAAAAACACGTCCCTGGGTCGGAGATAACACTGCTGCCCTGAACTGCTCTGAAGATGAAAAGCAGAAGTTTATGTTGGCAAGTCTTCTGCAGGCCACAAAAAGGGAAAATGTCCTTATTTTTGTGTTAAAGACTGCACAGATTGTCAATTTCATTGTGTTTTGCTAGGAATTGAAGACAGTGAGAACATACTGGCCTTTATTCACACATGATTGCTCAGTTTATCTCACTGATAAACATTTTATCATGTCGAAACCAATTAACCTTTGATCTCTAGTATCCTGTCTTCCCCAGACCCAAGTGAGGTCAGAGGTTATTTTGTTCAATGAAACATCAGGATGGTGATGGTTGTTCTTCCAACTTGGCTGTTCCAAAATGCATCCTTTTTTATATCTATTTTTAGAGGTTTTCTTTTAAAAATCAAAGTACATCAGATTTTTATTAAAGGAGGCATTATGAATGATATGTGAATTATAATATTCAGTGATAATAATTTGAACACAAATTTTAAGCACTTAGCCTCAAAAATAGCTTTTTTTTTGGAGGGGGAACTACTGCTTAAATAATTTAAAGACAATTTGGGCTTTTTAAATTCTTAATTGATGTTGACGTTGAAAGCTTAGTTTCTATTTGCTAATCACATTGGTTTTCTCCTAAATCAAGTAGCCATTTCGACACTTTGGAGTATTGGGAGTGTTGTGGATTGAATGATGGCCTCCCCTAATCCGTGTGTTGAAGGCCTAATCCAGGATCCTAGAATGTGACTTTAGTTGGAGACGGGCTCATCAGGGTGGGCCCTAACCCAACGTGGCTGGTGTCCTGGGAAGAAGAGGAGGTTTGGACACAGACACGCAGAGGGACTGCCACGTGAGACACAGAGAGAAGGCACCACCTGCAAGCCCAGGAGAGAGGCCTAGAGGTCACGCCTCTCCACCACCTCGATCCTGGACATCCAGGGTCCTGCCCGGGTTGTGGCAGCCGAGCACGTGCTTGTTTATGAGGATGAACACGAGGGCCCTGCTTTCCCACCAAGAGACTAAGACATGTGGCTTCGTACCTTTCAGGCCGACAAGGGCTCCCGTGTGAGACCGCGTGTGAATCTGATCATGCCTCCCTGGACAGGTCCTCTTTGACTTGTGGCCATCAGTCTTCTGTCCTTCACCGCAAGTCTCTAGATATTCTCTGATCCTTAAGAAAACGTCCAGCAGATTCTGAAGGGCAGTCAGTGTGGAAACCACTAGGTAAGATCATCGCCAAGATTTCAGTCCCCGACTTCCAAAACAGAGGCTGGAGCCTGGAAGCCACGGACCCTAGTGGTCTTTCTCCGCCCCCACGGAGCACCCCCGCTGGCATGTCCTGCCCACGTCCCTGCCAGGTGCCAGCTTTGAAGCGTCACAGGGCACCTCGAGTCCTGAAGGGGCTGGACAGGAAGAGCTTGGGCCACAGTGGCTGGCAGAGATAGGGCAGTGGACGGCAGGCAGAGGGGTTTAGGTGAAGGGCGCAGAGGCCAGGAGAGATGCTAGAAAGAGCTCCGTGAGGCTAGGGCCCGGTGACACATGGGTTCACAGGCCAGGTGGAATTCCATTTCCTAATGCACTCGTGGTGTGGCCTGGGCAAGGCAGGTTTGAGCCTCCGCTTGCTAACTTGCAAAACGTGTGTGTTTTCTGCCCTTTCTCCCTAGGGAGACAGTTGGGGAACCAGCAGTTGGCGTAATGGTTATGTTGCTGGACTCCCTTGTAGTCAACCACGGTTTGAATGTCGGACCTGGTGACTTAAACTCATGCCGGGCACGTGTGCATATGTGCCTAAGATCCTGAAAGGAGAATGAAGGAGAAGGGATTGTGGTGTGGCCATCCCCCCAGGCGGTGATTTCTTGCATTCCGTCTCTCTGTCTTTCTCTGTCTTTCTGGCGAGTGCATATGCCCTACAGCAAAAACCTCTGGGGGGTGGGGGGGGGGGGAGACAGTTGGGATGATCAATGAGACAGTGATGATGAAGCCCCTTGAAAACGAGTCTTTTCACTAGCTTATGGTCCAGTAGTGAGAATGCAGTAGATAACAGTGATAAGCTAGGCCTGGGAGAGGGCCAGGGCAGGAATGAAGCCGAGATATAAGACAGGATTTTGGAAAGCTAGGGAGGTGAACTGTCTAGTTTTAACATTTCCTGATATATATTTAACCAATGCAGCTTTTGTTAGCAACCAGTGAAAACATGATAAGATGAAATGACTGAGAATCTGGCACAGGGAATGGGTTACTGTACTAGATACTAACTGAAAGGCTCCAGGCCCCGAATTCTGCAGCATTTGCTTGTGCATCCACGGGCCAGCCCCTGGCGTGGCGCAGAAGGTGGCTAGACTCCATATGGCCGACTGTGCAGTTTGAGTTTCAGACCTGATGGCTGGGAATGTGTGTCAGTGCCCCAAATCCTGAAAGGAGGGAGAAATCGAGGAGAAGAGATTGGGGCCAGCAGATGGCATGGTGGTTAAGGCACTGGATCCCACACGGCCAACAGCAAAGTTCAAGTCCCAGACCCAGTGGCTTGAAAAACACTCCAGGCATGTGTGCACGTATGCCCAAAATCCTGAGAGGAGAAGGGGCTGTGGTGTGACCATCCCCCTGGAAGGAGCTTTCTCACTTTCCCTCTCTCTCGCTGTCTTTCTCTGGTAAGACAGCACATACTCCATAGCCAAGACAAAATAAAGAGAATGTACTCCGGGTCTTCTGACTCCATCATTTGATGCTCTGTTTCCACATCACCTCACCTCTCAGGAAGGTAGACCGGAAATGGCATGCCCCAGTGGCCTCTGACTCCCCGTCACTCCTTGGGAGGGCACGCTTCAAAGGGAGCCTCACAGATGCTAATGGAGACCGAGCAGATTTTAGTCAGTTCCTCCAGCACCCACACCTGACCTGTGGAAGACCCTTCTGGTTCCTCTAGATACCGCAGGCACGTGTTGGTATTTGCATATCTGATTTTCAGCCTCAAGATCTTCACAGACGTTAGCTAGTGAATTCTGAGCCCCTGGGTGAGGCAGGCAATGGTCGTTTCAAGTTTGTGAAAAGGGAAGAACAGCAATGAGGCATGGGGGGCTTCCTCCAAGCTCCCGTCAGTAGGAGGCCGGATTCCGGAAGTTTAGGCTGCACAGACTCATCACCACCACCACCACCACCCCCTCCACCCCCGGCGCATCTTCGAGTCCCTGACCTGCCTCTCGGTGGCCCTGCAACAGTCAGGCAGAGGGGGCCAAGCAGCCATCCTAGCTATTTGGTTCACTCTCCCTCTTTCTGTTTGTGTACATGTGTGCACACATGGGCATTCGTGCGGCTATACACACATACACATGTACATATATAACTAAACATTTTCTACATACATGTATTTCCCCCCGACTGTCCCAACAACATCATTTGCATTTTTTTTTTTTTAAGTTTACTAGGGGAGTGTGCACTCATCAGAGACAGAGGGAGAGAAAGGAGACAGAGGGAGAGAAAGGAGACAGAGGGAGAGAAAGGAGACAGAGGGAGAGAAAGTGAGTCACAGAGGGAGAGAAAGGAGACAGAGGGAGAGATAGGAGACAGAGGGAGAGAAAGTGAGTCAGAGGGAGAGAAAGTGAGACAGCACCTCCCTGGGGGATGGCCACACTGCAATCCCTTCTCCAACATTCTCCTCTTGGGATTTGGGCACGCGCACACACACCAAAATATCCCACCATTCAGCGCTACGTCTCTACCACAGACATAACCTCTGATGGCCCCACGCTTGTGTCACATCGAGCCTTGATTACGAGACCTCGGGCAAGGCATTTAATCTCCTGGGCCTCAGTTTGTCCAGCAGACAGAGGCAATTGGCCTGGACCGGCGGTGCTCCTGTTTGGCTTCACATTCAAAGTCAGAAATCTCGCTGGTCAGGCCAGATTTCATGCTGGTTAAGCCGCCATCTCTCGGGGTGGACTCAGGCGGGACCATCATCTGTCACAGGAAGTAGCTTTTGCTGAAGACAGGTCGGCTGGGTTTGTAATGGTTTATCGCTTGAGAAAACCTACACGCTACAGATAACTGGACTCTATCGAGTGCCATTATTTAGCGACTGTGTAACTCACCGACCGTGAGCAGCCGGCCCTGCTACCCTTCCTGGGTCCAGGAACTTCTGTGTAGTGTAACACGTGTGAGTATGGCTCCCAAAGCCCCCAGATCAGACGGTGCCCTTTCAGCAAACCAAAGCAGCAGCTCGTACTCTGTCACGTGCTCACCATACAGAAACAGACTTCTCGTTCTGGCCCGGGGCCTGGGCTGTGTCAGACTTGTCACTGAGCGTTTTCACACAAGGCAGGAGCGGAAGGAAGGAGGGGCGGTCTCAGGGCTGAGGCCTGAGGGGCTCTGCTGCTCGGAGACTGTCCTGGATCTCAGTGGTGATTTCACTACGGCTCCGTGTCAGAATCACCTGGGGAAACTCTGAGGGTGCCCATGCCAGGCCTTCACCAGGCCAGTGAAGAACACATTTTCAGGGAGTGGGACTTGGACAAGAGGATGTTTTAAATTTCTTCAGATGATTACTCTTTTTTTTTTTTTTTTTTTTTTAAATAGAAGGCGCGTGCACTCACTGGAGACAGAGAGAGAGAAGGTGAGAAAGTACCCTCTGGGGGGATGGCCATGCTGCAATCCCTTCTCCACTTCTCCTTCGGGACTTCATACATGCACACATGTGCCCAGCATGGTTTTTCGAAGCCACCAGGTCGGGACTGAACCACGCAGTTGGCATATGGGATCTAGCTGCCTTGAACGTGATTTTATTTCTTTTAACTTGCCAGGGAGAGACAAAGAGACAGAGAGAGAAGGGGAGGAAGCAGCCTCACGAGGCATGGTCACGCTCAGTCCCTTTTCCTCCTTTCCTCTCTTGTGGGGATTATGGGCGCGCACAGGCACCTGGTGTGACTCTCAAGCCATCAGGTCTGGGACATGAACTGTGCAGTTGGCCAGGCGGGATCTGGCCGCTTTAGCCCCTAGGCCACATGCCAGCCCCCCTGGATGATTTTACTGTGCACCAGGGACACTTCGTGGGGTCTGTGGACACCCAGGTCGCTGTGGACGTAGGTCTAACTCCTTAGCACATGCTCGTAGAGCTCTTCCTATCTGAGCCTTACCGCGTAGGGCTGCAGTCTGCTTGGACGAAACACCACAGCCTGGCGGTTAGTGCTCACGGTTCCGGCGTTTTCAGTTAGGCAAGGCCAGCGGATTGGTGGCCCTCTGCTTGCTGAGAAACGTTTAAATGAAAGCAAAAAACAAATGAAACCAACCATTTCGCGACGCTGCACTTCACGACGGCCCTCCCGTTCCTCGTTGTGGTGCTCACTTTCTTCCCTGAATCTGCTCTGCGTTTGACGGCCGAGGCGCCTCTGCTTGTGCAGTTCTGGACCCTCCTTCTCCCTCGCCTTCCCGTCCTCCATCCCACTTACCCTGCTAGAGAGAGCTGGATTCTACATGTGCGTCTGACAAGCCAGCCCACCTTCACATTTCCCCTCCACAGTTAGTGAGTTACCGTAAACCCTCATCCAATTTCAGAAGCTCCAGTTTTATAGTAAGGGAGCCAGGACGCTCTGTGTGGGAAGGGGCTCCACCCCCCGTAGCCCGCTTGTCCACCACCTTTCAGTGGCAGGCTGCTTCCTCCTGGGGAAGTGGCTGACCCCATCCTTGGATCTTTCAGAGATGAAAACATGAAATATTTCAAACATGGAGCCAGCAGGTGGGTAATGGGTAGGGCGCTGGACTCCCACATGGCGGACTGCAGTGCGAGTCCTGGACCCAGTGGCTTGAAAATCATGCTGGGTCTGTGTGTGCGTGCCCCAAATCCCAAGAGGAGAATGGAGGAGAAGGGGTTGTGACATGGCCATTCCCTTTTGGGGGTGATTTCTCACTTTCCTTCTCACTCTTTCTCTTTCTCATGGTGAGCGCATGATGGCAAAAACCTTAAAAAAAAAAGAAATATTTCGGGGACCAGCAGTTAGCGTAATGGCTATGTTGCTGGACTCCCACGTAGTCAACAGTGGTTCGCGTCCCGGACCCGGTGGCTTAAAACTCACGCCGGGCATGTGTGCGTGCATGCCCAAGATCCCGAGAGGAGAATGGAGGAGAAGGGATTGCGGCGTGACCATCCCCCCTGGGGGGTGATTTCTCGCTTTCTGTCTCTATGTCTCTCTCTGTCTGTCTGGCGAGCGCACGCGCCCTATAGCGAAAACCTCTCCAAAAAAAAAAAAAAAAAAAAAAAAAGAAACATTTCAAACATGACCAAAATGCAGAAAGTAATATGACACCCGTTCCTGCCATGTATTCTTACTAAATGTCTTTTATAATTATTTTAATTTTTATTATTATTCCTTTTTTTAAAAAAATTGAACAGAGAGACAGAAGAAAAGTGAGAAAGCAAGCCGCTAGGTTGAGGGCTTGAACTATGGTCAGCCATGTAGGAGCCCAGAGCCCTAACCACCATGCTAGCTGCCAGCCCCTTACTAAATGTTAATAGTTTGTTGTGTTTACTTCAGAATTCTCTTTTTAAAAGAAACAGTTTTAAATGCAGCTAATATAGCTGCTCTTTTTCAAGGTTGTCTTGACTGTTTGAGGCTCTTTGCATTTCCATATGAATTACAGAATAAAACCTGACCTGTGATTTAAAAAACCTGTTCTTCATTTTCAGACACTGTCCACCATATATTAGTCTCACGAGTCAGGCTATGACCAACATTTGTACCTAACTATGCACGTTCTTAATATCTTTCTTGGTATAAAGTCTGAGAATTAGATTGGTGAATCAATGATTAACTGTATATTTTAAGGGGCCAGCAGGTGGTATGGTGGTTAAGGCACTGGACTCCCACACGGCTGATTGTGGTTTGAGTCCAGGACCTGGCGACTTGCTTTCTCACTCTCCCTCTCTCTCTCTCTCTGGTCAAAATTAAATAATAATAATCATAATAAATAGAATTCAATAAATAATTCATATATATATATATATATACACACACACCTATATATATTTAAAGTTTATTTTTTCCATGAAAGGGAGAGAAGGAGAGACAGAGAAACTAAGACAATCACCCCCAACAGGCTCACCATGCCACGATCGTGCTCCGTCTCAGCCTGGCCAGATCACGGACCTGTGTGTGTGCCCTGCGTGCTCAGGTAGGGCTGGGACATGAGCCCAGGGCCTCCCTCATGTGGGTCTGTGTCACCACCAGGCCCCGAGTAAACACGCTCTGATAGCTTTCCGTAGAAACTGTCTAACCGTCCGCCTGAACTGTAGGGCAATGCTGATATCTGCATTCCTGCTCACACTGGGCACTAGCTTCCATTTCTCTTCTACGCTAGGACACATCCACGCTTGTGTCCTCTGTGTCCAGTGAGATGCCCGAGAAGTAGTGGGCACGGGTAAGTATTTGCCAAGTGACAGGTTAATGAAGACTGAGGCAGACGTGGTACTTTGCCACATCCCACCATTTTCCCATGGACCCCCTCTGCATTTATTTCCAAGTGAGTTTAGGCTTCCCCCAACACTGCCTCGCTGTGCTGCTCCGGGACCTAGGTGAGAGTTCCAGGGAGGAGTGAAATGTGTCCCCGCATCTTGGAATGCATTTCCGGGTACTCTCCCCTCAGTTGTTCAGCAGAGGGGCCTTCTGAGAGCTTTCCAGAAAACTCAGGAGAGAAGCCCAGCCTCTGCTTATCTTCGGGCAGCATATCACTCCCCTTTGCTGTCGGACAGCTGTTATCTGAAAACTGTCTAGACTTTAGATTCAAACTAAGCTACGGAGGAAGACCATGAAATAATTCTTCCCTGGTGAGTGGAGGCGGACACATGAAATATTCCCACTGCTGACCCCGGGAGCTGACTCCCAGCAAGTCGGCGGGAGGCCCCGTGACGGAGGGAGTGGGGTCCTCGGTGTTTAATGAGGTTTCATCGCAAGGAGACTATACGTTGCTCGGCTTGCACAAAGAGTTTTAGCAATAAACTTTTCCATTTGAGTGAAAAGGGAGTAGGAAAAGCCTTTAATCTTGCCTTTTGCATGGCATCCGTGATGGGGTTAGGGTGATGGCTCCCAACTGCTTGGGATGGGATAGTGGGGGGGGGAGGGTTCCAGCCCACTGTTGGATCTGTATCTAACTTCTTCTTTTTTTCTTTTTTTTTTAAAGGAAAAAAAATTTCCTTTTATCCCAAAGCTCATCTTGCTAGCATCCAGCCAAAAGTACATTTTTTTGCAGTGTATTAAACATGTTGCCTCTTAGATCTCATATTAAAATCTATTTCCTTTCTGTAGGGGACAAGTTGAAACCAGAAATTTGCCTTATAATTTTTTCCACTTTGATTCTGCTGTTCGCAGAGGACACCTCCAGGGCTCCAGTTGCAGGGGAAATTGCTCCTCTGGGAGGAAGGGCCATAACTCTTCATTTGCCTCCTGGTGGGGTTGGAGGAGAGCAGCGCTCTCGGCTCCTGCACGGCCCGAGCAGGAGGGTCCCCCTCAAGTTGCCATAACAGGCAGAGGCAAACCCTCCCGCAGCCGTGCCACTGTTGAGTGGAGATTGCCACCTGCTATGGAAGACCCAGAGGGGGTCCCCGTGCTCTGTGGGGGCTGCCTTGGACTCTGCAGCCTTCCTGATCTCTCTCCTGACCTCCTGGAGTGCTTGTTTAATTTGGCTTGTTTTTGGGGAAAAATATATAGTTTTAACAGTGTATGCATTTTTCTAAAACACACTTTCCCCCCTTATGTTTTTGAAATTCCCGAGTATTAAAGCTATATTGCACTTTCCCTGCTATAAAAATTCCATTTAGGGGCCAGGAGATGGCTTAGTGGTTACCACACTGGACTCCTACATGGCTGACCGCGGTTCCAGTCCCAGACCTCGTGGCTTGAAACTCATGCCAGCTGTGTATGTGAACATGTCCAAAATCCCAGGAGGAAAATGGAGAAGGAATTGCGGTGTAGCCACCCCTGGGGGATGATTTCTCACTTTCACTCCCACTGTCTTTCTCTGCCTCTATCTGGCAAATGCTCACGCCCTATGGCAAAAACCTTAAAAAAAATCCATTTCATACGCTGTCACTACAATTACATATGACGTTGCCTGTTTATGGCATCTGGGTAGTCTCTGTGTTCCGCTCTGATGAGGCATGGTGCCATATAGCAGAGCGTCGCCATACCTGCTTCCCGGTGTGAATGTGCAAAATTGCTCTGGAGCCTTGTCGGCTCAGGGCTGCCGACATGTCCTCAACCAATCTAGATCATTCCAAACTGTTTCCTAAACTGCCACCAGCAGGGTGCAACTTTCCAGGCCCACACCCTCCCACTGTCGCATTCCCATCACTGCTGTACAAATCACCCCATACCGGAGGGCGAAGCGGGATGGCACGGACCCGTTCTCTTGGGTCAGAGGCCAGAGGTCAGTTTCCCTGTGCTGGGTCTCCTGAGGGTCAGTGTGTAGTGGCTGGCTGGCTCCTTGGACGTGCCCACACCCACGTCCGTGCCTGTCATCATCCCAACTCCTCCTCTTCCACAGGTGACCTCTGTGGTTTGACTCACACTCATATCTCCCACCTGGACTCCCGCCTCCGTGTGATGGTATCGTTGGGCCCATGTGGATATCCAGGCCCATCGCCCTCTCGTGGGGCCCTTGGTTTACCCACACCTGCATGCAGCCCCTTCTTCCCTGTGCAGTATCACAGCCTCAGGGCCTGGGCTTGGGATCTGGGCATCTGCAGGGCTGTTAACTGCGGTCTTTGGCACTCCCCAACACTCAATGTTATGAGACTTTCTAATTTGCCAAGCTGGTGGTTATGGAATTGTGTCTAATTTCAGTTTTAAATTGCATCTCCCCAGTTACTAACATTCATTGGTCATTACATTTTCTGCTATTTTTGAGATTTTTGCTATAGGGCATGTGTATTCGTCAGAGAGACAGAGACAGAAAATGAGAAATCACTCCCCCCCCGCCAGGGGTGATGGCCACATTGCAATCCCTTCTCCTTCAACCTCCTCTTGGGATTTTCAGGCACATGTGCACGCGTCTGGCGTGAATTTTAAGCTGCCGGGTTCGGGACTCCAATCGTGGTTGACAACATGGGAATTCAGTGATGAAACCATTACACCATCTGCTGGTCCCACATTTTCTGCTATTTGAATGCCTGTTGACATCTTTTGCAAACAAGGAATGCTTTTCTTGCTGATTGATGCTAGCATATAACATTACAATTGCGAGGGGGCAGCAGGAGGTATGGTGGTTCAGAAACTGGATTCCCACATGGTCAGCTATGGTTTGAGTCCTGGACCTGGTGGCTTGCTTTTTCACTTTCCCTCTCTCTCTCTCCTGTAAGCACATATGCCATATAGTAAATTTAAAAATAATACATACATACATACATACATAAAAGTTCTAAAAAATATTACAACCATAAGCCAAGGATATATAAAAATACATCAGGAGGATGTAAGTCTGGAGAACGTAACTACACAGTAATTTCAACAGGGAAAGTTTAATTTAATAATAATAATAATAACATAAGGAATTATTACCTGAACGAGTCGTTAGAATAATGAGAGACTGGGGACCGGCAGGTGGCATGGTGGTTAAGGTGCTGGACTCCCACATGGTCGGCTAGGGTTGAAGTCCTGGGCCTGGTGGCTTACTTTCTCTCTCCCTCCGCCCTTCTCTGTTTCTCTCTGATCAAATTTTTAAAAATTATAAATAAAGTTGAACAGATAATTCTTAAAAAAATAAAAAAGAATAACAAGAGACTGGCTAGGAAAAAAGCAGAGAATTTTAAATGCTGTAGAAATAAGTTCTAAGAAGCAGTACGAGTCCTATGCTTCATATGGAGAAGGGCTCCCTCCTTCCCCAGGCCAGAGATCCAGATCGGACTGGATGGGGCCCAGCTGTGGCCCATTGGATGGCCGTGCTGCAGAACTTGCCAGAAACCCACCCTCTAGGGTGCCAGGCATTCACCACAAGACGGTCAAGGGCGCCAGAGAAGCTGAGGACTGTGCGAGCTGGAGGCATTTTGCTACAAAACTGCCCAGAGAAGGTGAGGTGGGGTGGCTGAGGAAGCTGCTGGCTGCTGTAGCTACAGGAGGAAGAAGGAGGCTGTGAGGGACTCAGGAACCCAGGGCTGGGACCAGCAGTCAGCGTAATGGCTATGTCGCTGGACTCCCATGTAGTTGACCGTGGTTTGTGTACCAGACCCGGTGGCTTAAAACTCACGCCGGGCGCGTGTGCGTGCGTGCCCAAGATCCCGAGAGGAACGGAGAAGGGATTGCGGCGTGGCCATCCGCCCTGGGAGGTGATTTCTCGCTTTCTGTCTCTGTCTCTCTCTGTCTGTCTGGCAAGTGCACACCCTATCGCAAAAACCTCTCCAAAAAAAAAAAAAAAAAAAAAAAAAGAAAGAAAAGGAACCTCTGGGGAACCTCACTCCTTGTGGGAACCTGCCTGGCAAGCTCTCTGGGACCAGCAATTTTGCACATTCAGCGTCTCTCCATCGCCCTCTATCTGTAAGACTTCAATACCAACCGTCATAGCGGAAATGATTTAAAAGGCCCAGATGTATTCTCACAGAGCAGGCTAGAAGGATGAATTGGGAGCTGAGAGACCGTAAAGTGAGAATGGATGCACTATGAAATTGCTTAACTCACTTGGCTCGAGTGGTTTTTATTGTGTAAATTCCTTAGGATTTTAAAAAAATATTAATAATCATTTCATGTGCAAACAGAGACGGTTTTTGTTTGTTTGTTTGTTTGTTTATTTGAGAGGTTTTCGTTATAGGGTACGTGTGCTTACCAGAAAGACAGAGAGACAGAAAGTGAGAAATCACCCCCCCACACACACCCAGGGAGGATGGACATGCAGCAATCCCT
Source organism: Tupaia tana (assembly GCA_026018925.1). Taxonomy (NCBI): domain Eukaryota; kingdom Metazoa; phylum Chordata; class Mammalia; order Scandentia; family Tupaiidae; genus Tupaia; species Tupaia tana. The sequence continues at coordinate 190,939,044 of JAKSZU010000002.1, forward strand.
TCTCCTCCATTCTCCTCTTGGGATCTTGGAATCTTGGGCACACACACACACACACACACACACACACACGCCTGGCATGAGTTTAAGCCACCTGGTCCGGGACTCAAACCACAGTCAACTACATGGGAGTCCAGCGACATAGCCATTACGCTAACTGCTGGCCCCTTATCCAGCATTTTTATGTATTGTGCATCGGGAAACTTTTCAGTTTATCTGATCTGCCACATGGCAGGGAACATAAGCTGCTATAGAGTTTTTAGAGTTAAAGAGTGTCTTAGTCGATAATGTGTTGCTTACAGAAATACCAGCGACTGGGTGGATCTAAGAGGATAAAAGCTCACTTTGCTTATGGTTCAGAAGTCTAGGGTCCAGGGGCCGACTTCTGGAGAGGCCATGAAATGGTGGAGGGCGTGATCTTTTTTTTGTTTTTGCCATAGGGCTCATGCACTGACCAGAGAGTGACAGTGAGAAGGAAAGTGAGAAATCACTGCTCAGGGGATGGCCACGCCACCATCCCGTCTCCTCCATTCTCCTCCCAGGATTCTGAGTGCACGCACACACATGCCTGGTGTGACTGTAAGTTCGAACTGTGGTTGGCCATGTGGGAGTCCAGCTCCTTAACCACCACACCACCTGCTGGCGTGATCTTGAGATTGGCAGCTGTCCTTAGGTTTCTGCCCTTTTGGTCTCTGTCTTGTAAACGCATCGGAAGTCAATCATAGGGTTTCTGCCCTAATGACCTTGCTACACCCAGGGGCCCCACCAGGGATACCAGGAAGGAATTAAGTTTTCACTTAACATGAATTTGGGGCAGGGAGGATATCTAAATTACAGAAGAGAAGCTCTGAAGATTCATCATATACTTTTATTTTCTAGGTTAGTTCATCAAAGCCTTAAGAGTTTATTTGAACTCATTTGACTTGCCTGGTGTTTCACAGTCCTCCAACTCAGGGTTTGGGACTCTCAATGATATTTTCATACATCAAGGGTCAACAAACTGTGGCCTGAGGCCAGTTTGGTTTGCCACCTATGTATACATATTTTTTTTTGCTTTGGGAGCAGCCAGTGGCATGGTGGTTAAGGTGGCTGGACTTCCACATGGCTGAGTGTGGTTAGAGTCCTGGACCTAGCAGCTTGCTTTCTCACTTTCCTTCTCTTTCTCTGTCTCTCTCTGGTTAACTTCAGAATAATAATAATAATAATAATAATGAATGAAATTAAATGAAAAATAATTCTTTAAAAAAAGAAAAAAAACTAAAAAAAAAAAAAAAGATTTTTGCTTTAAGGTGCGTGTGCTCGCCAGAGAGGCAGAGATAGACAGAGAAAGAAAGCAAGAACTCACTCCCCAGGGGGATGGCCATGCCACAAACCCTTCTTTTCTATTCTCCTCTTGGGATTTTGGGACTGTAGGCACATGTACCTGGTGTAAGTTTCAAGCCACTAGGTTTGGGACTTGAACCATAGACAGTCACGTGGGATTCCAGTGACTTAACCACTCTGCCTCCTGCTGGCCCTGGCACCTGACTTTATACGGCCTGGGAGCCCAGAATGGTTTTCTCATTTTCAAATTGTTGAAAAAAAAAATCAAAAGAATAATACTATTTTATGACATGTAAAAGTTACATGAAGTTTACATTTTGAAGCCAAAGCTGTTCGTTTACCTTACCTGTGACTGTGTCTGTACTACAGTGGCAGAGTTAAGTCATCATGATGGAAATATCGTGGCCTGCAAATCCTAGGATATTTACTACCTGGCCCTTTATAAGAAAGTTGCCAACTCCTGGCCTGAATCTTACCCTGTGTTTATTCCTACCGAAGTCAAAACATCACAGCCTCGTTGGGCCTCTAGGGGGAGACCTTCAGAGGATCTTCGATCTGGTTTGGTTTGACTCTGGGTCCCACCAGATGCTTTGGTTTTAGTAAAGTTCTTACTGTGGTTGCATAAGCAAAACGCACATGCATTTCAAAACTTCTGTCTGTATTCAGAGCTCCTGTGACTCTGTGTGAAATACGTGTGGGGTACAAGAGCTGTGGACAGTGCAATGGAAATGCAGCTCAGAACCCCACAGAATCCACCAACATTGAAATCAGATTGCTCTGCTGCTTCACAGCTGAAGAGGAGGGTGTGGTTTAGGGTTGTCATTGAGGGATGATTTGCAGAATGTCATGATTAGACCTGGAGGATCAGAACGTACAGGCCTGTGACCTTTGAGTTCCACGTCTCAAGTGAAGCAACCTAGGTTCTAATCCTGGCTCTGCCACTTCAGTTTGCCCTCTAGTGGTGAATTCTCATACATTTTCTTTGAGCTTAACTTTTCACATCGGTAATGTTCTATCTGCTTAAATGTAATAGATAGGCAGTCCTGAACATAAGGTGATGTTCTCATTTTTCTTGATAAAAAGATCTCTAAAAAGTTGGAAAGTAAATGCAGTTGTCAAATACCTACCTGTAGTAGTTTATTAGTTTAGTTGTATATGTTTTATTTACTGATTTATTAATATAGGGTGCATGTGCTTACCAGCGAGAGTGAGAGAGGGAAAATGAGAAATTCCTCCCCCAGGGAGGATAGCCACACTGCAATCTCTTCTCTTCCATTCTCTTCTCAGAATTTTGGGCACACAGGCACACCTGCCGATGTCTTTTTCAAGTCCCCCTGTCTAGGACAAGATCTGTGTAGTCGGCCGTGTTTGATCCAATGACCTTAACCTCCATGCCACCTATTATTGGCCCCAGTTCTTTATACACTTGATAACATTAACAACACATTAATTTAGGAATAGTACTTATTTGATCTCATGCTTTAAGAAATAATTATATTCACAGTTTTTGCAAGTGTCTTCAATTTAATGGCATTGTATCAACTGCGCCATTTTTGAGTAACCTACCAGGGTTTCCAGGGCTATATCCTGCTCACTTTCATTATGTTATGTGAAGTACAGCACCTTCTGAATACAAGTTTTTGCTGTTGCTGGGAATTTTGCCCAGACTACAGTTTCCCATCCCAGTAACAGTAGAAGAGTTACCCTTTACACAGACACTTAGGGCCTCCAACAGGCTTTGCCATTTCTGAATTCTACTTTCTCTAATTACACCAGAATTCAGTTCCCTGGTGGCCTTATCTACTGAAGATCCTGGTCTACAAGAGGTTAGTGCTCTCTCCCAGTGATTTTTTTTTTTAAGCTGAAGATAAGTTAGTTAATTGAAAGATTTCTCACACAGGGATTGTCCTCTGGGTCTTTCCGGGGAACACAGTCAAGTAGTATGTTTTTTGGTGTCACGTAAGAAATCTACTCCAACACACCCTCCCTCATTAGCATCACTCAAATACATCCTTCCTCAAGTACCTCCTTCCTCAATATCCTGCCAGTGTAGTCCCAGCACCTCTGCCCCATTTACTGTCAGCATTGTCATGCCCACGCCTTTAAGGAGCCATCACTATAGCATATTACGACCAGATCAAGATGCCCTAACTAGGCCGCCAAGCCTCAATTCATGGGTGATTTCTCCTATATCAGTATCTGTTCCCTGCAACAGCCTTGAGACACCCTTTCCTGTACAAGAATCTCAAGGCTCGTTTCCATATGTGCTCTTCTGTTTCCTGTCAGTACGTTTTAGCCAGGTCCCGCAACTCTGTGTCTGTGAACACTACTCCTCCCAGAGCAGGGTCTGTATTTCCTTGCTGAGGCTATGTGACAATCTGTTCTTAGTTATTGGTTGAGAGTCAACAGTGACAGGTAGGGCTAAGATCTTTTCTCAGTCTCCAGGTAAGGAGAAATTGCTTTCTTTTAACAACAAGGAAGAAGCAGTTTTTGTTAAGCTGGGGCGTTCTAGGATATCCTGGGTATAAAATTCTCAGGCTTATTTACCCAAATATGCTTTTCCATGGCATAATGGTTTATTTTGGGTGTCAACTTGCTAGACTGAAGGATGCCTGAATACTAGTGAACATTGTTGCTAAGTGTGTCAGAACATGACCAGACAAGATCAATGTGTGAGTTAGTTCCTTCCTAGAGAGGAAGACCAGCCTTCAGTGTAGGTGGTTACCATCCAATCAGGTGGAAGAGTGGGAGGGACAGACAGAAGTGGGGGCTCCATGTCCTCCCTCCTTTCCTCTCTCTCTCCCGTTCATTCCAGAGCATGCGGTGTGTCCCACTCCTGTACACCCCCTGCTCCATCCCTGCTCTGTGACTCTGCCCTTGCCAGCTTTTCTTTCTCTAGATCTTGTGTCCCATGACTCTCCTGACGGACAGACTCCAAGTTCTTTCACCTCTGGACTCTGGACCCATGCCAGTGTCTGCCTGAGAGCCCCCTTCAGACTTCAAACTGGACTACACCGACTTCCCTGCTTTGGAATCTTTCACTGGTTCTCTATCTCTCAGACAGCCCTTTATGGGGCACCTCTGCCTTGTGATCTTGTGAGATAATTCACATATAATAAATACCTTCTTTTACATGTATGTATATGTATGTGTAGATATATATTATTCTGTTGTTTCTGTTTTTCTGGAGTACACTGACTGTTAAGCCTGATTTCAGGACCCGACCTCTTCCTCTCTGTACAGTTATTTTGGCATAAGGGACTCGTTGTGTCTGAGCTTCCTTAACCTCCAGCGTGGTTACCTTGACCGTAAACTCCTGGACTTGTTTCATGATCTACCTTGAAGCTGCAAAGGAAGAGGATCTTTTTAAACGTGGCTCTGGAGCTGGCTAACTTTCACAGAAGGCTACGTTGGTAGTTGGCTAACCTGAGCCTAACATTCTAAAACTATTGACAAGAGCCTGCCAACTCCGCAACCACCAGGAGTATTATTACCCCTAGACCATCCAAAGACTATTGTTACTGCGTGCGCTGATGCGTCACTGTCATCTGCACTTCATTTCGCTCCACCACGAGAAAGTGTTAGTAATTGTGGTGTGACTACGTGCCGGGGGCGATCCAGCCCACGCCTGGTATGAACTGGGTTAGCTTAAATTCTCTCTAGCCAGAAAGCAGGGCCTGAGGCCAGGGCTTGTACGTCAGTTGTTTGTTTGGGAAGTGACGTCAGGGACTAGCAGTGACGGGTCTTGGAAGAGTAAACTAGAAAAGGAGGAAAGCCATCACCAGAGTGCATCATCAAGCTGTCACTTCCAAGGACAATCAGGACTCAACACTGCGGTACCCACTGAGCAGCTCTGTGGAATATGCCTCTGGCTTATTCTCCAAGAGCCACAGAGGGGGCACTTACCATTCAGCTCCTGCTCGCCCCCTGCTGGACATGGGCTGCTTCATCAAAGGTCGTCTCCACACACCTGGTTTACACGTGAGCCAGTGTCTTGTGACTTCCATGGACGTCCCTTGAGCGGCTCACACAAGGGGGGCAGAAAGCTGAGACAAGAAGCTGCTAGAACATCATGTGTGACGCTGGTTGTCTCGGCAAACTCTAGGGATAGAGGTGGGCAAAGAGAATGTGAGGACATAAGAGCTGCCCGACTGCCGTGCCACTGAGCAGGCTTGCTTTCTTGCTCTCTTTCTCTCTTTTAAAATTTGCTTTAAGGTATATGCACTTGCCAGAGAGAAAAAGAGAGAGAAAGCGAGAAACCACCCTCTGGGGGATGGCCATGCCACAATCTCTTCTCCTCCCTCCATTGTCCTCTCAGGATTTTGGGCACACACATGCCTGGTGTGTTTTTCAACAGCCAGGTCTAGGGCTCAGACCACGTGGTTGGCGGCAAGGGATCCAGCCTCCGTAACCACCATGCCGCTGGCTGGCCCGGCTCTCTTCATTTCTTTTTTAGCTAGCTTATTATTGGTGTATAGAAATGCTACTGATTCTTGTATGTTGATTTTATATCTTTCAACTGTACTGAATTTGTTTATGAGTTCTAAGGGATTTTTGGTATATTCTTTTTTTTTTTAAATTGCCAGAGGGCATGTGTGCTTGCTAAAGAGAGACAGAGAGACACAGAATGAGAGATAAAGTGAGGAAGCAACCCGTCTTCCCCCTCCCCCCGAGGAATGGTCACGCCAAATCCCTTCTCTATCTCTCCTCCTTTCAAGGTTTTGGGCATGCACACACATGCCGACATGTTTTTCTGGCTGCAGGGGCTGAGAACCATGTGGCAGACAATGTGGGAGCTGGTTTCCTTAACCACTGTGCCACAGGCTGTGCCACAACCTCTTTAGGTTGTTTCTCTCTCTCTCTCTCTCTCTTTTTTTAACATTTGTCCCTGTTGTCTGCAAATAAGGACAAATGGACTTCCTCTTTACAATTTGGATAACCTTTAATTCCTCTCTTGCTTCCTTGCCCTGGCTAGGACTTCTAATACTATGGTGAGTAAGAGTGGTGAAGGCTGGTGTCCTTGTTCTAGTTCTCAGAGGAAAAGCTTTCACCCTCTCCCAGTCCCGAATGAGGTTTCCAAGGCCTTTCTTGTTACTGATTTTCAGTTTTACTCCATTGTGGTCAGAAAAGATACTCAGTACGATTTTGACCTGGGCTAATACATTTTCATCCTACAATTGTTAGTTGCAATGCCACTTCCTCCAAGAACGCTCTGCCTCAAACCTATCCCTAAACTCCTACCTGACCAGTGAGCTGTTCCGGCCTGCCGCTGGGTCGTGTTGCTGGTCGCTGTTTGTCTTGCACGAGGGAGCCGCAGTTCGCGATCTAGCAGGCTGCTCTGGGGAGACTGTCTAGAGTATAACAGACCATTAGCAAATATTTATTTTATTGAATGGATGGGTGGGAGGAAATGTAAAATTCTGTTACAGATTCTCTGCACTCACTCCCCCAGCCACCGTTAGATTTTTTTCCTGGGAAAATATTGGATACCTCTGCATTCTCTCACACCTCCCTCATTCTTTGCTACTTGCGTGCCTTTTACTGACCCTGCTGGTTTGAAATAACCTCTCTCTCCACGCTTTCTCACTCGAACCCATTCCTCTGATCCTCTGTGGAATGGCATTATTCTCATGGAGCCTTTTTGGAGGGAATTTGTTAAAGTTGAGCATATTCAGAATATACAGAAGTTTTGAAAGCAAACATAACTCTCCTCATGGAGCATTCCGTGACCCTCCTCCTCAGGGCACTCTGTGTAGCCCCAGGTCTGTGAATATGTATTATGAGAGGCCAGTGAGACCTTTCAAAACAGAATAGAAATACTAAAAAAGAAAAAATTCTAAGTGATTTCAGTCAAATCTATAATTTGGGGATAATTGAAAGTTTTCAAAAATTCACAGGGAGACAAGAAAAGGGAGAATGTAGGAGGTTGGGAGGAATTACTGTCAATGTGAGGGAATCCTTCTCAGTGGGGGAAAGGTAGATATTTTGCTTATAAATAACAGTAGCGTCATGTGGAATTACAAGAGCAAAGAGGGGCCCGTGGTGCAGGGGTAAAACATGCTGTTCTGTGAGGCTGATCCACACAGGAACGTTCAGTGTTCATGTCTACAGACCTCCTCAAGTGCACCGGGCATGTGTGTGCCCTGGATCCAGGGTTGGTGGAGACTCAGGGTGGATCAAGGCATGAAGACCCTGTTGGGGGTGCTGTCTTTCTGTCTTCTTGTCTGTCCATCTCTCTGTCTCTCTTGCTCATAGAAGAAATACATTTAAAAAAAAAAAAACTTCAAAAAAAAAAAAGCAGAGAAAAGGATAGTTACTAGTAATGGAATGCAAATATACAGCAGATATTAAGATTTAAAAATGGTGACTTCATCAAACCAGCCTAAAAGAACATTGTGAGACCAGCAGATGGCATAATGGTGATGTCGCTGGACTCCCACATGGGCAACCAAGGTTCCAGTCATGGACCCAGTGGCTTGAAACTCACTAGATGGGTGTACATGTGTGCCAAAATCCCAAGAGAATAGAAAAGAAGGGATTGTGGCATGGCCATGCTCCACGAGGGGTGATTTCCCACTTACTGTCTTTGTTTCTCTGGCAAGTGCATGTGCCCTGTAGCAAAAATCTCTCTCTAAAAAAAGAAAAAGAAAAAAGAAGGAAGAAAAAAACAATGGAATAAAAAACGAATCTAAGTAATAAATATAGAGTAACACATTTATTATATACGTATTAGGTCATTGGGAAAGTCATGATGTATTTTTCTATGCAGAAGTGCATCGCGACTCTCCTGATGACCCAGTATATATGTAAAAATATGTAATGAAATGAGAAAGTCACTATGTTAAATGTAATAATTTGATATCACATCCTAACATATATTGTTCATATTAGGTGAAAACAAAAACCTTAAAAATATGCTGTTAAGAAGAAATCCAATTAAAAGACAGCAACAGGGATAGTAAAAGGAATGGGCAAATGTGACAGATGCAAACCAAAAGACCACAGAAAGAGCAATAGGAACATCAAATAAAGTCAAATCTGAGATGAAAACACTGAACAAAATGAAAGGAGGCACTCCGCAATGATAAAATAGTTGATAAAAAAGACACTCGTAAACTTATATGCACCAAACTGCATGACTTCTATTGTAACAGATCCGAAGCCAAATGAAAGGAGAACTTGACAAATAATAAACTTTTAGTGGGAATCCCGTGATCCCTCTTAAGACCGGAGTCATGCAAGAGCCATGAGTACACAACACTAATACCGCCTGCTGTGGAGAGGACAGGGTTTATTGGAGGAAAACTTGTGAACAGAAAGCTGCAGAGTGGTGGCTGCCCTGACACCCTCATTATTTCACAGCATGGAGTGGGGCCAAATATTGTGGGTACACCAGGGCCAAAGAGTTAGATGTGATCCCCAGAGTGCTCCAGAAAACAAGCTGTACCCCCACATCACATTATTTATAGACTAGCCTTCAAGGCTACTTGAAACTCACACTGGATGTGTGTGCATGCATGCCCAGGTAGATTTGTTTCTCCAGATAATTAGAAATGTACCTCAGATATTCCAGATCTAAGATCAACGCCAAGGGTCTATGTGGTGAGGGCCCCAGGAACAGCGGTGCGTGCCAGCAGGGACGACCACAGTCCGACTCCCAGCAGGTTGGCTCAGTCCATTTGAGTTATATCTCTACTGAGCTTCTGAAAGAGAGATGGAAGCACTCCTTCAGGTGTCCAGATTGGTCTCTCACTAGTTTGAGTCTAGGTGTAACGCATTTTCAAAGCAGAGGGACTAAATATAACATGAATAACCTTGGCATAATCAATATACATAGTCATCAATCTCCTAAACAGAGAACATGTGTTATTTTTATATGTACATAAAACCTTCAGTAAAAAATTGAACAAAAATAGAAACAATGCAGTTTTTATAGGACAAAGTCTCTAGTCATGAGCCAAATAAAATGAGAAATAAACAGTAAAAAGAGGACCAATAAATCTTGACTCTCTGGAAGAAAGAAACATTGCCCTAGATAATATCAAGAGCAAATGGGGGGCTGGCAAGTGGTGTGGTGGTTAAAGATGCTGGACTCCCACATGGCCGACCATGGCTCGAGTCCCAGACCTGGTGGCTTGCTTTCTCACTTTCTCTCTCTCTCTTTCTGTCTCTCTCTGATCAAACTGGAAAATAATAATAATAAATAAAGTTAAATAAAATGAGTCTTTTTAAAAAAGAGCAAATGGGAAATTTATAAAGAAATTTCTATCTAGAATACTAAAATGGGAAATGGAGAATTGAAGCAGCAGTAAAACATGGCACTCTGAAGGCTGATCACATGGGAAGGTTCTTGGTTTGCATCAGAAACCTCCCTGAGTGTGCCTGGCTAACGCTTGTCCTTGATCTAGGGCTGGCTGATGCCGGGGGTGGAGTATGGCATTAAAATCCCACTGGGGGTGCTGTCTTTGTGTCTCTTTGTTGTTCTCTTTCTCTGTCTATCTCGCTTGTAGAAGAAATAAATAAAACAAAAACTTTTAAAACTAAGTGGCTAGGGACCAGCAGATGTCATAATGGTTATGTCGCTGGACTTCCACATAGTCGACTGTGGTTCGAGTCCCAGACCTGGCGACTTAAACTCACGCTGGGAGCATGTGTGTGCATGCCCAAAATCCTGAGAGGAGAATGGAGAAGACGAGATTGCAGCGTGGCTATTCCCCCTGGTGGGGGGGTGACTTCTTGCTTTCTGTCTCTCCGTCTTTCTCTGTCTCTCCGGTGAGCACACGTGCCCTATAGCAAAAATCTCTAAATAAATAAATAAATAAATAAATAAATGTCTTTAAAAAAAAGTAGAACAAGAAATAAACCCATCAATAAATTAAAAGAGAAAAAACCATATGATCACAACAGTAAAGGTGAAAAGGCACTGAATTCAATGATTCAATTTATCAGTCATCATTCTCCATAAAAATAGAACGAGAAAGAAGAAAACTCTTGAATACAAAGATTACCAAGAACCAACAGCACATACTATCCTAAAGTGAAAACTATTAAGGCAACTTCAATTATAATTAAGAAACTAGAGGGCGCTCGCTTTGGTAGCACATATACTAAAACTGGAATGATAGAGAGAAGATTCGCATGGCCCCTGTGAAAGAATGACATGCAGATTTGTGAAGCATTTCATATTTAAATAAAAGAGAGAGAGAGAGAGAGGGAAACTAGAGGGCTGGCCTTATGGCCAAGTGGTTGAGGGAGCCAGATCCCACATGGTCGATCATGCTGTTTGAATCCTGGCCCTGGCAACTTGAAAAGTTCCTTGGGCATGTGTGAGTATGTCCCCAAAGCCCTATAGGATAGAGGGGAGGAGAAGAAGGGGTTGCGGCATGATCATACCCCATCGGGGAGTACTTTCTTCCTCTTCTTCTCTCTTTATCTCTCTTGCAAGTGCACCTGCCCTCTCAAAACTTAGTACAAATGAAAACAAAACAAAAACAAAAACCAACTAGAAAGAGGGATGCCTACAATCTTCTTTGTTATTTAACATTAGCAAATGTAATAGGGTGAGAAAGTTAAATAATTGGCATAAGTCTTAAACTCAACTCAACCTTTTTTTTTTTGGTATTGACAAGATTGTATGTATTTTAAGAAAATCCAAGGAATATTGGAGAAGAAAAACCCACTGGATTTAATAACTATTTTTATATGCAAAATAATTTAATAAAAAGTAATATTTTCAGGCCAGCCAGTGGCTTGGTGGTTAAGGCGGCTGAATCCCACATAACCTACAGTATGGTTCCAGTTCTGGACCTGGGGACTTGAAAAACACATTGGGCACATGTGCATGTGTGCCCCAAATTCTGAAAATAGGAAGAAATGGAAGAGAAGGGATTGTAGCCTTACCGTTCCCCTTGGAATGTGCTCTCTCACTTTCTTTCTCTGTCTGTCTCTCTCTGGTGAGCACATGTGCCCTCTGGCAAAAAATTTAGAAAAAAAATGTCTTCTACTACTCTAGAACTAAGCATCTAGTAATGAAAATGGAAAAATTACATCATTTAAAATTGTGGCTAAATATTTCACAGTGAAGACTCAGAATCCATATTAAAAGATATAAAATATCTTACCAAAAGCTGTAAGTAAGATCTAAATAAGTGGAGAGACATATTATGTTTTTGGATGGGAGGATAATACAAAAATGACAATCCTCTCAATTCGATAGGTAACATATTACAATATTAATTTCAGATTTTGATGGGGTTTCCCTTAGGGCTGGATGAAAAGTTCTCAAGTTTCATCTGGTAGACTGTGCGAGAATAAGAAAATTATGAGAAAGCAAGATAGCAAGGGATAACTTATAACTTGTCTCATATACAATATATACAATAAAGTCTTGGTAATAAAACCAATATGGCTTTCCTATAAGACTAGACCAGTAGGTCAGTGGACTAGAATTGGCGATCCAGATTAGATGTCAGAATAAATGAAAATTCAGTGTAAGACAAGTGTGGTAGTTCAATTCAGAGGAAAACTAATAACATTGACATAACTGGATATCCATCTAGGAGGGAAAAAATGGACTCCAATCTTATATCACACACAAAAATAAATTCCAGATGGATGAAAGACTAATGGAAGACAAATGTAAAGAAAAGATTTAAACTATTACAAGAAAATGCAGACTACAGGAGTTAGGGATACCCTCCCAACCGAGCTTGGAAAGTCATAGTAATCAAAGAAGAACAAGGCTTAGTTGGCTACATAAAAATGGAAGGCTTTTGTATGGAAACTATTTTCATAAACAAAATATTTAGATAAATAATAGAACTGGGAATATATTTGTAACATAGATGTCAAAGTGTTCATTCCCATAATATACCAAGAGCTCTAACAAGTCAACAAAAAGCATAAAAAACTAAGCAGTGTATTTGAATAGACAATTTATAGCCTAAATAGCTGAAGACGATATGAAAAGTTGATTGAATTTACTAGCAATCAGGGAAATGCAAGGTCAAGCAGCTATTTAGCAAAATTACAAAGAACCTTTGAACTCATCACTGTCCAGGGAGTGAGCGAAAGTCAGTGCAAGTAACCACTTATGAAAATCTGAAGGGTTATCTCTGGCACATTCTCCTTAGGGGCGCTTTCTCACTTTCTATCTATGTCTTTCTCTCTCTGGCAAGTGCATGTGTCCTACAGCAAAAACTTAAAAAAAAAAAAAAAAAGGTACAAGTTTATTTTGGTGCATAAATATGTTGAAACCCATGTGTAACTTTTTTCATAATATGTGTTTTCTACAAACCCCTTGAAGATTCCTCTTATATTAAAATTTAAAATATCACACACCTTTTAAGAACCAGTAGTCTTTCAGAATGTATTGTGTGAGAACAAATGTATCCAACCCGTGAGAGCATCTACGATATGTTTGCTGCAGAATCATTTGTAGTAGTCAAGAACTGGGAAGGAGAGACTTCCTTGCCAATAGGAACATGGCTAAATGAATAATGATGTAGTCCCACCATGAGATACTGCGCAACCATAAACGATAAACTGGAAGGCCGGAGGTGACCTGGTGGTTAAGATGCTAGACTCCCGCACGGCCAACTGCAGTACACATCCCAGACCGGGAGGCTTGCTTTCTCACTTTCTCTCTCTCCCCCTGCCCCTCCCATGTCTCTGGTGAAAGTGAAAATTCAAAAATAAATAAAGCAAAAATATTTATTTAAAAAACCCCAATGGTCTAGAGTCAGACCGGATTATTGGAGTGATTTCCCAGAGGAAATGTTTGGGTGAGTAATGTAAGATGTAGAAAAGTATGTATAAAATAAGTGATACCAGTAACAAGTCTTGTGTAGGCGACAGCAGGTGGCATGGTGGTTAAGGCACTGGACTCCCACATGGCTGACCATGGTTCAAGTCCTTGATCTGGTGGCTTGCTTTCTCACTTTCTCTCTCTCTGATGAGTACATGTACCCTATAGCAAATTTTAATAATAATAATAATAATAATAACAATAACAAATAAAATTGAAGAAATAATTCTTTAAAAAAAAAAAAGCCCTGCGTGTGTGTGTGCTTGTGAGCATGCCTGAGCATGAGTGTGTTGGTATAAGATTATCTGAGTAGGGAGAGAAATGTAGAAGGATATCTATAATTTTAAAATCTAGTTTAAGGGGGCCAGAGTGGTTTAGTGGTTAAGACACTTGACTTCCACATGGCAGACCGCAGCTTGAGTCATGGATCTGACAGCTTGAAATTCAAGCCAGGTGCATGTGCATGCATGCCCCGAATTCCAGGAGAATGGAGGAGAAGGGATTATGGCATAGTCTTTCTTCCAGGGCATGATTTCTCCCTTTCTCTCTCACTATCTTTCTGTTTTCTGGTGAGCACATGAACCCTGTGGCAAAACCCTTAAATAAATACATAAAATAAAATAAAATAAAATATGCTTACGTGGGGCATAGGGAATTGAACCTGGGATGCTGAGAAAGTGGGGGTAGGGGCAGAGAAGGTATTAAGGAAAAATAGCATATAAATCTGTATTTTCCTATTTATGTAAAATTCTATAGGTAGTCCTTGCTTTGCATGGTTCCATGGCAACAGATCAACATGAAGACATAGTTATGATACAAGAGTCTCCTATATGTAGGCCTGTAAACAAAACTGGAAATGGTTTCCCAAGAAACAAAAGACAATGCATATCCAATAAGCTCGTAACAATGTAACTCAGAATAAAGAAGGAGATGGCCGCCAGCCCAAATGGTCCGTGATGGCAAGTACTGTGCTGGCTTTGATGATCATTTTATTCCCAACATGTAGCGTGATGGTGACATTCAGTATTTGCTGAATGAATATTGTGAAAAAACTGAAAAGTACAGTGGTGTGGCCCAACCTCAGCGATGCACAGGTAGCACCACTGCTTAGGAGACCAGAGGTTATATGGGAGGCCTGGGTTTGGTTCCTGGGCCACCCTGAACACACCAGGAATGGGTGCACACATCTGCAATCCTAGCTATTAGGGATTGGGAGGGGCTCTAAACCCAGTCTTCCAGACCCTTAAAAAGCTCGGACAGAAGCCATTTCAGTCCGAGGCGTGTCCTGCTGTGTTCAGGGACCGAGGCGACTGAATCTCTGATCTAAATCCCATCTTCCAGACCCCAAAAAGCTCGGACAGGTAGGGCAACCTCTGTTTTCTCTTTGTCTCTGTCTCTCTTTAAATTTTTTCTTTCTTTCTTTCTTTCTTTCTTTCTTTCTTTCTTTCTCTCTTTCTCTCTTTCTCTCTTTCTCTCTCTTTCTCTCTCTTTCTTTAATTTAAAATATTTCTTGTCACCTCTGACCTCCTTTCTCTTGCTAATTTCAGAAACCATTTCAATCGGAGGTGCATCCTGCCATGTTTACTTGGTGCACAAGTGCGCCATGCGGTTTTCATTTTTTCGTGTTAAAAAATTTTTTTTCCCCTTTTTGGGTTGTTTTTTTCCCCTCCTTTGTTTCCCTTCCTCCCCCCACCCCCGTTTTTTTTTTTAAAAAACTTCTTTTCTCACTCTGCTTTTCAGCCTCCACACACTGAGTGTCTAGACAGGCTTAGGTGCACAGTAGCCAAGCATCTGAATATTTTTAGGGTCACAGAAATCCTGAACCCTTACCGAGACTGCTACTTGAAGGAATAAACTCCTCTTTATAAATCTGAACTCAATATCTTTTTCTGTGGATATCATGTTACAAAATACAGTAAAGGAGAGAAATTGTCTCAGAAGTACCTTACAGTAAAGGGAAGCGCATGATCTTACAGCTTCACAAGCTTTCTCTAAGCAATTAGCCAAAAGTGAATACACCACTAAATGACTAAAATTCGAAAAAGAGAGACTACAGAGTGAGCAGCAGGGAGAAGTATGGGGCTGCAGAGAGCACAGCTCATCTCTTCCCACATATCTCTGAACTCTTGAAACCTCACAGCTCAGCCCAGGTGCACCTATTATTCCCTAGAAACTGTGAGACCTTTGTAATATCCAGCTCCAAAGTCAAAAGCTCAGGTTGCTTGGTGAGCGTCAGGGAAATGGAACCGCAGAGAGATTGCAGATTGCCTCCTCCCACACACCTTTGAACATTTAGAATTAACTCCAAGAAATTAGGGAGAAATGTATAATCCCTCACATTACCAGAAACCACCACAGAGGCACAAGAAATATGAGAAGCCAAGAAAATATCTCTCTCCCAAGATAAAAGAACAACCCTTCATCATCCACAGACAGTACAATGGAACTCTTGGAAATATCCGATAAAGAATTTGGAATATTCATAGTGATGAAATTAAACAAGATGCAAGAGATGAGAGACAATTAATTCCAGAAGGTGAGAGAGAAAAGAGAATGAGTTCCAGGAGGTGAGGAAGTTCTTTCACGATTTGAAAGACGAAATACGCGCCATAAAAAAGAATCAAATGGAGTTGTTAGAGATGAGGGCTGTAATATAGGAAATCAAAACCTCCCTCGAAAATATTAAAAGCAGATTAGACCATGCAGAAGATCAAATCTTGGATGTTGGAAGACAAAGCCTCTGAAAAAAATCACCAAAAAGACTGAGAAAATAACCCCACATACCCCCCCTCAAAATGAGCATAATATACAAGAAATACTAGATACCATTAAGTGCCCAAACATTCAGATAATCGGTATCCCAGAATGTGAAGAAATGAGTAAGGGCATTGATAATATATTCCATGAAATCCTGGAAGAAAACTTTCCACATCCAGAGAGACATTCAAATATCCAGACCCAAGAAATACAAAGGACCCTCCATAGAATCAACCCAAGAAGATCTTCTCCAAGGCACATCATAGCCAGATTGACCAAATCCACAGACAGAGACAAGATTCTAAAATTGGCAAGAAAGAAACATCAGCTTACTTACAAAGGTTAGCCCAGAAGGCTAACCTCGGACCTCTCATTGGAAACAATGAGAGCAAGGAAAGAATGGGAAAATATATTAAAAGTGTTGAATGAAAAACAATTTCAACCAAGAATACTATACCTGGCAAGATTATCCTTCATATGGGAAGAAACATAAAAACATTCTCAGATAAACAAAACCTGAAAGAATTTGCCAACACCAGACCAGCTCTTCAAGTAGTTCTGAAAGGAGTGCTGTACCAGGGAAACTAGAGACACACAGACAGAAATAAGAGAACACAGAGCAACCAAGAAAATGCTAGGGTCAAGTCCAGAAATATCAATAATAACATTGGATGTTAACTTCCAGGATTTAAATGGAAAAATCGGACCACAGTAACACCACAAATTCAATAGAACAGAGATTAATTACCTAAGACTGAACTGGTGAAATAGAATTTTACGAATTTTGACTCAAACATTACTGATTTTTTTTTTACTATGCTTTTTTTTTTTTTGGAGAGGTTTTTGCTATAGGGTGCGTGTGCTCGCCAGACAGAGAGAGACAGAGAGACAGAAAGCGAGAAATCACCCCCCAGGGGGATGGCCACACCGCAATCCCTTCTCCTCCATTCTCCTTTCAGGATCTTGGGCATGTACGCACACGCGCCCGGCGTGAGTTTAAGCCGCTGGGTCCAGGACTTGAACCGCGGTAGGCTATATGGGAGTCCAGCGACATAGCCATTACGCTAACTGCTGGTCCCACTATGCTTTGTTTTCTAGATTTAAGGATTTTGCTTTCTTTTGAGCTGTTGATAGGTTTGGCAATTAAAAAAAATTTTTTTTTTTGCTTGCTTGTTTGTTTTTTAAAATGGAAACATACTTATCTCCCTTCCTGACCCCTCTGGCCCCGGGCTTTAGCTTGATAAGGTAACAGCCAGAAAGCAAGCCCAGAAACTCCTGAAGAGGTGGCCATCGGGGGAACCAGCAGTTAGCATAATGGCTATGTCGCTGGACTCCCACATAGTCAACCGCGGTTCACGTCCTGGACCCAGTGACTTAAAACTCACGCCGGGCGCGGGTGCGTGCGTGCCCAAGATCCCGAGAGGAGAATGGAGGAGAAGGGATTGCGGCGTGACCATCCCCCCTGGGGGGTGATTTCTTGCTTTCTGTCTCTCTGTCTCTCTCTGTCTGGTGAGCGCACACGCCCTATAGCAAAAACCTCTCCAAAAAAAAAAAAAAAAAAGGTGGCCATCGGGGAGTGACACCCTGGGTGGTGCAGGGCAGAAAGAGACAGCATGACTTCTCAAAATGGGTTTCCCTTTAAGGACTTCGGCCATAGGGTGTGTGCACTCACTGGAGGGGTGTGGAGGAGAAAGTGAGCAATCACCTCCCGCAGTCCTTTCTCCTCCATTTCCCTCTCAGGATTCTGGGCACGCACACGCATGTGCCAGACATATTTTCCAAACTGATAGATCTGGAACTTGGACCACTGTCGGCCATTGGGATTCAGTGCCTAACCCCAATGCCACTTGCTGGCCCAGCATTCTTCTATTAAAACAATTTTTTTTTAATTGTCAGAGGAGCGTGTGCTTACAGAGAGAAACAGAGAGAGGAAGAGGGAGAAAGCCCCCTGGATGGGGCTAGTCATGCTGAAATCTCTTCCCCTCTGTTTCTCCATCCTGTCTGGATCTTAGGCCCACACGCATGCGCCGTGTCTTTTTCAGGCTGTCAGAGCCAGGAATCGCACCACGGTTGGCCACGTGGGATCCAGCTCCCTTAGCCACTGCGCTCACCGGCCATCACCTGGCCCTCTCCTGTGCTCTCTGCTTGGTACCATGTCCTGATGACACAGATCCCCCTCTGCTTCATAATAGCAGTTGGCCATGATCTCAAGCTTGGCGGTCTCAATGAACCAGCCAGAGTTCCTGTCTGCCCTGTCCCAGTGTCAGCTTCCCACGGGGGTCCACAGGGTCCTGGCATCTTCTCATGAGGTGACAGTCCCCTCTCATTAGGATTCCCTTTTTTTTAGGCTATGGCGCTCACTCTGCCCACAGACAGAAAAACTGAACCCTCTTCTCAAACCTCACGCTCTCCGTATCATCGTCCAGACGCAGGCAGAGGAGATGCCCAGGGGAGAAGACGGTGAGAAGGGCATTCCTCGTGGGCATCGGCCTCCACCAGCCGTGGCTGTGGGATTGTCTGACCAAATCCTCAGAGCCCTGAGCCAGGGCAGGGGGAGGCGAGGGCCCATCGGGCACTGGCGAAGGTCAGACTCAGAATCCCTGAGCCTCAGTCACAGCCTCGCGTTGCAGAGCCCTGAGATTCCAAATAGGCCACGTGGGCGGTGCCGGAAAGAGCATGCAATTAGGAGTAAGAAGATATGGGTTCTAGCTTTTCCTGGTGTTTACTCAATCTGAGTAGTTCCTCGCCTGTAAAACATGCCCGAATCCTGTCCAGCTGCCTCACTGTGCAGATGGAAAGAGAGGAGGCATGAGGGAGTGTTTTACGGATAAAAAAAGAAATGCTACAATTTAATATTGTTTATTCACTGATTATATCAATCATCTCTCACCCTGCAGCAGCTCTGAGGCCCAGATAGGTAAGAGGATCGTTCTCTCCTTCCTTCTTTCATTGAAACTCATGTAGCCCTTCCTCTGCGGCATGCCCTGTTCTAGGGATGTACACATTGTGTTGCATTAAAACATTTATTGGTTCCAGCAGGTGGTATGATGGTTAAGATGGATTCTCATGTGGCTGACCATGGTTTGATTCCTGGACTAGGCAGCTTGAAAATCACAGCAAATAAATAAATAAATGTTAAAAAAAAAAAAAAAAACTTAAAAAAATATTATTTATCCTGATGACTGAGTTTTTTGGGCATCCTCTTAAATCTTGTGCCTGGAACAAATGACCTCACCCTCATCTTCGCTCTGCTTATAAGCGTGTGAGGCAGATAGTACCCTAATTATGTTTCACAGGAATTTCAGTTTGGGGATATTAGTTGATGTACCCAAGGTTACACAACTAGTAAGGCACAACAATAGTTTAGATCCAGGTCCGTGTGATCTCATCTATCAAACCATGCTAGCTCTAAAAAAAAAATATTTGCAGAGGGCACATGCAGTGAGACAGAGACAGAGAGACAGGGAGGGTGAGGAAGCACCCCGTGCGGGCATGGTCACACGGCAATCCCTCTCCTCCATCTCCCCCTTCTTGGGGTATGGGCTTGCACGCACACTCTCGTTATGCTTTTCAAGCCGCCGGGCCCTGGGTTTGAATTACCATCGGCCATGGGGGATCCCGCTGCCCCCATCACCAGACCACCGGCCGGCCCCTGCTATCTCTCAATTGGTGGGACGTCCGTCCTAGAACACGTCATCAGGCTGAACGGAGTGCAGTTTAGCATTGCCGTATTACGTCTCGTACATCTTCTCAGTGTGTGTTTTATTTGGGATTAAGCACTCCTGTGATTTAGACACTCCTATGTTCTTTACCCGGCATGGCATTGTCTACAGGCAGGAGCCTGCTTGGTAAGTTGGATATAGCATCAGCAGCAGCATGCCCCCATATAATTGTCTATCTGCCGCTCACAACCCGGTGAAATAGGGTAGCTGGATATATTTCTCCCGTTTTTGAGTGAGGAAACCAAGGAATGGCACTCTTGACATGCGGATAGTCTCTTCGACGTCGTGTGTTTGGACGTTAGTAATGGGGGATGCCACAGCTGTGGACAGAATGCCCAACGCAGAGACCCGGCTCACTGCTCAGCCATGAGCTAGGCCCGGAGGAGACAGAGGCTTGGAACCCTGGTCATGGAAACCTCTCTCTGTCTCTTTCTCTTTGGGGAATGCATGTGCCCTATAGCAAAAACTCAAAAAAAAAAAAAAAAATAAAAAAAGAAAGAAAGAAAATTAAGGTCTGCTCTAATTTTTTCTTTTAGAATTATTTAACTTGATTTATTATTATTCAGTTTGACCAGAGAGAGAGAGAGCGAGAAAGCAAGCCACCAGGTCTGGAACTTGAACCACTGTTGGCCATGTGGGAGTCTAGCACCTTAACCACCACTCCACCTGCCAGCCCCCAGGTCTGCTCTAGTTTCATCAGTGATGGAAAATCCTGTTTTAGTCCTGCCACGGACTGCTGTCACAACTTCTGTTCAAGAACTTCTTGGACTGTGGAGCTTCGTTCTAGGGATGTTGAAAGGGGATCTGGTGGCCTTTCCTCAGAGCTGCCACCCCCTCCGAGACCCTGCATTCTCTAAGGCGTCTCCACTTTGCCTCAGACCAGGTCCTGGTGAGGCGAGCCCATTAGGAATGGGGGTGGGGAGGGAAAACGGGCTTCCATTTACATTCTTAGGGAGAGAGGTCTCCTGGTGGGAGCCAGCCTCTTTCCCAACACCCTGGGCTCCTTCCCTCAGGTTTTCCTCCCTGTGTGTGCCAAGCACTTTGCAAATGTGATAATGAGGGCGCTAATTTGCTGTGCTGACAGATAACCAGGGGGTCCAGCCGCCTGGGGAAAGCCAGCTGGGCAGTGGTGCACAGTCCCTCTCCTTTCCTACTTCCTGCAGCACCCCCCACCTTGAATTAATTAGGCTGTCGCATTCCATAATGAAGGCCAATAAACACCTAATGGACACTCTTCGAACAAACAAGCTTTTGGGTTAGAACCAAGCCTGGATTTTCCCTATGCCTGTACCCTTTGGGGATGAGAGACCGTG
Organism: Tupaia tana; assembly: GCA_026018925.1. NCBI lineage: Eukaryota > Metazoa > Chordata > Mammalia > Scandentia > Tupaiidae > Tupaia > Tupaia tana. Next base: position 190,959,962 of record JAKSZU010000002.1, read on the forward strand.
GGAGCCAGGACAGGTGGAGTGACAGTCATCTTTCCTTGCCCGGGTGGTGAGGAGTCCCTTTACATCAGGCTCAGGAGCTGGCCTCCTCTTAGTTTGGAGAGAGAAATGCATCTGTCCCCCACCCATGTCACCTGAGAACAGGGGCTGGGAGAGGGTAGTGTTGAACTCCCCTAAGGCCCTCTTTTGTGCTCTCAGAATCATCTAGTTTCAAAGAAGGGAACAGATGGGTTGCATTTTCCTAACTTTTAGCTGGTTCCAATGTGCAAACAGTTAAGATCATAATGTTAACATTTTTCTCTCTGTTTTATGTGCATATAAAATATTCCTGAAGAATGTGCTTTTGAATGCAAAGTTTGATCCAATTACAATTTTATAGAGTTTATAAAAACATAAAAAGTCTGTTTTCTGGGTGTCTGAGACCCTGCTGGCCTTTGCAGTGAACTTGGAAGCTTGCAGGGAACATAATTGCCGCTGTGTCAGAGAGGGCTCCCTGGCCTGCGGAAGAGGAGCCGGTGATGCAAATATGGAAACATCCCACAGTCTCTTGGGGTGAGTGAGACACTGATGAATGGAATTAGAAACAATCCTGTGGTCTTGGATCAGATTGGAAATGTTTGTTGCTTTCTGTCTTTGAAGAGCTGTAAAAAAAAATAATAATAATAATAAGGAAAAACATCTTGCAAATGTAACTTCTGTGGGTAAGAAGAGGAAGGTGCCTCCGTTTAATGAGAGGGGCAAAAGAACAGTTTCTTAGCAGAAGGCTTTTCAAGGCCAGACTTGTAGCACAGCGCTAAGCCCCGTACACAGGGGCCCAGATTCCACGTGGACCAAACGGTTCAAGTCCTGGTCCAGGACAGCTTGAAAGACACACACCAGTGTGTGGTGCCCAGAATCCTGGGGGTGGAGAAACGGAGGAAAAGGTATACGGTGTGACCACGCCCCCTGGGGGTTCTTTCTCTCTCTGGAATGTGACATCTGTCAATAAAAATAAAAAACAAAAGTGAGAAAGAGCAAGTCCCTTTTTAGCGTGCCTGGTAAAGCCAGCAGAACGCAGGAAGCTTACACCTGGGCGCGAGATACTGCCCTGAGCAGGAGCTCCTGGGGTGCAGGTGGACAGTTTTTTTTTTTTTTTTTTTTTTGAGAGGTTTTTCGCTATAGGGCGCGTGGGCCAGACAGACAGAGAGAGACAGAGAGACAGAAAGCGAGAAATCACCCCCCCAGGGGGGATGGTCACGCCGCAATCCCTTCTCCTCCATTCTCCTCTCGGGATCTCACGCACGCACACGCGCCCGGCGTTTGTAAGCCACCGGGTCCGAGACCGAACCGCGGTCGACTACGTGGGAGTCCAGCGACATAGCCATTACGCTAACTGCTGGTTCCCAACCTCGGTACCTGGGCAAATGACTTCAGCAAATTGGGCCTTGACACCTTCTTTGTTAAAAAGAAAAAAAAAAAGGGGGGGGGGTTAGGTTTAAGACCTCTGTTTTTCTTTTTCATGCACCCAGCATGATTTTTAAGCTGTGGGTCTGGGGCTTGAACTGGGCAGTTGGCCTTGTGGAATACAGCACCTTAAACCCCACTTCCTCTTCTGGCTCCAAGATCTCTTTTAAGCTCTAAACTTCTGTGATGATCCCCCACCCTGAGAACTAGTTAGAAGCTGTGAGACAAGACATCAGTCAGGGCCCTAGAGGGAGGTGGCCATTCGGCTGAAGGATGCCTAGAACCATGTCCCCAGGCAGAGTTCTTGGCTCTTGGGAAATGAAGTTGCACCAGCTCTGTATCCGACTGGGTTTGCTGTTTTCTAGTCCCTGGGGTATATTGTCCTGGACGTTAACAACCCGTTCCCATTAGGAGATGCTGATGAGGAATAGCTGTTAGACTACAGCGAGCGCGTGTGCAAGGCGGTAGACTTGTTTTGTTAAGTAAATATGGACCGGGTTTCTTTCCACGGACTGGCCCAGCTGCAGCAGCCTCCCTATGGCATTCGGGTGCCTTATGAGGCGAGAGTTTTTCCCCCGTACACATTTGGGCCAGAAACCCACAGTCACACAACGAGAATTGCCTTCCCGGCACCAATCAGGTTGTATCATTACGAGGACAATTCTCAGTTCTCACAACAGGAGTCAACAGAGGGCTTGTCCTGCCCCATATCCAAAGGAAATGTGTGAGGCTCGGAGAGGTCGAGAGCCTGGGGAAAAACCACACAGGCTCTTGGTTAGAGCTGCTAGTGTGTCGATACTGTCCTACGGCATCTTCCGTACATGTAAAGGGAATCTGAGGGGACCCATGTGACCACAGCGGCATGCGAGGGGAGGAAGGTGCGTGTTTCGTGTGGGGCTGCTGTAGCAAGTTAGCGTGAACTCGGCAGTTTGGAACAATGGCACTTATTCTCCAGTTCTGGAGCCCAGGTGTCTGAAAGCCAGGCGTCCGCAGGGCTGCGCTCCCTCTGGGGGCTCTAGGGGAGGATCCTTCTTGCATCTTCAGCAAACGAGGCCTCAAGCACGCCTTGGCTTGAAGCAGCACAAGCTACCCATGCCCACTTGTTTTCCCAGGGCCTACTCCTGTGTCTCCTTTTATAAGGGTACTAATCATTGGACTTAGGGGCCACCCTATTCCAGGGTGATCCATCCCGAACCCTAACTGCCCATTTCCAAATAAGGCCACATTTGGAGTTTCTGAGCTGGCATCAGTTGGGGTGTCACTATTCAACCCCCCCAGATGAGTGGTAGGGAAAGAAGTCAGAGGGAAGGACAGAGCCCTGGCTGGGCCCCGGCCAGTGCCAGCTGTCCCTCTCCCAGGGGCCCGCCACAGGCACCTTTGCTGCCTTCCAGAATCCCTACTCCATGTGAAAGGAGAGGCCGTCGGGCATTTTAAGGAAAAGGGTCACAAGATCTAATTTATGTTCTCTGAGGTTTCCTCTGGCTGCTGTGTGGAAAACTGGCTCGGAAGGTGAAGGGAGAGGGAGCGTGAAGTGGCCTCTGTAGCACATCCCAGGAAGGGATCCGAGCTGGGGGTGGAGGAACTGTCGGATGTGAACACTTTAGGAAGTCGAGCTGGGGGCTGGCCACTCTGGTTAGAAGCCTGCTAGACATCCAGAAATGTCGACGACGCGGTGGGAGTTGTCCCGCTGGAATTAAGGGGAGACGCCTGTGTTGGAGACACATATGTGAGAGTCACCGCAGTTACATGGCCTTTAAAGCCTGAGAAGGTGGAGCCAGCAGGTGGAGTGGTGATTAAGGCGGCTGGATCCCCTCACAGGGCTGTGGTTCAAGTCCCAGAATTGCAGCCCCCATGCCCAAAATGCCAGAAGGAGAATGCAGTCTGACCAGATAGATGATTTTTCACCTCCCGCAAATGCACGCAGCCTATAGCAAAAATTATACAAAGGGGGGGGGGGGGGGCAGCTTCGAAAAGTTTACGGAAAAAGTGAATTAAGGTGTGAGTTTATTTGGTGCAAAAACTTCTGAAATCCATGCATAGCTTTTTCATAATAGGCATTTTCTTTTCTTTTTGGAGAGCTTTTTTGCAATAGGGTGTGTGCGCTTGCCAGAAAGACAGAGACAGAGAGACAGAAAACAAAAGATCACCCCCTGGGGGGATGGCCACACCACAATCCTTTCTCTTCCACTCTCCTCTTGGGATCTTGGGTATGCACACACACGCGCCTGGCGTGAGTTTAAGCCACCGGGTCGGGGACGTGAACTGCGGTCGACTACATGGGAGTCCAGCGACATAGCCATTACGCTAACTACTGGTCCCAATAGGCATTTTCATGACCTTTTGAAGACCCCTTATATTACCAGTTGAGATAATTTTGGCAAGAGAATGGAGGTAAAAGAAAAGGGAAAAAAAAAAAAAAAAAACGATGAAGGAAATTAGAGGTTGGGCAGATGAGGTACCGCCAGCCCTGGAAACTGAGAGGGGGTGGCCAGCTAGGCGGAGAGACAACAAGAGGCTGAGTGTCCTGGAGTGGGGACCATGGTTCAAAATGGAGGGTGTGATCACCTGGTATGGAACTAGCAGACTTGCCAAGAGGGTGTGGCGTTAGCACCGTCAATCCCTGGGACATTGTAGTGGGGCGTTTTGGTGGCGGTAAGGCTAGGACGACAGTTGGCTGCCCTGTGAGAGCTCTGGGTGGCAGTGAGTTTTGGGTCAGGTGAGCACCGGCATGGGGCGTGACCCTGCCCCTCCTGCCCCAGCGGGAGCTCCTGGCCTCTAGGCAGTGAGCATTCTTCCTTCTGCCCAGGGCGGCTCTGGGGAAGTGAGGCCACAGGAAGGAGCAGCTGGAGGCTCCATGCGCTTCTTTCTCTGGTGAAGGGACGCCCGGATGGGGGCACATCCCTGCAGAGAGGGCTCCCACCCCTTCTGTGCACAAGGAGCCCCAGCAGCTCCCTCCTCCCCCTCCCTGGCCAGCTCTAGTGATGATCCCGGCTTGGCCATTCTGTCTGCCCGGCTTTGGGCACCAGGGAAGCCTCCCCAGCAGAGCTGTGGCCTCCCCTCCTCTCTCCGTCCCGTCTACTCCTCCTCCGCTCGGTTCGGCGCAGGCCCAGGACCAAGACTCCTGCTTCCTGCCCCCTTACGGGTTGCCCCTCACAACCTTTTGCAGTTTCAAGGAGGCTCCTGAGGTTGGAAAAATCCTTCTGGCTCAAACGGTGAGACTGGAATGGAAGAGTCTTCGGCCTCCAGGTGGCCCCAGGAGAATCACTTGGGAGGTGCAGGGGTCACCCCAGGGGCACAGCGTAGAGGGAGGGGTATCCTGTCCTCATTTTCTCTAGGCCTTTCCATCTCCCCGCAGACTCCCTGGGGTCCTTAGACCAAAGCACTTCACAGGAAGCTGGAAAAGAAGTTCTTGGAAACAGAGGCCAGCTATGTGGGGGTGAGCAAAAGGTAAAAGATTTTTGTTCCAAAGGGAGGAGCAGGGCGGAGGATGCTTTCATTTAGCCCGTGATGACAAGATAAGGAACGGATAGGTTTAAGCTGCACCGAACGGAGATAAGAGCGGGCTAGAAACCTCCCAACCAGATGCTGCTCTAGACAGTGCAGGGGTGTCCTGGGCTGCGGCCAGCTCCGCGGGGCCATTAGCAGGCCCGCTGAGAGGCCGCGGAAGCAGGTGGGAGGCAGACGGGCCGGGAGGGAGCGCGTGCCGCAAGGACCAAGGACCGTCCGGGCGGCCTGCTCCTGGGGGCCCACAGGCTTGCGAATTCCTTTCCTGCCCCGGACAGCTCTGCAGGTTCCGCCTCAGGAAGCCTGGGTCCTGGAGTGGCAGTTTACTAAGTCAGCGGGAGTCTTGGGAGTGGTGTGTGTGTGTGTGTGTGTGTGTTGGCGGGGGCAGTGGGGGGCAGGAGGGGTGGGAGCAGCCCTTGTCTCTGGACCTGGCCCGCGCAGCGTGCAGTTCCGCTGTCTTGGACACGCAAATCCGCTCTCAAGAACTGGGGACCGAGGCCACGCTCCTGCTCGGAAATCCGGGAAGCAGGTCCGGGTTATGGTGGCGCCCACTCCTCCGCTTCACGCCTCCTACCGAGAGTGGGTCCTTCTGGCTGAAGGCCCTTCCTAGGCCCCTGTGCACCCCACCAGGAAAGAAGGAAAGAAGGAAAAGCCGGGACCAGCAGATGGCACAATGGTTTCTCACTGGACTCCCACGTAGTTAATGGTGGTTTGAGTCCCGGACCTGGTGGCTTGAGACTCAGGCCGTGCACTTGGGCATGCCTATCCAAGATCCCAAGAGAATGGAGGAGAAGGGGTTGTGGCATGGCCATCCGCCCTGGGGCGGCGGAGGGGGGGGGATTTCTCGCCTTCTCTCTCTCTCTTTTCTTGGGAAAGTGCAGGAGGGATTGTGGGGTGGCCATCCCTGCTGGGGGTACTATCTCACCTTCCCTTTCCCTATGTGTGTGTGTGTGGTGAGTGCACATGCCCTGTAACATCAGTTTAAAAAAATAGAATACAAAATAGGTCCTACGTGGCTGGCCACAGCTTGAGTCCTGGACGTGGTGGCTTGCTTTGTCATTTTCCCTCCCTCTCTGTCTGTGTTTCTCTCTGGTCAAATTAAAAAAATGAATAAATAAATAAAAAAAATTAAATAATTTTGTTTTGGAGAGGTTTTTGCAATAAGGCGCTTGCACTTGCCAGAAAGAGAGAGACAGGGAGACAGAAAGCGAGAAATCACCCCCCAGGGGAGAAGGCCACACCGCAATCCTTTCACCTCCATTCTCTCGGGATCTTGGGCACGCACGCACACGCTCCTGGCATGAGTTTAAGCCACCAAACCTGGTGCAGCACCTTAACTACCATGCCACCTGCTGGCCTCTGAATGGTGGCTGCATTTAGAAATGAGCTCATGAAATTGCTGATCGTTGATGACCGGCTCTCAGGAACCTGTGCACACCAGCTCCAGTGCCTGGGGGGACAGCACACACAGAGTCGTGCCATGGTGGTTTATACGGGGGTGGTGGTGGGGGGTGGATGTCACACCTAATGAAAGGCTTCCATAGAACTAATAATGACTTGTCTGGCCTAGATGTTCTTGCTCATGGTCCATTTTCTTCTCACTGGGGCTAGTCCTAATGATTCAGCCTGCTGGGATTCTCAGTCACCTGCCTCCAAGCTCCATAGAAAAATCTCTCTCTCTTTTTTTAAGAGATAGTTGCTATTAGGGCACATGCGCTCACCAGAAAGACATGGAGAGAGATAGCAAGTGAGAAATCACTCCAGCCTCCCGGAGGAGATGGCCACTCTGCAATCCTTTCTTCTCTACTCCTTTCTCGGGATTTTGGGCATGCAAACACACACACCTGGCATATTTCAAGCCACTGGGTCCAGGACTCAAACAGTAGACCATGTGGGAGTCCAGCACATTAGCCACTGCGTCACCTGCTGGCCCTTAGAAAAATGTTATAAACAGATTTTGTTGTTTGAGATCCCTCAGAAGACTGCTATTGAAACATACATGGTCAAGGTCACTTCTTTGGTTAAGGAGGCCTTCCCAAGGGAACAGGCCCCACACTTCCACCCAAGCATTTCTTCTTTACATGAGGAAGGCTAAGGGGGACACCGATGCTCCACAGGAGAGGGTAATCCGTGAAACACATTCTCAGGTTGTTGAAGACTGAGACCATTTCTGTTCATCTTTGCAGTCAATGGGGAGTTTACATGTTGCCCTAATTTTAACAGTGTCAAAGGTGTGAGCAAATGTTCAGGTGCTTTTCTTCATTTAACAGGTGGTACAGAAAACATCTGAATCTAATCCACCTAGTTTATTCATCACCTGCTATGTGTCAGAGCCCAGGACTCAGGGGAGTTCTAGAACTGAGTTAAATGTATGCAGTTTCTCCAATTTCCAACTGTTGGTCCCTCCCTTTGGTTCATTTTAAAAAGCTGTTTTCAGTCTTACAGAAATCTTTTAGAAAGATATAGCCTAGTAATTATATCAACTAATTCTATAATTTTGGGGTTTTAGTAGGGGATCAAAATGTGGCTCCTGGGGCCAGCAGGTAGAGGTGGAGGTTAAGGTGACTGGGTCCGACATGGCCTACTCCACCGTTCAAGTCCCAGACCTGGTGGTTTGAAAATCACACCAGACATGTGTGTGCATGCCCAAAGTCCCGAGAGGAGACCAGAGGAGAAGGGATTATGGTGTGGCCATCTTCCTGGGAGGTGATTTCTCACTTTTCCTCTCTCAGTCTCTCTCTGGGGAATGCACACCCCGTATAGCAACAACTGAAGGAATAAAAATGGCTCTCAATGTAAGAGAAGCTAGGTCTGGGCTGCCCTGAGCCGCACCGTGGTCATCCCGTGCGCTGCTTCACCTGTGGCAAGACTATCGGCAACGAGTGGAGGCCCACCTGGGGCTGCTACAGGCGAGTCCGCCGAGGGGGATGCCCTGGACGCGCTGCTGCCGCCGGCTGCTGTTAGCACACGTGGACCTGATCGAGAAGCTGCTCGGTTACGCACCCCTGCAGAAATGCCGGCGGGGACACGCCCTGCTGTACTGGCCGTGGGCAGTCAGGGTCCTGCCTGGAGTTCACAAGCTGGTGCTGGGGAATGGCGAGCAACACCTAGCCACGCTGCACGGACACGGAGTCCGCTCTGGAAGGAGCCATCCGTAAGCGTCTTTGTAGAACCACAAAAGCAAACAAAAACAAAGAACAAAAGAACCTTTTTCTGTGGGCTTGCTCCTATTTTTGCCCTATAGTTTTCCAGTAGGGCCATCTCCTTCACAAAATGCTGTCTGTAGGCAGATTAATCTACGCAGCCTAGACACCGTTTTTTGGAGATTCGGGCTGATAAATCCAAATGCCTGCCGGGCATCTCCTCTGGAGGTCTCCAAAGTCCATCAGATTCCAGCCTCAGAACCGGCCTGCTGCCGAGCTCCCGCCACGAAGCTCCTTTGTGTTGCCGAGTCTCCTTCCAGTGTCCTGCACACCTGAGCTTGTGCGAGGCGCCGGGAGCACCCAGAAAAACCAGCCTTATTCATCAGCGAGCCCTTAGCTCGGAGCTTGGCGAAGGATAGAGGAATGAAGAATAACGGAATCCTCCTCCAATGGGCAAAGTGCCTGTGATTTTTTCCAAAGACTCCAACACAGACGGTTACTGAGTATACACTATTTGGTTTCCGTCTCCACTACTCCACGGAAACTGCGGCCTTTGGTCACCACGACCCCACGGTCGGATGCTGTGGACACGCCTCTGACCTCGTGGTAGGTGCGCTCTCGCCATCAGACAGTACTTCACCCTTCGTCTGTGCTTTCTGAAACCGGTGCTCATGGGTTTTCTCTGCCATGGTCCGCTTTGGACTCTTTGCTGGATTTTCTTCTTCTCTTTGGCCTCTTGAATGTTTAAATGGGGCTGACTCCACAGCCTGGTGGTTAATGCAGGCAGATCGCACTGGCCAACTTCACTCAACTTCATGGTTCAAGCCCTGGACCCAGTAGCTTGAGAAACACACTGGATGTGTGTGCTCAAAACCCCAAAGGATGGGGAAATGGAGGAGGGGTGCAGTGTGACCATGCCCTAGGGGAGGCTGCTTTGTCACTTTATTTCTCTCTCTCTGTCTCCAATGAATGCACTTGCCTTCTGGCAAAATTAAAAATAATATGTATGTGATAATTTCTTACCTAAAGAAGTTTTACATTTTGATAAAGCAATTATTATCTTTTTATTCATTTTTAATTTGCCCTCATATTTAGAAATTCCTTCCCTAATTCTAGGCTGTGTATTTCCTTACTTATCCACTCATCAGTTTGCAGCACGATCTCCCATTGAATGCTTTAATCCACATGTAATTTACTTAAATATATGGTGTGAGGTAAGAATTTAACTTTATTGGTGTTTTTATCAGTTAACCAATTTCCCTGCACTATTTTATTGGTTAACACATTGTGATGGTTAGTTATAGTCAATATGTCTGGATTAAGAATTACTTAGATGGGGATAGCAGGTGGCGTGGTGGCTAAAGCACTGGACTCCCACATGGCTGATTGTGGTTCAAGTCCCGGACCTGGTGGCTTGCTTTCCCACTTTCCCTCTCTTCCTGGTGAGTGCACGTGTCCTATAGTAAATTAAAAAAAAAAATCATAAACAAAAGTAAATAAATAATTCTTTTTTTTTTTTTTTTTTTTGAGAGGCTTTTGCTATAGGGTGCGTGCACTTGCCAGACAGACAGAGAAAGACAGAGGAACAGAAAGTGAGAAATCACCCCCCAGGGGGGATGGCCATGCCGCAATCCCTTCTCCTCCATTCTCCTCTCGGGATCTTGGGGGCACGCACATGCGCCTGGCGTGAGTTTTAAGCCACCGGGTCCGGGACACGAACTGCGGTTGACTACATGGGAGTCCAGCGACATAGCCATTATGCTAACTGCTGGTCCCAATAAATAATTCTTTAAAAAAATTATTTAGAGACTTGCAAAGGATTAGTTCTGGGGGTGTCTGTGAGGATGTTTGCAGAGGAGCGAGGTGAGTGTGTTGGCGAACTGACCAGGGAGCTCCCTCCCCAGTGTGGGACGACATCATCTGATCAGCTAGGGGCCAGAGAGGAGGAAAATGTCATTTCTTTTCTCTCCTTGGAGCTGGGATGCACCCTTCTTTCCCTGGACGGCAGAACTCAGGCTCTGGCTTTTGGACTCCAGGACCTGCATAAGCAGCTGGCCACCTCAGAGGAGAGTTAACTATTGGCTTCCTGGTTCTGAAGCCTTCAGACGTGAACTGAGCCACGCTCCTGGCATCCTCGGGTCTCCAGCTTGCATGTGTCTGTCGTGGGATTTCTTAGCCTTCATAATCATGTGAGCCTGTTGCCCTGAGCGGTCCTCTCTCACAGATCTATGTATAAATCCTCTGGTTTCGTCTCCCGGGAGGACCCTGACTAGCTCACATGGCTTCTTCCCACTGATATGAAACATTTCATGGTAAAAAAAAGTTGTTTGTCCCCAGAGCAACGCCACTGGTGTGATGTGTCTGATTGCTATCCACCCATTTTCTTTCCCTTTTTAAAGAATTATTTATCTTTATTTATTTATTTTAATTTGACCAGAGAGGGGGAGAGAGAGAGATTGGGAAAGTGAGAAAGCAAACCACCAGGTATGGAATTCGAACAGTGGTCGGCCATGTGGGAGTCCAGTGTCCTTAGCCACCGTGCCACCTGCTGGCGCCTATCCATCCATTTTCTTAAGCTCCTCTTGAAGAGGTCCAGTGCCTCTCTTGTTTAGTAAATTGAGGGAAAATGGGCTGGCACATGGCATGGTGGTTAAGGCAGCTGGATCCCACATGCCTGACTGCCTGGACTCAAGTCCTGGACTTGGGGCTTGAAAAACACATCAGTTACATGAGAGAGAGAGAGGGAAAGAGAGAAATCATCCCCTTGGGGAGATGGCCACACCGCAGTCCCTTCTCCTCCATTCTCCTCTCGGGATCTTGGGCACACATGTACACACGCCTGGTGTGAGTTTAAGCTACCGGGTCTGGGACTTGAACCGCAGTCGACTACATAAGAGTTCAGCGACATAGCCATTACGCCCTCTCTAGTAATTCTTAATTTTTTGTGTTTTGAAATGTATCAGAATAATTTTAAGTGAAATATCCTGTTAGGGTTTTTAATTGAGAGTGCATCACGTTGCTATGAAGAGCAGCAGCGTGTTTTGACGCTAAATTTCTCTTCCGGGATGCTGCATTTCTGTTGATACTGTTATGGGCCAACTAAGCCCTATTGTGGCTTCTCATGGCCGATGAAAGGAGAGGCCAAGGCCGGGGAGGGGAGTTGATTTCTGTAGCCAGATTACAGGGAGACAGGCAGCAAGCGCCATCAAACTGTGTAGCAAGTTTCGGTATTTCGGGACATGTTCTCGGTATTGACAGGTGCAAGATTCGCTCATGCACAAATCATTCCTCAGCACAATCAGAGTCCACTGATTAATTAACCCTGAGTAATTAACTCGGATGCCTGCTTGATTGCAAATACCCCTTCCTGTTTTCTCGTGAGTTTTCTCAATCGATCTCCCTATGACTCAAGTCTTGGTCAGGTTGTCCCTCTGAGAGGTCTGTCTTAATTTTAAACGGCTGCAGTCCTGCTGAGCATCAAGCTGGCTGATTCAATTTTAAAGACTTTAAAATACTTTTGATAAATCTTGTGTTTACACATAGTCCAAACATCCTTTTTATTAAAAACAAAACAAAACAAAAAAACTCGAAGCTTTTAAAAATATTTTTCATCATGAGTGCATTTACAGACTATTAGTGGAGTTTCTGACTTTCTGAGGGTAGCTTAGAAAAAGATTATTTACAGGATGTTCACATTAGTGCTTGACTTATTGAAATTATAAATCAAGAAACGAGATTTTCCTTAATCTTTTAAGTTCAAGTTACAAACCTAATTCGTGAAATTAGTAAAATACAAACAAAAATTTAAAAGTTTCCTTTCACTAAAGTTTAATTATTACAAGGTGAATAGAACATATCCCCTTAAACAATCAGTCCCATTTACAACTCAGTTAATTAAATTCCTTCAGCCATTAAACCTGTATTTATTTATAACTTAACATAATTGCTCTTTTCAATATCCCCAAAGCCTAATAAGTGTAGCTTTCCCGTGTACATGAACAACTCTGTTAAATCTGGTAGAACAAACTGATGAATTTGGCAGATCTTAAAAAAAAAATTCCAGTGCTGTTTAGAAACTTAGCTCAAGTATCTTATACCTTTTCTTTCCTTTCAGTTTTTTGCATAAGGGCAGGTATACTCATCAGAAACAGACAGAGAGAGGGAAAGTGAGAAATTACCCCCCTGGCGGAATGGCAATCCCCTTTCCTCCATTCTTCTCTTGGGATGTTGGGCACAAACACACATGTGACCAGTGTAATTTTCAAGCTGTCTGGTTCAAGACTCAAACCACGATCAGCCATGTAGGAATCCGGGGTCCTAACCACCACACCACCTGCTGGACTCTATGTCTGACACCTTTTAAATTTATAAGTATACAATTAATTACTCAGGAGCAGCAGATGGTAGGTTGGTTAAGGTGCTGGACTCCCACAGGACTGACTGCAGTTTGAGTCCCAGACCTGGCAGCTAGCTTTCTCACTTTCCCTCTTTTTCTCTGTCTCTCTCTGGTGAGTAAACATGCCTTATAGCAAATTAAAATCAATAAATAAGTAATAAAATGAAATAATTCTTTTAAAAGATATTTATCTTTATTACCATTACGTATTTTGCTACAGGTCACATGCACTCACCAGAGAGAGACCGAGAAAGAAAGAGAGAGAGGGAAAGTGAGAAAGCAAGCCACCTGCTCCAGGACTCAAACTGCAGTCAGCTATGTGGGAGTCTAGCACCTTAACCACCATGCTACTTGCTGGCCTCAATAAAAAATATTCTTTAAAAAATGAATTATTCAGGTACTAGCAGTATAATGGTTATGTTGCTGAACTCCCACATGGCTGGTTCAAGTCCTAGACCCAGCAGCTTGAAATTCACGCTGAGCATGTGTGCGTGCATGCCCAAAGTCCCAAGAGGAGAATGGAGGAGAAGGGATTGAGGTGTGGCCATCCCCCCTGGGGGGTGATTTCTTGCTTTCTATCTCTCTGTCTCTAGGTGAGCACATGTGCCCTATAGTAAAAGTTTCTCTCTTACAAAAAAAATTATGATTGGGACCAGCAGTTAGTGTAATGGCTATGTCGCTGGACTCCCACGTAGTCGACCGCGGTTTGCGTCCCGGACCCGGTAGCTTAAACTCACACCGGGCGCGTATGCGTGCATGCCCAAGATCCCGAGAGGAGAATGGAGGAGAAGGGATTGCGGTGTGGCCATACCCCCTGGGGCGTGATTTCTTGCTTTCTATCTCTCTGTCTCTCTCTGTCTGTCTGGTGAGTGCACGTGCCTTATAGCAAAAACCTCTCCAAAAAAAAAATTATGATTCAATTGTAAAATGAAGTCACACTAATCTTTTATTCTCTTTCGTCCTCCCTCCACAAACTTAATCACTTTAAATACCAAATCCACACAGATTGTTCCAACAATGACTAAAACCCACTCCTAAATGTAACCCCAAAATATTAATACAACAGTTTGATTTGCTTCCTTATCTCTGCTTTTGATTTGAAAATTTCCTGGAGTTACAAGAGACCATGGAAAGAAACAATCCCTCCGTTCAAGCCAACAAGTCATGGCCCTAGTCAGACTGGGAGAATTTCAACAGAATAAATTTGGTTATGGACCAGAGGCTTTTGGCCAGATATTAGATCCATTTGCCTGAAGCCACTCTGTGACACACTGGCTCAACTTTTAATGGTCAATAAGAACAGGGACTCCGTGTGCTCATCCTTTGGAAGGTGTCGATCTTTTCTGGGTCTGAGACACACCGCGACTTTCCTGTCTGGTACGAAGTCTGCAGCTTCCCACCCAGCATCCTATGATTGACCCTGCTTCCTCCCAGTTCCGCTCTGAGTTCTTTCAGATCCTCTGTTATGTCCTGGCCCCACTTAGGTAATATTTAATGACACCCAGACCGAAGTCATTCTCATAACAGGGGATACTAGACAAACATCCTTTAATCCCAAACCCGGCTTCATCCAATCTTAACATTTGTAATGTTAACTTGGGTTTCTTTTTCTTTTTTCTTTTCTTTTCTTTTTTTTTTTTTTTTTTTTTTGGAGAGGTTTTTGCTACAGAGAGCGTGCGATCGCCAGAAAGACAGAGAGAGACAGAGAGACAGAAAGTGAGAAATCACCTCCCAGGGGTGATGGCCACGCCACAATCCCTTCTCCTCCATTCTCCTCTTGGGATCTTGTGCACGCACGCACACGCACCTGGAATGAGTTTAAGCCACCGGGTCCGGGGCTCGAATCGCAGTTGTCTACATGGGAGTCCAGTGACATAGTCATTGCGCTAACTGCTGGTCCCTTAACTTGGGTTTTAAAAGACCTTAAAATGTCTTTGACACAGTTGAAACCTCCAGTGGGTTCTTTACTGACTTCATTTTATTCCTCTCCAAGGGATCATTCTCTTGGATTTTGTGTTTATAATTTCCAAGCACCTTTTCTATCATAACATGAATATGCCAATAAAGCATGTTGTTTTGTATGTTCTCAAATTTTAGGAATATATTATTTTGTAGTTATCATTCTGCAACATCTTTTTTGGTTAACATGTTTTTGAGAATTAGGTTAAGATATGTAGTACAGGGAATCAGCAGTTAGCGTAATGGCTATGTCGCTGGACTCCCACGTAGTCGACCGCGGTTCGTGTCCCAGACACGGTGACTTAAAACTCACGCCGGGCGCGTGTGCGTGCGTGCCCAAGATCCCGAGAGGAGAATGGAGGAGAAGGGATTGCGGCGTGACCATCCCCCCTGGGGGGTGATTATCTCACTTTCTGTCTCTATGTTTCTCTCTGTCTGTCTGGCGAGCGCACGCGCCCTATATAAAAAATCTCTCCAAAAAAAAAAAAAAAAAAAGATATGTAGTACAGTTAATTCATTGTGCTATCAGGAAAGTCATGATGTATTTTCTATGCAAAAATGTAATTTCTATGCAAAAATACATCATGACTTTTCCGATGACCCAATAGATACTGTGTAATTGAAATTATATAATAAATATATCACTATTTTCCCATTCCTTTGGTTTATGGAAGTTAATTTTTTCCCAATTTTTTTGTTATAAACATTGTTGTCATGATTGTTTTTATACATGTCTCTGTGCAAAAAACATGTGTGAGAATTTTCTTAATACGTAGTTATGAATGGAACCTCTGGGAGTGCACACACTATCTTTAGCCCATAGAGAGAGAGGGAAAATGAGAAAGCAAGCTACCAGGTCTGGGACTTGAACTGTGGTTGGCCATGTGGGAGTCAAGCACCATAACCACCACCACCTGTTGGTCCCCTTCTTCTTTTTTAAATTTTGCAGGAAGATAAGTGTGCTCACCAGAGAGAGACAGAAAGGGAGGTTAAGTGAGAACCTACCTGCCGTGAGCACGGTCACTCTGTAATCCCTTCTCCTGTTTCTCCCTCCTTTCACAATTTGGGCACACGTGCTTGGTGTGTTTCTCAAGATGCCATGTCTGAGGTTGTGGAACTTCTCAGTCAACCTTACGGGATCCAGCTGCCCTACCCACATGCCGTGGGCTGGCCCAGCTAGCCAACTTCAAGTGTTTAATAGCCACACGAAGCTGGAGGGGCTACCACACTGACTAGCTCATGTCTAGAGATTTTTTAAACCTATTTTAAACACAAAAATGATTAATTATTCTGTGTGTATGTGTTTGTGTATGTGGTGTGTGTGTGTGTGTGTGTGCGTGCATGTGATGAAGGGATCTTCAAAATATGCCTGAAAAATGTTATTATGAAAACTGTTTCATGGATTTAAAAAAAGCTTTTTCCACCAAAATAAAATTGAACTCTACATTTTATGGAAACTTCTGGAGTCCCCTCCTGTGTGGATGTGTGTATACACACATGCATGTGTGAATATACAGAGGGGCTTAAATGTACTCACCAATCTATCCATTATCATGCTCCGGTTTGTTGGTATTTTAAGGTACACACATGCTCTTGAAGTGAGAAATCATTCCCATGAAGATGGCCCTCCCACAATCCCTTGTTCTCCATTCTCTTCCTGGGATGATGGGCACACATGCACACATACCTGGTGTGATTTTCAATTCAAACTGCCAGGTCTGGGACTCGAACTACTGTCAGCCATGTGGGAGTCCAGTGCCTTAACTACCACCCCACCTGCTGGCCCTTCACTGTTGTTCTTTAAACTCATGTTTTCCCTCTGGGTTTGCTCTTCTGTTTCACTGAAGCACATCACTTGTAGTTCTTTTAGTTGGGGATCATTAGATACAAATTTTCAAATCTTTGTAGGTCTGTTCTGTTTAGCTTTCATTCATGAGCAGAGGCTTAGCTGTTCCGGATCCTATGCTGAGAATTGTCTTCCCTCAGGGGTTGAAGCTGTTACTCCACTGCCTACTGCCTTCAAGGGGCAGGCCTGGCCCAGGACCCGGTCCTGCATAGAGAGCACTTTTATAGACCTTCATCTGTAAGGAACTGCATTCCGGAGTCCCAGGCCTGCTTCTGAACGGAGCCCGATGGGCCCAGACGTCAGACTTCTCAGTGCTTTGCATTTCCCTTTAGGTTCTGATGTGCAGTGAGGCTTGTCTTACTTTTGAGCTTGCGCTAGCTTTCTAGTGTTATGGTTTATGTTGTATCTGTCCTCAACAAGTGTTGCTTCAAAGTAAGCACTGATAAAACCATCTCATCTAGAAATCAACAACTTTGTTCATTTTTAAAAATATTTATTTCACATTTTAAAAATTTACATTTTGGGGACCAGCAGATGGCGTAATGGCTACGTCGCTGGACTCCCATGTAGTCGACCATGGTTTGAGTCCCAGACCTGGCGGGTTAAACTCATGCCGGGTGCATGTGTATATGTGCTCAAGATCCCGAGGAGAGAATGGAGGAGAAGGGATTGTGGTGTAGCCATCTCCCCTGGGGGGTGATGTCTCGCTTTCTGTCTCTCTGTCTTTCTGGCGAGCGTACACGCCATGTAGCACAAACCTCTCAATCAATCAATCAATCAATCAATAAATAAATAAATAAATTTACATTTAATCACTGTACAAAATGGTTTGTCCAGTGCATGAATACAATGCCTGTCAGTCAAGTCAGATGTTATCATATATATTATCATCAGCAGATCACTTTCCATTTTCCTGTCTGTTAAATTTTTGTGTTTGTTTTCCCCTGACCCCCCCTTTTCCACTCTCTGTTCCCCACTGTCTCTAGTATCTACAGTTGCCTTCCCTGCTATTATACCTTCCAGTCTTTCAGTTTCTGCCCTAGAGTACAGACACGAAATGCCTGTCAGAGCGTTAGTATTTTATTTATTGTTTTGTTGCATTTGTAATATCTTTAATTTTTTTTTAGGTTTTTGCCATGAGGTACATATGCTTGCCAGAGAGACAGAGAGGAAAAATGAGAACTGTTCTCTCCCTCTGGGGAAGTGTGGTGGGGCATGGCCACACCACAGTCACTTTCCTCCATTCTCCTCTTGGGATTTTGGGCATGCACACAAGACTCTGAACCGCCGTCAGCCAGGTGGGAGTCCAGCACCTCACCCACCGTGCCACTTGCTGGGCCCAGGTCTGTAATAGCTTTTCTAACGTCTATCCTTGTATTCATAGTATCTAGGAAAGCTGTCGATTTTTGTACACATATTTGGAATTGTATGTCTTCCTTTCTAATCAGTTCTAGTCACTTTTAAAGTTCATTTGGTAGGTAAAGAGTAAAATTCTTTGCAAGTAATTTACTTTATCTTCCTCCCTTCAGATATGCCTCGCATGATTTCCTTCTCTAATTTTATTGCATGGATAGAACTTTCATGTTAGCTAACGGTGATGACAGTTAATATCCATCTCTTGTCCTTGACTTGAGAGATTTATCTACTGTCTAACCAGCAAGTGTGACAGCACAATGTGATTCGAAATAAATATTCTTGCCTAGGTGAAAGGAGTAGCCTTTTATTTCCAGTTTATTATCTTTTAGACTCATAAAAAAATGACTATTACGTTCTTTTAAATTCTTTTGAAGTTTCCCTCCAGATAGTCAAATGTTTTGACTTATTATTGTGTTAATGTATATTGATTTAATAAGATTGAATCATCCTTTATTCCTGGAATAAACCTTCTTTGGTCATGGAGTATTATTCTTTTAATAAACTGCTGGATTCCATCCCTAATATTTTAGTTAGAATTTTAGATTAAAATAACAAGTGCTATTAATTTGTAGTTTTCCTCTCTGGCCTCTTGTAGGTTTTGGTTTGAGAGTTCTGAAGACTTTGTAAAATTAACTGGGAAGTGTTCCATTTTTTCATACACCCTGAGAATGTTGACATAGTATGGGAAAAAGCTGTGCCTCGAAGGTTTTAAAGAATTCATCTGTGAAACCATCAGATTATTGTTCCTTAATTGTTATTTTTATATTATGTATCTTCTGTTTTAGAAGTAATTTTTAACATTTGCTATTAGTTTTTTCTTTTTCTTTTTCTTTTTTTTTTTTTCCTTCTAGGGTGCATGTACTCACCAGAGAGAAAGAGAGAGAGGTAAAGTGAGAACTCCACATTCCCCAGGGGATGGCCACGCTGCCATCCTGTCTCTTCCAGTCTTCTTTTGGGATTTTGAGCAGGCGCACACACGTGCCTGGTATGAATTTTCAAGCCGTCAGGTCCAGAACTCAGACCAAACAGCCAGCCGTGTGGGATCCAGCATCTTAACCTCCATGCCACCTGCTGATCCTTTGCAATTAGTTATTTGACCAGTCTTGCAATAGTTATTTATATCTAATTCTTTGGTATAATTAATTGCTCATTGTCTTCGTTTTATAGCTCCATTCTTCTACCCTTGAGTGCTCACTGAAATATTTTATGACCCTCTCAGGCGGACAACTGGCATGGTGGTTATAGCGCTGGACTCCCACATGGCTAACTGCAGTTCGAGTTCCGGATCTGGTGGCTTGTTTTCTTGCTTTCTCTCTCTCTGGTCGAATGAAATAAAATAATTCTTTAAAAAAAGAACCTTCAAAAAAGAACCCTATATATTTAGATTCCTTGCTCACGTGATGATATCTTTCCTCTATACATGAGAAGGGATACGGAGGTAGAGCATTGATGGGATGGGGAGGTGTGGTGTTATCGGTTGAAGATATTTTGATCAACGCAACTGGGGAGAAATGTTCACTATTGAAATGCTCACATTGTAAGCTAAACAATGTGATTGAATGTATATACAAAAAGAAATAAATTAATTAAAAAAAGAAAGAAGTAACTAACAAAAATAAACAAATAAAAAAGTAAATATTCCTGGGAATAATTCTTTGGCTGCAACGTCTCAAAGCCATGTGGGCTTTTCTTATGGTGTTTAGTACTGCAGCATAGAATTCTAAAGAAATCTAATGTTTATTCTTTAGAAGATAATCTGTTTTTTTCTTTTTTAAAAAATGTACCACTCTTAGGTCCTTTGGGAATTTTTCTTTTTTATTTGTAAACCAGGCCACTTCAATGTTTTTGTACAACTTAATAAATCATCTTTTGATGTCCACAGACATGTAAGGCTATTTGGTAGTATTTGGGAACATCATAGTCACAGTGGTTTTCCTGATTGGTGTGTCATCTTCAAAAATTGTAAAGAGTTGTGCTACTAGGTGGCATGATGGTTAAGGCACTGGACTCCCACATGGCTGACTGGGGTTCTAGTCCCAGGGCTGGCCACTTGCTTTCTCCTTTTTCCCTCTCTGTTTCTTTCTGTTTCTGGTGAGCACACATGCCCTATGGCCAATTAAAAAAATAATAATAATAAATAAAATGAAATAAATTCTTCTTAAAAAATTATAAGGAGTTGCTTCTATGAAATGGCTATTGAACCAATGAGACAAAATGTATGCATCTTTTATTTTTAGGATTATTGGTAACTTGGTTATATTTCCCCAAATTACCTTGCCTCCTTGGACCCTAAGGCTAGCTCGCACATACTCACCTCAAGGACAGTACCTTTGGTAACAACACCCAAGTCATATGTAGTGGGGTCGAGGGGTTCTTTTTAACACCAGTACTAGCAGGAAAAGGCAGCTTTTGGTTCAGGATGTGGCACGTGGGCCTTTTTAGAATTTAAGCCCGTTGGCGTGGGGCCAGCAGGTGGCATGGTGGTTCAGTGCTGGGCTCCCACATAGCCATCCTGGTTAAAGACCTAGACCTGGCAGCTTGAAAATTACCCCGGCATATGTATGTGCATGCCCTAAATCCCAGCAGGAGAATGGAGAGTCAGAGGTTGAGGCCCCTGGGGGGTGATTTTCACTTTCCTCTCACTGTCTCTAGGGAGCGTATGCGCCATATGGCAAAAACCTTAAAAAAAAAAAAAAAAAAAAAAAAGCCTTTGGCCTAATGAATCTCTCATCTTTTTTTTTTTTTTTTTTCTTTTTTTGGAGAGGTTTTCGCTATAGGGCGCGTGCGCTCGCCAGACAGACAGAGAGAGACAGAGAGATAGAAAGCAGGAAATCACCTCCCAGGGGGGATGGCCACGCTGCAATCCCTTCTCCTCCATTCTCCTCTCGGGATCTTGGGCACACACGCACACGTGCCCGGCGTGAGTTTAAGCCGCTGGGTCCGGGACTCGAACCGCGGTCGACTACATGGGAGTCCAGCGACATAGCCATTACGCTAACTGCTGGTCCCATGAATCTCTCATCTTTTAGTGTTTTTCTAACAAATCCAGCTCCAAAAAAGCAGACTGTAGCCATCCTGCTCCATGTCTTCTTTTTCTTGTTTGAGTAACTTAATACTTCTGTTTCTCCCTGAGTTTGAACTTCAGGCAGCCATGTAGAAGTCCAGTGCCTTAACTCCATGCTACCAGCTGACGCCTCTGGGAATGATTTCATTTCTCTTCATTTGAAGGATAATCTTGCCTGGTATCCATGGCTAGAATTGTTTTTCTTTCAGTATTTTATGTATTTTTAAAAATATTTAATTAATTCCATTTGTTATTATTATTATTTGATTTGTCCAGAAAGAGAGAAAGAGGAAAAGGGAAAGTGGGAAAGTGACACTAGGTCCGGGACTCAAACTGTGGTTGGCCGTATGGGAATCCAGTGCCCTTAATGACCACACCACCTGCCAGCCCATCTTTTAGTGTTTAAATATGTATTCCCATTCTTTCCCTGCCTGTATTGTTTTATTTGAGATGTCTGATGTTAGTCTAATCAGATGACCTTTGTAAGTAATTTGGCATTTCTCTCTTGCCATTTTTAGAATATTGTCCTTATCTTTGATTTTTACCAATATAGCTTGGAGAAGATTATTTTAAAGAATTATTTTATTAAACTTTATTTTATTATTATCATTCTTTAATCTGAACATAGAAAGACAGAGAGAGAAAGTGAGAAAGCAAGCCATCAGGTCCATGACTCAGTCATGTGGGACTCCAACACCCCTAACCACCATGCCACCTGCAAGCCCTGCTTGGAGAAGATATTATGTTAAATCTTTTTGGGGTTCTTTGTATTTTCTGGATTTGGATATTTATATATCTAAATTTGGAAAGATTTCAGCTATTCTATGGAAGAGATTTTATATGCCTTTACCCACCTCTTTGACTTCTGGAATACCTATTATGTGACTATTCAAATGTTTAATGGTGTCTAGGATTTCTTGTATATTGACCTCATTTTTAATGGATGTTTTTCTATTCTTCTCTTCACCTGGACTAAAGTGGCCATTGTGTCTTCAAAGTTAGAGATTCTATTTTCTGCGTGGTCTAATCTGCTGTTCCTACTTTCAAGGAAGGTTTTAATTTCTTGCACTGTATTCTTTATCTCCAGAAGTTCTGTTTGATTCTTTTTCAGGCTGCCTATCTCCTTATGAACTTCCTCGTTCAAGTCATGGAAAGATTTTCTCATCTCCTGGAATTGGGTATCTATTTTCTCTTGCATTTCTCTGAGTTTTGTTATGATAAATATTCTGAATTCTTTTTCTGACCTTTCTGTATTTTTCTTGTGTTTTATCCATTGCTGGTAAGGAGTTATTGTATTCTTTGTGGTGGCGGGGGTTGGGGGGTATTTCCTGATTTTCTCATATTTCTTGGGCCCCTGCTTTGATTTTTAGTTCTTTGGTGATATACCCACGTCTTCCTACTTCTTTGGAACAGGTTTCTGTAGCTACATGCTTATGCACTTCCCTGTGGTATGAGTAAGCTTTGCGCTAGTTTCCCTCTTCTACTGTGGGTGGGAGTGTAGTATCCACAGTGGGAGTTTTATATTCAGATTTTCAGAGGAGAGTTTCATTTTTCTGCAGGACTGGGGCAGGGAAAGAAATCCTCCAGAATCTCACTGTCTTCAGCTGTTTGGTTCCTATATACCTAAATTCTCTGGTCCCAGTGTGAATGGGAGCTGAACTTGGCAGATTGAACATGAGGTGGTAGCCCAAGTCATCCACCATGTTGTGAGTGGGGCATGGGTGGTAGAGCTCCTCCCCCCACGCTCCAGGCTCAGTGGGCATCTTTGGTGACCAGCTTAGACTGAGTGGCCTCTGTTTCCCTGTTGCTCTTTCTTACTCTGGGACTGTGGAGAGGTGGTCAAAGAAGGCTGAGGCAATCCCTCCTCCCACAGTCCAGGCTAGGCAAAGGACTTCAGTGATCAGCTGGGACAGGAGGCCTCTGGTTCCCTTACTCCTTCTTATTCTGGAACTATGGGAACTGAGATGGTGGTCAGAGCCTGGGTTAATTACAGGAGCTACTTTGTTGCCTTTAAATGGTTTTCTCTTTGCTCTTCTGGAGGTAAGGGAGAAGTCTACAAATAACATTCTTTAAATTCTCCAGTACATTAGGGGAGGGATTTCTAGTCAACTCCACCATAGCCGAAACCATAGACCTTGGTGAATACAACCCCACAAGTTTGCATAGGTTCCCATGAGGTAGCATTGTTCTTCTACAGTATATTTGTCTCTTCTCTCATTACCTGTGTTTTGGGTAGACTGGACCAATGGAATAGTTGGAGCAAAAAAATGTCTTGCTTCTCTAGCTGGGCATCTATTTCCCCTCATGCCAAAACAAATTACTTATGAGAACTATATTTCCCAAAATGCAACAGAGAATTTCCAGCCCACTCCTGGCCTCTCGGGCTCTTGACTTCCGGGACCTTGATGCCCTCGGAGTGGATGTAGATGTTTAGGAATGGAAACGAGGGTGGATGGAAACAGGATCCTTCCAAAAACCAGACAAAAAGTAAACTGCACTTGGAAATTTGTGGAATAATTTTAATTTCCTGGGTGTCAGTGAATCAAGAGGAAGATAATGAATCTTCCGAACTTTTTCCAGGACGTCTTTATCTTATAAAACAAATGCTACAATAAGGTTGTGAGAAGTTCTCTAAAACATGAACCGTTACCTATGTGTGTAGGAAGTACATTTTTAGTCAAAATATTTATTCAAACATTCCAACTAATAATTTATTCATTTTAAGAAGAATTTCACTGCTTCTGAACCCTGTGGAGAAGATGTTGAGAAATTGAGTAGTTCAGTCTCACAGATTCTCCTCACACTCTGCCGCTCTCATCCACGTGTTATTCTTTCTATTAAAACTTCTGCTGACACCTTCATTTTAGACAGGAACTAATCCACAGCACTAAAACAACTTCAACAAATGTTAACTCAAAAGTCATGAAGAAACACACCAGCTGTACTTTTCAAATCAATAAAAGTGTTCTTTTTTTTTAAAAAAAAAATTCATTCATTTATGTTTTAATTTTACAGAGGGAGGGGGGAGAGAGAGAGAGAGAGAGAGAGAGAGAGAGAGAGAGAGAGAGAGAGAGAGAAAGTGAGAAAAGCAAGCCACCATGTCCAGGATTTGAACCGTGGTCAGCCATGTGGGAGTGTCCAGCACCTTAACCACCACTCCACCTGCTGGTCCTCAAAAGTGTTCTTAGTAATAAAAGACATTTGCAGTTTGAAAAATTTCATTTTGCTGTTTAGGAAGGCCACATTCCTGATAATCTATCTTTCTTTTTTTTTTTTTTTTTTTTTTTTTTTTTTTTTTTTTGGAGAGGTTTTTGCTATAGGGCGCGTGCGCTCGCCAGACAGACAGAGAGAGACAGAGAGATAGAAAGCAGGAAATCACCCCCCAGGGGGAATGGCCACGCCGCAATCCCTTCTCCTCCATTCTCCTCTCGGGATCTTGGGCACGCATGCACACGCGCCCGGCGTGAGTTTAAGCCGCCGGGTCTGGGACTCGAACCGCGGTCGACTATGTGGGAGTCCAGCGACATAGCCATTATGCTAACTGCTGGTCCCAATCTTTCTTTTTTTCTTCCTTCCTTCCTTCCTTCCTTCCTTTCTTTTCTTTCTTTTCTTTCTTTCTTTTTTCTCTTTCTTCCATTTTCCCCACAGGGCACGTACACTTTGTGGAGAGAGACAGAGAGAGAAAGAAAGTGAGAAACCACCTCCCGCCCCCAGCAGAGATGGCCACACTACAATCCATTCTTCTCCATTTTACTTTCAGGATTCTGGGCCCCCATGCACACGTGCCTGGTGTGCTTTTCAAGCTGCCAGGTCTGGGACTTGAACCACAGAGTTGGCCAAGGAGTGGGATCTAGCTTCTTCTTCTTCTTTTTTTTTTTTTTGGAGAGGTTTTCGCTATAGGGCGCGTGCGCTCGCCAGACAGAGAGAGACATAGAGACAGAAAGCGAGAAATCACCCCCCAGGGGGGATGGTCACACCGCAATCCCTTCTCCTCCATTCTCCTCTCGGGATCTTGGGCACGCACGCACACGCGCCCGGCGTGAGTTTTAAGCCACTGGGTCCGGGATGCGAACCGCGGTCGACTACGGGGGAGTCCAGTGACATAGCCATTACGCTAACTGCTGGTTCCCGGGATCTAGCTTCTTAACCACCATTCTACCTTCTGGCCCCTGATAATCATTCTTGGACCAGACACAGGAAAGCAGATTTGAATAGGACAGTTACTCTCATTCTGTTCCTTGCACTCAGGGTTAATGGCGTTTCTTCCAGATGGTGACAGGGTCTTTAGTGAGCTCTTCCTGATGTTTCTCAGGGCTCAGTTTGTGGAGGGATCGAACAGAGGCCTTGCTCTCTGCTGTCCCGTGGGGTAGCCCCTTGGGAGAACCAGCCAAGAAAAGGTCTTGCCAGGTCCCGGAGGGCTCTCTGCAGAGAGTTAACCAACCTCAAGCTACTGGGCTCGCTGTGTCTCTCAGCTCAGGTGAATTCAAGTTTAAAGGCCTTTGTACTCTTTTTCAGACTGCAGATTCAGACCTTAGCTATTGTGATTTAAAAAAAAATGCATTTCATTAATAAGACCCTTATTCAAAAAAAGTGGTAACCAAATAATAGTTTTCTGTTTTTCTGTGGTTAATGGATGAGTCCTCTACCCAATTAACTGAGGCAAACTTCAAGTCTGCATTATTACTGCCTTTGCAGAATCCAATGGCACTTTTAAAAAAGCATTCAATGGTTCATTTCAGCTCGACCTAAATGTCCTCAGCACAAACGTTGTTTTTGGCTCTGGCAGGCAGACGCTTTCGACTATCTCCCCAACACTCTCTCCCGGCAGCCTGTAGAAACCCAGCTAGGCAGAACCTATTCAGGCCCTGCCATTTGCATGTCTATCAGTGTCTTTCACAGCCCAGTGGCAACAACGAGGCTCTCCAAAGGCCTCATTGTTCCTCGAGCCACCCTGGACCCGGCTCCCGCTTCCTCCTGCTGGCAGTGAGGTTGAAATACCTGCTCCTTTGCGGAGAATCCGAAAGCTTCTGCTTCTAGGAGTTTGCCTTCCTTGTGGGGAAACTCCTGAACTGTCCTCCTGGTGAAGTCATTAGGAACCACCCCCACCTTGCATATCCATGTCCTGTGATCTTCCACACGCTCCTTTTCATCCCAAGGGAGACCTGATTGCTGCATGGATGCGAGAATCAAACTGTTTACTGTTCTCTTTGACTCTCTCCTTTTATAAATTAAAAACTTCCCTAAAGTCTGCGTGGATTTAGAATGATTATATTGGGTCATTGGGAAAGTCATGATGCACTTTGGCATAGGAAAATACATCATGACTTTCCTGACGACCTAATATTAATGTTTTGCAATCAACATTCCAGATTAGACTGTAAGAAAGTCACCATGGTTAGGAGAATGAAATAATATTCAAACTTCAAATATTTCCTCCACATTTTAGCAGGTCCTACTCTGTGTACAGGAGTCGGGCAGAGATGTGTTTGGGTCAATATGCTGTTTTGAGTTGTGTGATTATCCAGAGAGCACGTACATTTATCCCAAACATGTGTTTGAAAAGATACACTGTCGGTAGGTGGTGTGGTGGTTAAAGGTGCTGGACTCCCACATGGTCAACCACGGTTCAAGTCCTGGACCTGGTGACTTGCTTTCTCACTTTCTCTCTCTGTCTCTCTCTGATCAAATTGGAAAATAATAATGACAAATAAAAATAAAAATAGTTCTTTTTAAAAAGTAATAAAGAAGATACACAATTAAGATGACTTATATCCACTGATGACTAAGCAATAGCAATATCTTTAAAGCCTGCAAGTGCTGTCTGTACTATCACCAGCCCCCTGAAAATCTAGACTGCTCATTTTGTACAGTCATTGGACACTCACATCAGACCTGTGAATATGGCAACCCTCTCTTTTTTTTTATTTCCATGTTATGAATTAGTTATTATCCTCAATTACTCACTGTCATTAATAACTTGCCTAAAGGCATCAGCCATCCCGGAAGCCAGGATGTGAACTCTCATATACTGGGCTCTTTTTCTCTCTGTTCCCAACATGGTAACAGCCTGCCCTCAGAGTTACAGTCGGCTTATACAATCACGTACACTGTTTTTGAGCCAGACTATTAATAATAACAAGCAGATAACCAACTATATAACGAGAGATAAAATTCATGGAACTCAGGAAATGCTGACAAAGATTCTCTGCTTGGAGCCAGCAAGTGGTGCAGTGGTTTCGGTGCTGGATTTCTATCTACATGGCTGAGTGTAGTTCGAGTCCCAGACCTGGTGACTTGAAAATCAGGCTGGGCCTGTGTGTATGCATGCCCAAAATCCTAAGAGGAGAATGGAGGAGAAGGGACTGCAGTGTAGCCATCTTCCCCAGGGATGATTTTTTTACTTTTCCTCTCTTTTCTCTCTCTGGTGAGTGCATGTACCCTCTGACAAAAATCTAAAATAACCCAAAAGAATACCCAAAAACAAGAATCTCTGCTTGGCCAAACTTGAGATAGGCTTTGGACCTTCTCCTAAGGCCATCTGTGTAGTTCTTTGTAAAACCGAATTCTAGCAAAGAGCCCTCTAAGTCAGCTTAGCTGGGATCCTCCCCACCACCTTAATATGTGATCCAAGTCATATCCGATCAGTCCTCAGCCTCCACCATGTCCCTTGTGATGCTGAGCACCTGGCCTACCTTCAGCAAGGAACTGTTCGGTTAGTTTAGCCAAAATACCCCAACCCCTGGTGTTTCCTCCCCGTTGTATCCCTCCCAGTGACCCCACTCACTCCTCGGTTGTCAGTTCCCATGAGTCTGTGCGGTATTGGAGCTGAGCTCCGGCTCTTCTCTCCGCTGTGAAACCCATTATTACGTCCTTATGCCTCTCACAGTGTTCCGAATAAAGGCTTCCTTCCCGTGCTCTAGCAACGGCCATTGGGTTCTTCCACGGGGAAACTGCTGTGGCTCAAACAAATCGCATTTAGAATTTTTAGTTGGCTCCCTAGGGAGCCTCAAAGGATGTGTCTCTTACCTTGGAAAAGAGAAATATTAAGGCCAGCAGGTGGTATGGTGGTTAAGGTGCTAGACTCCCATATAGCTGACCGTAGTTCAAGTTTCGGATCTGGTGGCTGGCTTTCTCACTTTCTCTCTCCTTGTCTCTCTCTTGTGAGCATATTCGCCCTATGGCAAACTAAAAATAAATAAGTAAATAAATAAAATTAAGTAAATAGTTCTTAAAATTTAAAAAGAGAGATATTAAACCATTTAGGCTTCTTTAATATGCTAAATTATATGGAAAGCAATAATAAGTGATGCTAAATATTCTTTAAGCTATGTTTATGAGTATGTCATTAATATGAGTGTCCCAAATACTGTATGAAAGTCCTAGAAATCTAATTTGTTATCAGTCACAATTCTGGTTATACGTCAAAATGTTATATGCCACAGAAATAAATTTCTTTGTGAATTGTGTCATTCCTTATCACAATAAACTCATATCAAATTTATTTATTTATTTGTTTGTTTATTTATTTATTTATTGCCATAGGACATCTGTGCTTGCCAGAGAAAGAGATGGAGAGAGACAGAGAGGGAAAGTGAGAAGGTTCCCCCTGCAGGAGAGATGGCCTCACCTGGAATCCCTTCTCTTGGGATTTTGGGCATGCATGCACACATACCCAGCGTGATTTTTAAGCTGCTGGGTCTAGGATTTGAACTGTGGTCGGCGAGGTGGGAGTCCAGCGCCTTAACCACGATACAACCTGCTGGCCCCACATCAGATCTTTGACCATGACTTTCTAAAGTCTTGTTATCCAAAGTTAACTGCCTTATTCTGAAATGTTTCTAAAAACTTATCTTTCCCTTTATTTATGATAAAGAATATGTGCGTATACGAGAGAGAGATAGAGAGATGAAGGAGCACTTCCCAGCCTGGTCATGTTCTGATCCCCTTCCTCCATTTCTCCAGCCCATTGAACCCTACACTCTTGTGCTTGTGCCTGGCAAGTTTTCAGGCTGACCAGACTGGGGATTCGAACATCTGTCACCATGAGGGATTGGGATTGGGCTTTGCGTAAGTAGTGCACTATCACTATGCTAAGGAACCATCTCCCACTCTTCCCTATCCTCAGCTTTTTTTTTTTTTTTTTTTGCAAGCAACTATTATCCTAAAGTGTTATGTCCTTAAGGAGATTAACGACAAGTTTCTGATAACTTCAAGATCATAGCACTGGATTGGGTAAGAACTTTCAGGGCTCTTATGAAACTGGGACCAGCAGATGTCATAATAGTCATGTTGCTGGACTCCCACATATTTGACTTCAGAAACTCATGCAGGGCACGTGTGTGGGCATGCTGAAAATCCAGGGAGGAGAATGGAGGAGAGGGATTGCAGAGTGGCCGTCCCCCCGGGGGGTGATTTCTTGCTTTCCATCTCTTTCTCTCCAGAAAGCGCATGTGCCCTATAGCCAATATCTCTCTAAAAACATCAACAAACCCAAAACTGATAGGCACCTGAAACTATCTTCCAAGATTGAAGCAGAACGAGAATCAATTATGTGGGACTGAAGAGACTGATGGGGATAATTTTTCAAATGATTTGTGTTTAAAACAGTGCTGGATCTTTAAACGTTTTGTGTCCCAGATTTAAGAAAACTATCTTTTTTTTTTTTTTTTTTTAAGTTGCCTATGACCTTACAGCGGTATGGCAAAGTGTGCTTTTGTGTGCAAAAATGGAAACATTTATTTTTTGTCTTTACCTGATTCCTCCAGAACTTGTAAACAAATCGCAAGTACTCTAATTTTGATGGCATTATAGTCATTTGTAAAAGTTTAGTACACATCTGTTCTCCTTGGGGCCAGGTGGTGGTGCGGAGGTTAAGGAGTTGACTGTATGATTTGGACCTGGTGGCTTGAAAATCATGCTGGTGTGTGTGTTACTAAAATCCTGAGAGGAGAATGGAGGGGAAGGGATGCCAGTGTGGCCATTCTGCCTGGGGTGTCTCCTGACTCCCCTCACCACTTCTGTCTCTCAAGAGGGAGTATGGCCCCCCTCTAGCAAATTATTAAAAAAAAAAACCTGTTCTTGGAACAGGACATGATTGGAAGCACCTGTTACGTTACCAAGGCTTTGACTGAGGTGCTGTTTCCGGATATGACAGAGAGCTTGGAGAAGCTAAGGTTGACTTACAGAGCCAATCACGCTCTCTCTTTGGAAAAGCTGGTCTTATAAATTCCTACGTTACAGGCGAGTAAAGAGTGTCACATCCTGGCAGGCCCGAGGACCTCAGTGTGTTTGGTGGACCAAGAAAAGGGAAGAATTCACTCAAATCTAAAGGTACTGCAGGCGAGTTGGATGATGGGTCCTTGGCTTGGCTTCCTAGTCTTTTTTTTTTTTTTTTTTTTAAAGAATTATTTAATTAATTAACTAATTAAATTTTTTGAAGAGGTTTTTGTTACAGGGTGCATGTGCTTGACAGAAAGACAGAGAGAGACAGAGAGACAGAAAGCGAGAAATCACCCCGCGGGGGGGATGGCCACGCCACAATCCCTTCTCCTCCATTTTCCTCTTGGGATCTTGGGCAGGCTCGCACATGCGCTTGGCGTGAGTTTAAGCCACTGGGTCTGGTACTCGAACTGCGATTGACTACATGGGAGTCCAGCGACACAGCCATTACACCAACTGCTGGTCCCAATAATTATTTTATTTAATTTTATTTATTTATTCATTTTATTTGACCAGAATGACAGTCAAATAAGAGAAAAAGAGAGATAGAGAGAGAGAAAGTGAGAAAGCAAGCTTTCAGGTCTGGGACTTGAACCGCAGTCGCCCATGTGGGAGTCCAGTGCGCTTAACCACCACACCACCTGCTTACCCCCTAGTCTTGAGAGGCCTTTACAAGTCCTGTCTCAGATGATTCTTTATTAAAATTCCCTGCAAACAAACATGAACACAGCCAGTAAGGCCCGTCACGTGCTGGCTGAGCGTCGGCAAACACAGGTGCTCCTCACCTTACAGTGGGGTTGCGTCCTGAGTTCACTGTAAGTCAGAATACCATAAGTTAAAGGGACCTGTGCAGGCGCGATGGGATTGAAAACACCAACATCCAGTGAGTGCCGGCCACACGGTACACTGCAGAGTGTGGGTCGTTTATCTGCATAGGTGCGTGGTTGGGAGCTGCAGCTTGCTGCGGCCACCAGCATTATCAGAGGGTATCATGCTGCATATCACTATCCTAGGATTTTGAAGTATAGGGGCCAGCAGGTGGTGCGGTGGTTAAGGTGTTGTACTCTCATGTGGCTGACCATGGTTTGAGTCCCAGACCTGGCAGCTTACAATTCACACTGGGTATGTATGTGTGTATGCTTAAGATCCCAATAGGAAAATGGGGGAGACAGGATTGCAGAGTGGCCATCTTCCCTGGGCAGGGGGTGGTTTATCACTTTCCCTTTTACTCTCTCTCTCAGTCTCTCTGGAAAGCTCACACACCTGATGGCAAAAACCTTCAAACTTTTTTTTGAAGTATAGTTTTTACTGAATGTGTATCATGTTCAGATCATCATAAAGTTGAACCGGTAAAGTCAGATCATCATAAGTCAAGGATTATCTTCTCCAGGTTTAGTTCAAGGAAGCTAAAGTTATTTAGCAAACAGATTAGTTTCGCTTTGACTACTTTTGGTAGAAATGGGGGTGATTGTAGAGAGAAAAACCTATGTTTCAGAAAGAAACTAGAGTGTCCCCACTTTCAGATTCGAGTTCTGGTTACTTTCTGATCTTTTATTACCCACCTGTAGTCTGGGACTGGATTCTGAATTAGTTTTCTGGCTATGGCTCTTTAGTATTTTCCAACTTTCTCCTGCCCTTCTGGTTTGTTTGTTTGTTTGTTTGTTTATTATTATACTTTTCATTTGACCAGAGTGAGAGGGAAAGTGAGAAAGCAGGCCGCCAGGTCCGGGACTTGAACTGTGGTCGGCCTTGTGGGAGTCTAGCACCTCAACCATCATGTCACCTGCCAGTCCCCTCCCTCTGTTTTGGGATCACAGATATTAAAACTGCTCTTTGAGTCAGCCCCATACTACGGTGATTAAGGGTTGTGCTCTGGGAGTCACCGTCTACGTGGCTGGCCACGATCCAGTGCCAACCCAGGGCCTGGGAAAACACACCAGGCACACATAAGTGTGTGTCCCAATCCTGATGGAACGGAGAAATGGCGGGAAAAGAATCATGGCGTAACCACACCCCACTGCGGGATGCTTTAACACACACTCGCGCCCGCTCTCTGGAGCGTACGTGCCCTCTGGCAAAAAACACTCAAAAGAACCAAAATGACTCTTTTTTTTCCTGAAGCCCTGAAGCGTTGCAGGCTGAAGCAGGATGACTTGACATAAACTTCTGAGGAATCGCAAGAGCCCAAGAGCGGACTCTCAAACTGCGGCCTGGGAAATCTGCCGGGTCGCCGCTGTGCATCTCCCCACAGCTGAAGATGCTTCAGGCCCAGCATCTGTCGGTTCACCGGCAAAGTCGGGACGTGTTTTTCTGTGTCCGTGCAAAGCTGCGTCTTAACTTTTGCGACAACCAGTTGAAAGCCTCCTGACCGGCTGACCTCTGGACTCAGAAACGGAGTTTTGCTCTCTCCTAACTTCTAATCTCGTCGCTCTGTTGTATTCATAGAAACTAAACCTCATTCAAGGCTCGATCACTCACCCCACCCAGGAGACATCCCCTATTGCTAAGTCGCAAGAGATGATTCCGTTTGTCTCTTATGAGAAAATAGGGATTGAACAAGAAAATGGATTTCTATCATTTAGAGAAAAGAAGAAAGTCTCTTATTTTCTTGAGCACGATGGGGGCAAGAACAAAAATTCTTTTCTTGGTCAAACTTTAGCCAGGCCTCTGACCCACGCTCCTCGGTGCACGTCCTTGTAAAGTACAGTTTTGGTGAAAGGGCCCTTCTAAGTCAGGTTAGCCAGAACGCTCATCCTCAATATCTGATCACTCTCCAAATCTGGTCGGATTCCCCGTCCAGTGCCCCGAGGGGAAGTCTGAGCCCCCCCCCCCCCCCCCCCCCCTCGCTGCTGTCAGCAAGAATCCTTCAGCGAGGAGCCCCGACCCCTGATGTCTCCTCCTAGCTCCTTGCCACCACTCACCCCTACCTGCTCTTCAGCCATCAGTACCCACAAGCCCCTGCTGTATCAAAGTTTAGCACAGTCTCTCCCATGGTCAGACCTCTGCCTATGGCTATGTTTTCATTTCTTTTTTTAAAGAATTATTTACTTAATTTTTATTCATTTATTTTATTTTGACAAGAGAGACACAGAAAGAGAGAAGGGCAGAAGTGAGAAAGCAAGCCACCAGGTCTGGGACTCGAACCGCAGTTGGTTGGGAGTGTCCAGCACCTTAACCACTACACCACCTGCTGGCCCCTTTTTATTTTTTAGATTTTTGCCACAGGGCATGTGTGCTTGCCAGAGAGAGAGAGACAGAAAGAAGGAAAGTGAGAAATCAACCCCCAGGAGGATGGCCTGCCACAATCCCTTCTCCTCCATTCTTGGGATCTTGGGCACGCATGCACACGTACAAAGTGGCAGAACGCCACTGGGTCCAGGACTCAAACCCAGAGTCAGCCATGTGGGATCCAGCACCTCAACACCATGCCACTGGCTGTCCTGGCAATGGTCTTTAATAAAGTCTTTCTCATTCTGCTTTCACATGTCACATTGAGTGATTTTGTTTTCTTTTTGTAAATTTGTTAGAGTGTGTGTGCTCTCTAGAGAGAGTCCAGACTCTTCCTGTCCCTTGTCTTTGGGGAGGGACCAGAAGAGAGGACAGCTGTGTCACCTTGCTTCCCAAGGAGCGAACAGTGGAGGTTGCTGGAGGTGAAAGGTTAAATGCAGGAAATCTGGGGGGAGGGGAGTAGGTCAGCAGGGAGGTCTGGAAAAGACGAGGAGGTGGGAGCCTTCTGTGCCTGTCCCAGAGTGGAGAGAAAACAAACTGACCACTGTCCCACCCTCAGGACTACCTTCAGGTCTGGGACTTGTGTCCCCTCCAGCTTTGAGGTTGGGCACCTGTTCAGGGCCACAGCCCTCTCCAGGGGACGTGGGCAGAAGCGGGGCCTGCCTGTTAGTCATCTGATCCTGCCGTGTCTTCCTCCTCTCCTGGGCATATTCGGCTCGGAGTTGCCTCAGTACTGGGTGCCGTGTGCCGCGGCTCCCTGAGGGCTGCCTGTTGTCCTACACTAAGAGTTTTTCTGTAATGAGAGTAGTTTCCATTTTGGAAAAATCCCCAAACCAATCAGGATAAAACCTGAAAAAGGTGAGGATGGAGCTGGGACATGTTGAGAATGAACTAGAGGGGCCAGCAGGTGCTGTGGTTAAGGCACTGGACTCCCACATGGCCGACTGGAGTTGGAGTATCGGACCTGGCGGCTTGAAAATCATGCCAGATTGTGTGCATGTGTGCCCAAAATCCCAGGAGGAGGAAGGAGGGGAAGGGATTGTGGCCTGGCCTTCCTCCTTGGGGAGTGTTTAATCACTTTACTCCTCACTGTCTCTCTCTGTTTCTCTCTGGTGAGTATATGAACCCTGTGGCTAAAAAGAAAATGAACTAGAAAGTAATGCATATGATGTTTTGGTAATATATCTATGTATACACATATATAGAGAAGACAGTATGCCAGCATAAATATAGATATAGCCATGTGTAAATATATAGATATATCATGCATAAATATATAGACATATCCATGCTTAAATATATAGATATATCATGCATAAATATATAGATATATCCATGCAAAAATATATAGATATATCATGTATAAATATATAGATATATCCATGTATAAATATATTGATATTTCCATGTATAAATATATAGATATATCATGCATAGATATATAGATATATCATGCATAAATATAGATATATCCATGTGTAAATAGATATATCCATGTATAAATATATAGCTATATCATGTATAAATATATAGATATACCCATGTGTAAATATATAGATATACCCATGCATAAATAGATATACCCATGCATAAATATATAGATATACTCATGCGTAAATACATAGATATATCCATGCATAAGTATATAGGTATATCCATGTGTAAATATATAGATATACCCATGCGTAAACATATAGCTAATATGCGTAAATATGTAGATGTAGCCACGCGTGAATATACAGAAATACATGCATATAGACATACAGATTTGAAACCCTTCCAGCGTACCCTCACTCCTTGTTAGCCCGTCGGTCTGTGTGTAGCTTCCAGCAGTGAGCGGTCGTGCTCAGGGCCACGGCAGCATGTGGAGACTCAGCTTAGAAGAAAGGCTGCTTTCTCCTGTGGCTGCTTCCCCTGAAATCCTCTCTTCCTCGGTTTAGGAGAAAAAACCCAGTTAACTCTCGGGCCATGTTCAGGTTGGTTGTCAGGGTCCTTCCTTAGAGCAATTCGGCCACCTCACCTAGGGGACAGAAGTGCCCTCTGTTCTGGGGTGAGGTGGGGGCAGGGGTGCCTGAGGGGGGACCTGGCTGGGATTGTGTCCACCTAGTCGTTACATGTTGATTTGTCTTTCTGAGGAAGACTGAACTTAAGATCTGCCATTTGGCTGGAAGCTTCTTACCTACAAAGCAGAAAAAAGAAAGGGAGATTTCGGTGTACAGCCCACACTGAAGGGACAGCTGTGAGATTCCTCAGACTCGGAGAGGTAGAAGAGTAAAAGAAGTAGCTGCCGGGCCCAGCCTCTGCGGCGGCCATGACGCAGGTGCCCAGCAGGGCTGGAAGCCACGCAGCCAACCACGGCCCGGCCCCCTGAGTAGGTCTGCAAACTCCGTGCATGCACCCACGTGGGCACCCAGGATCGCAGGAGCCAGGGGCTGGGGAAAGAGGATCGCAGCGTGACAGGCCCCGAGTGTGCGTTTCTCCCTCTCTCTCTCTCTCATGCATGCGGGTGTACTCTCTATCATTTAAAGAAAAGAAGCAGAATATCGTAAGG
Source organism: Tupaia tana (assembly GCA_026018925.1). NCBI lineage: Eukaryota > Metazoa > Chordata > Mammalia > Scandentia > Tupaiidae > Tupaia > Tupaia tana. Next base: position 190,995,728 of record JAKSZU010000002.1, read on the forward strand.
AAGAGTGAAGGAAGAGAAGAAATCAGTACAGAGAACCAGTAGGGGAAAGGATAGAAAAAGACACAGAAAAAGAGAAGAAGAGGAAGCTGGAGAAGGAAGAGAGGAAGGAAGTGCAAGGGGGGTGGGTGGCAGGGAGAAGTAGAAAGAGAAGAATCAGACGGGAGGTTGGGTAGCCGGCTTGCTCCTAAGCCTTCTGAGGAAGCAGCTTTCATTTGCAAATCCTCAGGGACCTGCTTTCTAGGGGTTCTGGGGACAGTCCCAGAGCCTGGAAAATCCAGTGAGTGGTCCCTGGTGGTGCTGGGTCCTGGGGCTGGACAAGGGGAGGCTCCGAAGGCGGTGGGTGGCAGCTTCAAGCTGTCAGGAGAACAGAGTGGGGGCTGGTGGGGAGGGGACAGGTTCTCCCGATCGACTGCCCAGCAAATGTGAAGTCATGTGTGCAAGTTTTTTCTTTGTTTTTAGATATTTCCCATAGGGCACGTGCGCTCGCTAGAGAGACAGAGGGAAAGTGAGCATTCACTCCCCAGAAGGGGTGGTCACTACGCAATCCCTTCTCCTCCATTCTCCTCCTGGGACTTTGGGCACGCACACACGGACCTGGCGTGATTTTCAAGCAGCCAGGTCTAGGACTCGAACTGTGGTCAGCCACATGGGAGTCCAGTGCCTTACCACTATACCTCCTGCTAGCCCCATGTGTGTAAGCTTTAACACACGGTGTAGTTCTGTTTGTCATGAGACTCCATGGCTAAAGAGTCGTCACGAAAGCTCTGTGAGATACACCATGCTGTCCTGCCCCCCAGCTCCCCCTCGGGGTCCCTGCCCACGCTGCCAGGGCTTCCCTGATGGCACTGTCTTCTTAGCTCCAAAGGATCTGCCAGGTCGGACAGTGAGGAGGAGACGTAAAGTGAGGCCACGCCAGGACGGCTGTCCCCGGAGGCCTCCCTGCCCGGGCCTCAGGGATTCAGCCTCAATCCTTGGCCTCACGCAGAGGGACCTGCTATCTCCTGTTGTCCCCAGACATGGTAAGGGGCACCCCAACCCCACAGAGAGGCGGTTGCTGTCCCTTTAGAGTGTGGCAGTCCCTGTCCCCTTTACAGTGAGGGGTCCCTGACCCCTCACAGGGAGAGGCTTCCTGTCCCCTTACAGGAAGGAGGTCCCTTGGCAGTATGGAGACCTGTCCCCTTTGAGGGCAGGAGCTGGCAGCCTTAGGCCTGTGTCTGGCCATGGAAGTCAGGGTGTCCCTGGCCTGAGGGATCTCTGATCTGCATTTCCCTTCCCAGGCGGGGGCCTGGCAGCCCCCTTCCCCTGCAGTGGGTGCAGCTCAGGAGGGAGAGAGGCCGTGGGCTGGGCCAGGAGCTGAGCACGGGCCACCCCCAGCCCTCTCCCCACCCCGACCAGAACGCAGGGTGTAATCTTGCTTCTACACACGGAATTACAGAAAACCAGGGGAAAAGCCCCAAAAAGAATAATTAATTTCTGCTTCCTCATGCAAATCCGTTGGCAGCCACTTAAGGTTCAGAGCAGGACCAATGCAGTTCCTTGTGCAAATTCCCAACTGAAGACATTTAGAAAAGAAGAGAGAGCGAGAAGAGGGGGATTGAATGGGTTCGCTTTTCTAAGAACCAGCATTAACAAAGGGCCCATTTTCCGTGGTTAGGGGCTGGCTAGACGGCCCCTCTGACGGGCTCTCCCAACACATGTGCTGGCCTGTTGAAAAGGCCTCAGTGTTGACGGACGGATAATTGAAGTGACAAATTGTTCCATTGTACTTGGCAGGGAGAGTGCTGCATTAGATAATTACGGGGAACCAGGCGCTCTGGGGTCTCGGGTCATGGACGTGTCTGAGCCTACTTTCTGAAAACTCTGAATGGAGCGCTCGGGCCCAGAGGACCCGAGGGGGAGCTTCTCTCTCCTTTCTGTTGTTGTGGAGGTTTTTCTTCCCCTCTGCCTTCCCCTCGCCTCCTCCCCACCCCTCCCCCCTTTTCCGATCTAATGATTAAGAGCTAAAGACTAAGGAGACCTCCAGAGTGAGGGGGCCCTGGTCCCCACCGCCCCGCCCCCACAGCTCCTGGCCTTTCAGGAAAGCGACTTGGGATTGCATGGCTCTCCCTCTTCAGCTGCCCACTGTGGGGCACAGGGACCCTGTGCCCAGAGGACGGGCTGCTGGCACACACGTGTGGCTTCTGGTGGGGAGCATCCTGGCAGAGAGGGGAGCAGAACCACTCTCTGTGCAGCCGGGCCGTGAGATTTATCCCAACCTCGGTCTCCCTGAGGGGAAAATGGGGGCCCGGCAGGGCCAACTGGAGACCAGGCAGCAGAACCGTGTCATTCTCCAGCCTAAAGATGTGACCAGAGTGTGAGTGGTGACATAGGGTCGGCCCATCTGGAGAGAGGGCGCTCTCTGGGAGGTCTGCAGAAGTGAACCTAGACCTTCTGGAACCTTCCTTGTGGGCCTGCGGTTGCTGTGCCACCATCCAGCCTCTGCTGTTGTTTTAAACGACTAATTTCAGAGTGGTCTGTTCCACAGCAGTAGTTGACTTGGAGACGTGCCGAGGAGTTTGTCCCCAAAGCCACATCCCTGGGGAGGTTCTGGAGAGAGAAGGTGCTCGCGGAGGAGGAAGAAGTCAGCCACAGCCCACCAGCAGCAGACAGAGTTTACAGAAAGTGGTCACAGCCTCCTGTCCAGTAACTGTGGAGGAGCAGGCAGCCTGGTTCCTGGTGTTTTTGTTTCTGTTTTAAATTGGTGTACCAGAGACAGAACAACAGGAAGACAGCCATTGACAGCAGGCAGATACAGCTTTCGTAAGTAGATGCTTCTCATAGCCCTGCTAGAGTAGCTTACAGAAGCATATCTGCATGTGTCTACAGGCCACATGTTTCAGTCACATGTTTTCAGATTGGCTGCTCTGCACACAGGGGGAAGGTGCAAAAGCACCCCTCTGGAATATCCATGCACAGTCCCTTCTCCAGTCTCCTCTCAGGTTTTGAGAGGTATGTGCATGCACCTGATGTGGTTTTATTTTATTTATTTATTTATTTTTTGGAGAGGTTTTTGCTGTAGGGCGCGTGCGCTCGCCAGACAGACAGAGAGAGACAGAGAGATAGAAAGCGAGAAATCACCCCCCAGGGAGGATGGCCACGCCGCAATCCCTTCTCCTCCATTCTCCTCTCGGGATCTTGGGCACGCACGCACACGCGCCCGGCTTGTGTTTAAGCCACTGGGTCCGGGACTCGAACCGCGGTCGACTACATGGGAGTCCAAGGACATAGCCATTACGCTAACTGCTGGTCCCACACCTGATGTGTTTTTCAAGCCACTGGGTGTAGGACTCAAGTCATGCAGTCAGCCATGTGGGATCCACTGCCTTAATCATCACACCACCTGCTCCACCCTCCTCCCGGTGCTGTGAAGTACCGAGGAAAAGCCTTCCTTCTCTTCTCATTTTTGTTTTTAGAATTATTTATTTTTATTTATTTATTTATTGTCTTTATTTTTCAGTTCGATCAGAGAGAGAGAGAGAGAGAGAGAAAGTGAGAAAGCAAGCCGCCAAATCTGGGACTCAAACCCTGATCAGCCATGTGGGCCTTTAACCACCGCGCCATCTGCTGGCCCCATCTCCTCTCAGTTTTACTGAAAGAATGCTTTTCCTTATGACCTGTGATAGAACTGAAGCATTTACCACGGCAGGAACTCCCACCCCTATTGTGTAAAGGCAGGGTAATGTGTGTGGGGGGGCACAGGGTCAGGTAAGTAGAGGCTGAAGATGTCTTGAAGGGTTACAAGTGAAGGTGCGTGTCTGGAAGCTACAGGGACTGACTGAAACCTTAGGTCCCCAGGAAAACAAGCGGGGACCCTGTTGGCTCTGTCCCTGGGCTCTTTTTCTTTTTCTTTCTTTCTTTTTTTTTTTTTTTTTTTAAGTTTGTTTATTTCATTCATGACAGGGAGAGTGTGTGTGGATACATGGTGCGGGGGGAGGGTCTCCTCATGCCAAGGTCTGCTTTCCCCGGCGCCTCAGGACCCTGGGTGCTAGCACTCGTGCCCAGTGTGTTTTCAGGCCCACCTGAGGACCCAAACCTGTGGCCAGCCGTGTGGCTTCCAGCACTGCAGCTCAGTTTGCGACCCACTGAGCCCCCAGGCTGGACCTGTCGCTGTGCTTTTAATGTACCCAGTTCCAACCTTGAGGTCCTGGTCCTGGAGGTTCAGTCTCTCTTGCCTGGTGGCCTATCAGCTCCTGTTTTCTTTTCCTGACTGCTCCAACCTTCAGACCCTCCCTCAGCATTTAAAGACCTCTTTGGAGACTGGTGATCCTGGTCTTTCTCTATCACTAAATCTCCCTTTGGAGCTGGGCTTCCGTGTGGACTGGAGTTCCAGTCTGCCGGGCAGGCACGGCCTCCCGGGGCCTCAGCCCAGGTCTCCAGGTCCGCGGAAGGAGGTTCCTTGCACACGACCCGGCCATGGCGCACAGTCGCTCCTGCAGGAAGATAGAGGAGACACGGTTTCCCTCGGGCAAGCCCAGGACAGGTGAGCACATTAGAGTGATGCCCAAACTGCAGGAGGCGTGCCTGTAGGTGCCCACGAGTGCATTTAGATATAATTTGATTTAAGAAACAATAAGCAAGGAAGCATTTCTTCGGGCCGTATTTTCCCTGTAAAGTGAGAGGGACAGATGTTTATAAGAAGGGGGTCTAGCAGAAGCGCCTCAGTCTAAAGACAAAGAGTGCCCTCGATGGGGCTCTCACAGGAGAAGACCTTTTTCTACCTTCTGAAGTTAAAAACAAACAGCAAAAGAGGTGAACGGATCCATACTTTTCTGCATTCAATTTGCTTTACCGAGTCTTTTTTAAAGAACCCACGTGCGCCTGTGGAATGTACCAGTAAAAAGTTTCAAGTGAGTAGAGCCGGCGAGGCCATTTTTGGGATTGGACCAGGGTGGTATGAGTTTGACTGCTTAGAGAGCGCAGGAGATGGGACGGTATTTCTTCCTTCTTTATTCCCCACCACTTGTAGACCAACCGGCTGATAGGCTTAGGTCCCGGGAATGGAAAGTGACTTCTGCCAAGTCTTTGGAAGAGCCACGTCTAGATCTGGAAGGACCTTGAGGTTTGAAAGTAAACTTCTGCCCCACGCAAATCCATTCTAAGGATAAATCAAAATCACCAACAACCTAAATAAACAAACTACCCAGGGGCAAAGAAAATAACCCGACAACAACCAAAGCTGAAGGAAAGAGAAGAAAGACATTTTTAAAATTCTCAGCGGAAGGAAACTGCAGTGAGAGTGGAGGGGAGGAAGAGCCTGGTTTGGTCTGATCCGACCCAGCCCAGGGACGGTGTGTTGCCCGCCTACGTGCACGGCTAGGAGCTGTTTCCCAGGATGTCCAGCCGTGTAAACGTGCTCGCTGCTCCCAGGAAGTAGAACAGAATCACGCAGTGGGAATGGGCCTTGGGACAGCCTTTGACCTCGGCCGTGGTGCCTCCCCTGCCCCAGGTAGGCGCAGGGTTATGGGGTAAGTGGGTGGTGGAGGCAGGCAGGTAGAGACATCTTTCCCAGCACATCTGCAGGAGCTTGCATTTCATTAAGATCTCATTTCTCTCTGCACTGTCAGTCTGGCACCAATAATTACTAAAGGCCCTTGCCCACTATCTAAATAAGAGCCAGCCAGAGCGGCAACGCACAGCCCGTCCACGGAGAGCCAGCCGGAGCTGGGAATGACCAATAATTCAAAACAGATGCACTGCACGCCAACGCCACGGGCTCAGCATCCCAGGCCGACCTGACCTTTGCGGCGTGCTGAAAGTTATCCTTGAAATTCCCCAGAACTCCTGAATAACTTCTGTAAAAGGCTTATTTATCACAGAGTCATAAATAACATTTGCTGGGTATTTGCTCCGTCTATCTAGAAAACGAATTAGGCTCGAAGACATGAGCTCAGAGTGAGCTGGGGGCAGGGCGGGGTGGTGGGGTGGTGGGAGGAGGCTCAGCTCCCTGGCAGTCAGGAGGGGCTGCAGCTTCCTGCCCCCACATGTGGGGTGTGGGGTAGAGATAGAGCTGCTGGAGGAATTGAGTCCCAGTGCAAGGGATTTTAATTTCGTTGCTTCCACAAAGAGGTGGCTGTAGACTGCTGTCAAGAGCTGTAGCTCTGGTAAATAATCCAGGTGATACTTTTACACCAAATTGCTTCTGGGCAAAAATCCCACAGTGCTTGCCTGAGAGCTGCAGATGCTCTGGGACCGCCTTCTGTGAACGCTGGGCTTCATCCCCCACTCCTGCAATGGAGCTAGCCACACCAGTTCACCCCTGACTCTACTGGGACAGAACCACACGAAGGATGCCGTGACAGCTCTAAGGGGATCTTTGCCAGCAGGGAGACAGAAAGACACAAACACCTCAGGACAGGCACAGAGATAACGCAGACTGATTTGGGGCAGAGCAAGGGGAATTGCAGCTCGTGGCGGTGGGGGCGGGTGGGAGGAGCAGGGCAGAGGTGAATCCTAGGCTGCAGGGCGAGTAGGATCAGGAATAGAGATGCACAATTTGGCCCCCAAATAGGCTTCTCATTTTTTTTTTTTTTTTTGAGAGATTTTTGCTTATAGGGCGTGTGCGCTCACCAGAAAGACAGAGAGAGACAGAGAGACAGAACGTGAGGAATCACCCCCCCAGGTAGGGATGGCCACGCCGCAATCCCTTCTCCTCCATTCTCCTCTCGGGATCTTGGGCACACACGCACCTGTACCTGGCACGAGTTAAGCCACCAGGTCTGGGACTCAAACCGCGGTGGACTACATGGGAGTCCAGAGACATAGCCATACTCCTACTGCTGGTCCCAGGATCTGCCATCTTAACTACCATACCACTAGCCAGCCTAGGCTATTTTTATTTATTTATTTATTTTAAGGTTTTTGCCATAGAGCATGTGCATTCCCTAGAAAGACAGAGAGAGATAGTGAGAGGGAAAGTGAGAAATCTCTCCCCAGGGGTATGACCATGCCACAGTCCCTTCTCCTCCATTCTCCTCCAGGGATTTTGGACACACACACTCACACCAAGTGTGAATTTCAAACCACTGGGTCCAGGACTTGAACCACGGTCAGCCACGTGGGAGTCCAGCACCTTAACCATCATACCACCTGCTGGCCTGAGACTATTTATGTATTTATTTACATTTTTTAAAGAGAGACTTTTGCTATAGGGCACCTGTGCTTGCCAGAAAGACAGAGTGAGGCAGGAAAACAGAGAAAGTGAGAAATCATGCCCCCCCCAGGGGGCCTAGCCACACCGCAATCCCTTCTCCATTCCCCTCTCAGGATCTTGGGCACACACCCACACATGCCTGGCACGAGTTTAAGCCTCTGGGTCTGGGACTCAAACCGTTGTCGACTACTTGGGAGTCCAGTACGTAACTATGATGCCACCTGCTGGTCCTGAGGCTATTTATTTTTAAAGGGAGTGTGGAGGTGGAGAACCCAGGGCCTGAAGACTGACCATAGTCCTGAGCAGATGTGAGGAAAGTGGCACCTGCAGGAATGAGGAGAAGGGGTTGCCTACAAGCTGCTGTGGAGCGAGTAGGTCAGACACCTGATGGTGTGGGCATGGGGGCTGTGGAAGGGAGAGAGGAGCTCCTCAAGTCTAATGTTCAAACCACGTTCTATCTCAAGCACGTGTGCTATTACAGAGCGTCCAAGCCTGCGCCTGTGTGCCTGGGGGCTGGGAGGTGTGGGACGTTCAGGAAGGGATGCCTGCAGAGGAGGGACGTTGTGAAGGAGACACGGCGGCCTCTCCTGCTGACACATGGGGACACGGCAGTGTTGGGGGGTTCGCAGGCTGAGGGGAGAGAGGCTGCAGACAAGGCAGAGTAGACTGTGGGCAGGAGTGGAGGCCCTGAAGCCTTGGAGAGAGAGAGGGAGAGGGACAGGGCAGCTGGGAGAGCTCCTGTCCTCAAGCGAGAGAAGGTCGTGGGCAGAAAGGGCCGCTCTGCCGTCCTGGGAGGGGCATGCTCTTTGTGTTTGTTTTGATTCTGTTCCCAGAGGGGCCATGTGTTCCCTGGGTGTGGAGCTCTGAGGTAGGTGACCGAGCGGTTTGTCTTTACTAGGAAAGCTGGACTTGGTGGTGGGTTGCTGGCTGAATAACAGATTAGGAGGCCAGGTATGTGCATGGTCGAGGAACTCTGTTCTAGGGGCGCTCTGTAGATCCTGTCTCACTGTTTGGTCCCCGCGCCCTTAATTTACGATGGAATACATGTAAGCTCAAGGGAGAGAGAAAGAGACAGAGGTGGATAGAGAGAGGCACTCTCCTCAGGGCTCCGTGGCACTGTGACCCCCTTCTTCCAGTCCTGCAGCGGCCAGAGTCCCGGACATACACCTGCGCACCCAGCACGGTCTCAGGCTGACCCAGCTGGGGACTCAGACTGCGGCTGGCACGTGACTCCAGCCCCACAGCCCAGTCCTCAGCCAGCTAGCCACAGAGGCGGGGCCTCTTCTGCTTTTCTGGCTCCTGTGCTGGCTGCCAGTGGCATCTGCTTTGTCTGTGGTAGAAGATTGTGGATGACATCACTCAGGTGCTGTCACCGTTCTGGTTCTTATCTTAGTGCACCAGAGCTAAAAGGCAGCTGAATGGTCACACAGGCCCGGGGCCCCAAGCCATCAGTCTAGAAACCGGTGTCGGGCCCAGTCGCCCGTCAGCTCCCAGCCTGCGTGGCTCGTCTTAGGGAAGGAACGTGGAATGCCAATGAAGGGCACGTCACCTCCTGGTCATTGCAGATGGGGGAGAGGCCTTAAAAAAGGACTGGGACCCTCTGGCTTAGATCAACTATGTCGTGAACTTAGGGGCCAGTGCCTAGCTTAGAGTAATTGTTCAATAAAAATGTGTTGAAATGAAAAGGTGCAGAAAGGAATTATACCATGATTAGAAAGAAGCATACATAGTTCAAGGATTTTGATTCTTTAATCTTGTCCTATTTCTCTCCAAACACCGTGTTCTGTAATGATTTTGTATCTTTCAAAAGAACATGTAACTGTACATAGTCGTGGGGTACGATGTGATTTTTTTCAGTGTAATGATATGGTGTGTGATGCATTAATCAGCGTAATTAGCATACCCGTCGTCCCTTGTGTCGGACATATTCAGAATCCCCTTAGTGGGCTAGCAGGTGGTGTAGTGGTTAAGGCACTGGACCCTCACATGGCCGACCATGATTCGAGTCCCAGACCTGATGACTTGAAAATCATGCTGGGTGCATGTGCATGCATGCCGACAGTCCTGAGAGGAGACTAGAGGAGAAGGGATTGCAGCATGGCCATCTCCCTTGGAGGGTGATTTCTCACATTCTCTCTCTCTGTCTCTGTTTATCTCTGGTGAACACATGTGCCTTATGGCAAAAATCTTATTTAAAAAAATCACCTCTTAGTTACTTTGAGACACAAGATGAATTGTGAGTTAATGCCATCCATATTCACTCCACGTGTTTTACACCACCAGGACTCGCTCTTTCTACCCAGCTATGATTCATTTCCATTAATAAATATACTTCTGACTTTGAATCTTACAGAGCAGCGTATCTTTTTCATGTTTCTCAAAATTCCAGAGTCTTTCTCCAGGTCTGAGGATCTCATTATTCTTTTTATATTTTTAAACAAAAAAATTATTTTATTTAACTTTATTCATTTATTTATTTATTTTAATTTGACCGGGGAGGGATAGAGTGAGAGAGAGAGAGAGAGAGAGAGAGAGAGAGAGAGAAAGCAAGCTGTCAGGTCCGGGACTTGAACCGTAGTTGGCCCTGTGGGAATCCAGTGCCCTTAACCACCATGTCACCTGCTGGCCCCCAGGATCTCATTATTCTTTAGGCACTTTTAGTGTTATAACATTTACTCAGCCTCTCTCTTATTCACTCCTATCTTTTGTTTAGCATGCATTTATTAATTTATGCATCTATTAAGCTATTATTTCCTTTATTTTATTTTTAGAGGGTTTTGCTACAGGGCGCATGTGCTTGCCAGACAGACAGAGAGAGACAGAGAGACAGAAAGCGAGAAATCACCCCCCAGGGGGGATGGCCACGCCGCAATCCCTTCTCTTCCATTCTCCTCTCGGGATCTTAGACACGCATGCACACGGGCCCGGTGTGAGTTTAAGCCACCAGTCTGGGACTCGAATTGCAGTCAACTACATGGGAGTTCAGTGACATAGCCATTACGCTAACTGCTGGTCCCAAGCTATTATTTTTTTTAATAATTATTTTATTTAGCTTTATTTATTTATTTATTTATTTATTTAATTTGACCAGAGAGACAGAGCGAGAGAGTGAGAGAGAGAGAGGAAAGTGAGGAAGCAAGCCAGGTGGTCCAGGACTCGAACCGTGGTTGGTCATATGGGAGTCCAGCCCCTAACCACTATGCCACCTGCTGGCCCCTATTAAGCTATTCTAAGTCAGGAGTAGTAGACAAGAGGTGATCCTGCTATTCTGGTAAGAGGAATGTATCTGTAAATGACAGCCTGATGGTTCATTCAGCCCCTGGGTGGATTGCAACAGGAGCTGAGACCCACCCCTCCTGGACTCACATCCTCTTATACTCTGCCTCTGACTGTCCTCCCACTGAGATCAGGATCTGTCCAGTGACTTGTTTTGGCTGCTGTGGAACAAGGAGTGGCTGAAAAGTCCTATGCTTAGGACTTTCTTCTCTCACTGTGTTTGGAACCTTGTGACAACCACTGTCTGGAGAAGGCTAGCTGCTTCTGGTGATGGAGACACATGGCCTGGTTAGCTGTCACCACAGTCAACAGGTGGCCAACCACCAGAAGTGTGATTAAAGCCTTTACATTTTGGAGCTGCTTGTTTTGCAGCAATAGCTAACTGATACAACACTCCTCATCATCCAGCGATGCTATGGTAAAAAAGAGTCTAGTGTCTTTCTAACAACAATCTGCTTCCCACCAGAAGTACCATACTTGAAGCCCAGACGTAGTCCTTAGGGACCAACTGTAGATGTTGTTTCTCATACTCACACTTTCCTGTCTCTGGGCATCAATCGATAATCCATATTTACTGGCTTCCTGGTCATAGATGAGACAGACCGTAGCGTGCGGGCCATCACTGTCAGGTTCCCAGGTCTGATGGGAGCAGGCCAGGTGCACATGGGAGTGTTTAAAGTCAGCACTGGCAGGGTTTCCCTCTGTGAGCACAGTGGGGAGAATGGCTGCCCATCCTGACTCACTCGGGGTCCCTGGTCACTCCAACCCAGGAGGACCTGTCCTGAAAGGGCCAGAGTCACCGTCTTGGTGCAGGGTGCAGTGCTGTTCACCTGCTCAGGAGTTTTAGGAAGAAGGCCAGCCTCTTAGTGTCCAGGGGAGGAAGCCATGTGTTCATACAGAGGGGACAGACTGTACGAGGGTCAGGCTGAGTCAGTTGTGAAGTGCTGGGACTCAGTGGCCCCACCTCAGTAATGGAGTTAGAAGGGTGGGGAGGGACTAGACTGCTGGGTGTTGTGGAGAAGGCAGAGAAGTTGAATGAGGGGTGCTGATAAATAAATAATGGTGATAATAAATGATTACTGGCGATAATGCTAGTAATGTCTAACAATGACAATTCTCATCCATTAAGCACACTGTTTTGCAATCACTTTCTGTATGTTTCTGCTAATGTTTCTTGCTTTTTGGTACTTCATTCTTTTTTTTTTTTTTCCTTTTCTTAATTTGCTAGAGAACACTCATACTTGCTGGTGAGAAAACACCCTCCCCCCCATAGGGGATAGCCACACCATAATCCCTTCTCTTCCAGTTTTCCTTTTGGGAATTTGGGCATGCACACATGTGCTTTGGGCATGTTTTTCAAGCTGCCGGGTCCAGGACTTGAACCAGCAGTTGGCCATGTGCACCCAGCCGCCTTCACCACCATACACTGGCTGGCCTGCAGAGCTTCATTCTTGACGAGGAGAAGTGCCCAGGAGGGGGGTCAGGCCGTCGGCGCCACCTCCGAAATGTGGGCATCCGCTGCCGTCTTGGTGGTCAGGACGGAGCTCGCGAGACCTCAGAGCTGGTCTGCACAGAAGGCAGTGTTGACGGTTAGGCCCTGCTCTCTGCCTCCCTCCGTCCTTCAGTCCCCTCATCCCAGTCTCACCCTTGAACACCCGCCCTCCGTCAGCATGTCTTGCCCCATCCTCTGTCGTAATCCTCTGGGGGTCTGTTCTTTACCAACAGACAGTTAAGCCCAGATAAGGGCCGCCCCACTGAGCTGCCTGTTAGCTCACGTGTTCCTGTCCCAGATAACGTAACTCAGTGCCTCAGACGCTTGGCAGGGCTCTTGACGAAGCCCCTTAAGTATAGGCCTTGGGCTGGAATTTGTTTCATACCGTGGGGGCCACAGAGAAGGTCTGAACAGCTGGGGTTTCATTCCTCTCAGCTGGTGTGAGTTAGTCTTACCTAAAGCTACTCACAGACGCAATCTGTCTGTCCTTTGTCTTGCAAATTGCTAGTCTCTTTAATAACCCTTGTCTGTAGGGATCCTTTCTTTTTCCTGAGCTGTAGTTCTCTTCTCTTTATGCCTGTAAAAAGAAACTCATGTCTCCTTTTCTCCTGTGCTCATTTCAACTTTGAAACCCCGAGGGTGTGAAGGTGGCAGCTGGTACTCCTGGGTGCATCTGGCACCGACCTCGGGGCCAGCATCCCACTCAGGCTCTGGCATCAGGTGACTCTGGATTTGCAACTGCAGCTCTTGGGGACCTGCTCCTGCCTCCCATGTTACAGGTGGTGGTGACTTGGGAGAATGCTGGGAACTGAAGTCAGGCCGAAGAGCATGCTTTGCACGGCCAGGGTCTCCTCTGAGTATGGGCATCTAGGAAGGGGCTGGCTGGCCGCCCTCGGCCCAGGCACCTGCACTCTGCTCGTCGGAAGAGAAGTCATTCAGCCACTTGGAAAGGACCCTCAAGCTTGGCCATGAAGAGGAAGGAAAGCAGAGTGTTCACACGCACGTCAGCAGCCCTGGGGATACCCATGGGGCCGCCGGGGAGGGGTCCTGGAGGACACCTGTGACAAAGACATTGGATGGAGATGACTGCCTGGGAAATGGACAGCTCCTGAGTTCCAACCTGCAGTCTGTGTCCACCCTGTGTGAAGAGAAGCCGGTCCCCAGGCCCAGGGGTCCCTGCTGCTCCTAGGAGGTCTGACAAAGAGCTCTTGGACAGAGTCTGGGGCCCTCTGTCCAAGATCTTCAGCCAGACCAGTCCAGCGGCTGTTCTCCCAGAAACTCTGCTGCTTCCCCTGGAGACCATGGGGGACCGCAGTGAAGCAGTTGTGCCTTTTCCAGCAGCCCCAGCCCTGCTTTGCAAACCTCTGCCAGGAACACCAACCTTTTACCAGACCCCGGCAAACCTGTGCCCATCAACTGCCTTGATGGGCCACCCCACGGCCTAGTGGTTAGAGGAGTCAGATTCCATACGTCCTACTGAATTCAAATCCCAGCCCTGTAGGCTTATACAAACACCAGGATGTATACATGTCTGTGCCCCAAATCCTGACGGGATGGAGAAATGGAGGGAAAAGGATTGTGACAGTGTCACTGTGCCCCGTTGGGGGTGCTTTCTCTCTCTGTGTCTCTGGCATATGCACAAGCCCTCTAGCAATTAAAAAAAAAAAAAGAAAAAGAAAGAAAAGTAATTGCCTTGTCTGCTAGAGAAACTGTGCCTCCACTACCTTCAGTATATTTGCTGCTTATAAGCTGGCTGTCTTCATAGTTGTACTCAGTATCTAGAACCTGTGTGGTTCTCATCTGCTAAAATGGGAAAATTGCACTATGCCCTCAGCACTGGGCCAGCTGACGGCATCGTAGTTAAGGAGGCTGGACCCTCATGGCTAACCTTGTGGTTAAGTCTTGGACCTGGCAGCTTGAGAAACGCACTGGGCGTGTGTGCATGTGTGTTCCAAACCCACAAAGGATGGAGAGATGGGGAGAAGGGATTTCAGTGTGACCTGCCCCATTGGGGGTGTGTGTTTTCACTGCCGTCTCCCCTGGCAAGCTCATGTACCTTCTGAAAAATAAAAAAAATAAAAAAAAAGAGAGAGAAAAAAAAGAAAAAAGAAAAGAAAGAGTACTGAGAACTAAACCAAACTAAACAAAAAGCAAACATGAACAGTGAAATGAGGATGCTGCCTGTGGTGTTCTGGTTAACTGAAGCTTCATTGGAGAGCACGTCTTTTCTTGTATGTCTCAGCATGGAGGATTTGTCACTGAAGGTGATGACCAGTGACTCTGGCTGAGGGGCAGGGAGTATGTCTTTTGCTGTGTGTGGTCATAGTTAGCTTCCGGGGTGTCAGGGCCATGGGATAAAGGGCCCCAGCAGGTTGGTCTGTCCCTCACTGATTTCCTGTGGGAGCAGTGGCCCTTGAACAAGAGGATTTCACGGGGCAGGGCCACCCCTGCTATGCCTTTGCATACTTTCCCTCAATGAGCCCAGGCCTGTGTGACTAATGCTGTTGAAGGGAGGCCCCAGGGAAGGGAGGAGGGGCAGGAAGAAACCATTCAGAGACCTGCCTGACCTGCTGCCATCCCGTGTCACTGGGCCAGGCCTGACTGGGCACTCACTAGGAGGCAAGCAGACCCCTGTGGCAAGGGTCCTTTGTTTATTCATTCATTCCTTGTTTAGTCCTTTACTCTTGCTTCCCCTCCCTCTCTCCCATCAACCATCCATTCATCGATTCATCAGTTCATCCATTCATCTATCCATGCAGCATTCACCCATCCGTCATCCATCTGTCATCCATCCACCCATCATCCATCCATCCATCATCTATCTACTCATCATTAGTCACTGATTCATCAGTTCATTCATCCATTCATCTATCTACCCATCATCCATCCATCCTTTACCTATATCCATCCATTCATCTACCCATCATCCATCCATCCATTACCTGTATCCATCCATCCATCTATCCATCATCCATCTATCCATCATATATCTATCCATCATCCATCCATCATCCATCCATCCATCCATCTACATCCATCTATCCATCAGTTCATCATCCATTCATACCCATCATCCATCCATCCATTACCTATATCCATCATTCATCTACATCATCCATCATCCATCTATCCATCATCCATCATCCATCATCCATCCATCTATCATCCATCCATCCATCATATATCTACCCATCATCATTTGATTCATCAGTTCATTTATCCATTCATCTATCTACCCATCATCCCTCCATCCTTTATTCACCCATCTAGCCATTATCCATCCATCCACCCATCATCCATTCATCCACCCACCCATCCATCCATCCATCCATCCATCTCTTTCCTTCCAACCACCTGTGACATTGTACAGTAGTTGTGGGGGAAACACACAAGACTGGGTCCTGCCCTTCAAGTGTTTCACCCTGGGGAGGGGCTGGGACAGACACACGTAAACGGAGCAGAGAGAGCAGGACCGTACAGCAGAGCACATGCTGCCTCGAGATCTCAGAGCAGGGCTCCTGACGAGGGGGAGTTAGGTTGAACCCAGAGGGACAGGGGAGGGGACTTCACATAATGGAAGTGACAGGATTTGTCTTTCGAGAAAGAGAAGCAGTAAGAGTGTGGGTGGAGGGTGGCTGCTCAGGGCCAGGGAGTGGCTGATTTGCCACTGGGTGGAAGTGAGTGGGAGGCGCAGCGGGAGGCAGAGCTATGAGCCCAACTGCAGCCCTGAGGCCAGGACTGGCCGTGCTCTGACAGGTGTGACCCGCTAGACCCGCATTGCAGGGAGAGCTGCAGGGATTCTGGGGTCTCCTCTTGCTCCAACCTGTGGGGAGGGGGTAGCTGGAGTCTTTGCTGGCCTCTCCCTGCCCATCTGACCTCTCAGAACCACAATCATGAAGGTGGGAATCCCACCAGAGAGCTGTCCCAGACTTGTCCAAGGACCAAGCGATAGCGTGCCTCTAAGGAAGGAGAGCTTCCACTAGAGAGGCCTGCAGTCGGAGCAGGAGAGCTTGCAGCACTTAAAACTTCTATAGCATGGAGAGGCCT
Source organism: Tupaia tana (assembly GCA_026018925.1). Lineage (NCBI taxonomy): Eukaryota > Metazoa > Chordata > Mammalia > Scandentia > Tupaiidae > Tupaia > Tupaia tana. Next base: position 191,011,732 of record JAKSZU010000002.1, read on the forward strand.
TACCTGGTGGGCAAAAATATTCCAGTTATGACTCTATTTTTCCTTTTTTTAAAAATGTGTTTATTTTTATTTGTCAGGAAGTGTGCACACTTGTCAGAGAGACAGAGAGGGGGAGGAGAAAGTACCTCCCTAATGGAATGTGGTCACATTGCAACCTTAGCATTTCTCCATCTGGTCAGGATTTGGGGCATGCACGCATACATGCCTAGCATGCTTTTCAAGCAACTGGGGCCGGGATTCAAACTGCAGTTGGCCACGTGAGCTCTAGCTCCCTTAACCACTAGACCATGGGCCAGTCCATGACCACCCTTTCCAGTGACAGCTTTGTTTACTCTTACGGGACTTTCATGAGCACTAAAAGGTAATCTTCCCTGGGACCAGCAGGTGGTGTGGTGTTTAAGGTGCTGGATACTCCCACATGCGTGGCCATGTTCAAGTCCTGAACCTGGTGACTTGCTTTCCCACTTTCCCTCTCTCTTTTTCGCTCTTTCTCTTTGTGTTTTCTCTCTGGTTGAATTAAAACAAATGAATAAATAAAATTAAGTAAATAATTCTTAAAAAAAAAAAAAAAGTAATTTTCCCACCATAGTTTTCTGATCCTTTTTGTCCCAATGCCTTAAATGGCCACCAGGAGCCATTCTTGGTTTAAGGGCTCCAAGGCCTCTGGCCTAGAGGGGCCATGGACAGACATTCTCCATGAAGGACTGGTGCCCCACACCTCTGTACAAACAGACTCCTCAGTGTAACAGATCCTGAGGCTGCCAGCTTCTGAGAGTCACACCTGGACTGAATGGACATCTAATTGATGTGCACCTACTATGTGCAAAGGTCTAAGCTGGGCCAGAGCTGAGCAATAAGAAGGAGTGCACCTCCGTTACTGTCCTGTAGAAACCCCAAGGGCCCCATGACCCAGCAAAGAATAGCAGAGCTGGCACTTTGCGGGTGGTGAGTCTTGTTTGTCATGCATCGCTAAGTTTTTAAATGCATTATCTCATTGAAATGCATGACTGGGGCCAATCAGTGGTGTGGTGGTTAAGGTGGCTGAATCTCACATGGCCGACTGTGGTTCAAGTCTTGGACCTGGTGGCTTGCTTTCTTACTTTCCCTTTCTCTCTCTCTTCGGTCAAATTAAAAGATAATGATAACAAATAAAATTAAATAAATAAATCTTTAATAAAAGAAATGTATGTGAGTAGAAAGAATCAAATGAAGAAGGATTTAGAGAGGGACTGGGGTTCAGAGGGGCCCAGTGCCCCCTAGCCAACCTTCACTTTCCACGCTGTGACTGTGGAGTTATGAGGTGGAAGAGCGAAGTGAGACCAGCAAGGAAATCTCAGACCCTGAGGCTGGCGGGAGCGTGGGTGGGAGCTGGGCAGACCTTGAGCGTGGGGCCAGAGCAGGTCAGCTGGCCGCTGGGCCCTGCAGTGTCCTGCTTAGCACAGTGCTTGGTGTGTGTGTGTGGGGGGGCATTCAGTGAGGGGTCGCTGAATTTATGCTCGTATTAGTAAATTCGGGGACCAGCACCAGAACCAAGACAGGCACCTGGAGAGGCCTATAAAATCGTGGGGTTGACTCAATCAGAGCGAACCCCCTCCCAGACGGGACTGCCAGCTCACAGATTAACAGAGGATCAACCCAACTCCTCCACTCGATGCTGTGATAAATGTTGATGCAGCCCTAAAACTGGGGTGAGAATAAATGCCTGTTCTGGTGGGTCCTAGGGGAAGGGGTCCGTGTGTGCATGTGTGTGTGTGCGATCTGCACATCTGTGCTCAGCTCTTCCACTTCCAGGCAGACATGGCTGGCTTTCCTTGGAAGTCCGTGGCAGCCCAGCCTCCCATTCACAGGTTGGAGAGTGGACATTAATCTTCCTGACATGGTGATAGTGGGGGAGGGGACCTGGACTGGAATCCCTCCAACCGGACATCCCTGTGAGCAGAGAGACCTTGTCTTTCGTGGCCGTGTGAATAAGCTTTCGTTTGTGAGCCCAGGGCGTAAAGAAGTCAGGTAGGCTGACCTGAAAACCGAGTAGCATTATAATAGGCAAATGCAGTTTCTTCCTTGCAGTGTAATTCCGTGTAATGTAACGGGTGGGGCAGAGCTGAACGTGACTCTGTCCATAGAGGAAGACCCTCAGGTTCTTAGCAGGAGTGGGCAGAGCGATGGGTGAGGGTAGCTCCTGCTGCAGAGAGGGCGGAGTCTAAGCTCCTGAGTAGAGCGTGGTTTGCACGGCCAAAGGCTTGAACGAGCGAGAGAGCGAGCACCTGCCAGGCTGGTGGGGCCTCTGCCTGTTTGGATCCTCCTTTACCTGTAAGCTCCTGCTGGGTGATGCCTCTCAGTTAGCCTGGGCTCGGTGGGGCTGATCCAGACAGCCCCCGAAATCCCTCCTCTGCGAAGTCTTCCTAATGCCCCCACCCCATACCCCAGATGAGTCCCATTCATCCGAAATGAGAAGGGCAGCACCAGGAGGGACAACGGACAGTGTTAAAGTCTTCGGATACATCAGTTGGGATGAAGAGGGACTGGCATACATTGTGTGGGGACCTCTGCTGTGTTTTGAATAGGCAGGGTTCTTTCTGCCCATTGCCCTTGTACCAGCCTCCACCCCACCTGGAGCACCCAGCACCTGGAGCACCCAGCAACCCAACTCCAACCTCTACCCACCTGGAGCACCCAGCTACCCAACTCCGGCCTCCACCCACCTGGAGCACCCAGTTACCCAACTCCGGCCTCCGCCCACCTGGAGCACCCAGCTACCCAACTCTGGCCTCTGCCCACCTAGAGCACCCAGGAGCCCTGCTCCAGCCTCCACCTACCTGGAGCACCAGCAGCCCTGCTCTGGCCTCTGCCCACCTGGAGCACCCAGGAGCCCTGCTCCAGCCTCCACCCACCTGGAGCACCCAGCAGCCCTACTCCAGCCTCCACCCACCTGGAGCACCAGCAATCTTTTCTCTGCCATTTCAGGTTCCACGTCCTTCCAGAAACCTCTAGCCACGTCCAGCTGGGAGTAAGACCCACAACCTGATGCCCACTCTGTGCTGACTGTCCCATGCCATCATCCCAGCTCTCAAGAGTGTTAGCCTCTCCCCTAGGAGGTGCGACTGCCCTTGACTTAGCATTCAGCTCTGAGTCTCATGTCACCTCTCGGAGGCTGCCCTGGACCTCAGCCCTCCAGATGGGACGGTCCCGCCCTGACCTCAGCCCTCCAGATGGGATGGTCCTGTTCCCTTCTGACTTTTTTCTGAGCACTTCCTACTTTCTCACAGCTTCTCACTTATCCACGTGTTTGTTTTCCCTCGACTCAGTCTCACCAGGAAGTGAATGGAGACTCAGGGCCTGAAACGGCAACTGGCATGTCGGAGACCCTCGGAAATGCGGGTTTTGGAGTGATGAGTGGGTGACCCCTCGACTCTCCGTGCACAGGGATGAATGAAACCGGTGCGTCGAGGGGAGGAACACGGACAGGGCAGAGAGGGGCTGGGGCAGGCCTGGGACTAGATTCAGGCTCCGACTCCTCCCTGGGCGACCCTGGGCAGCTCGAAGCCTCCCCCTGCCTGGATGGGCAGCCTCTGTGGCCACTTCTGGCCTGTCCTCCTGGAAGCTGGAGCTCTGAGAGGCCCTGCAGTGCAGGCTGCCCGGCTGGGCAGTGGGCCTGCCTTGCGGTGGGCACCCGAGTGCAGCGGGCACCCCAGTAGCCCCAGGGCTGCAAGGCTCTCCCAGGAGCCACGGGAGCGGGCATCATTAGTGAGGAGAGGAAAGGGGAACAAAGAGGAACCTTCCCAATTATTAATAAGGCAGCAGCCCCATCCATCTTAATGAGACAGGGCGGAAAAACCCAGTGGCCGAGCGGCCGGTGCACAATGGCATACAATAGGGACCTTGCTTTCTTTTTCAATGGTGGAAAGAAAGAGACAGAAAGGAAGGAGCCTCGCGGATTGGAAAGCAGCTCCAAAGTTCCGCCTCTGTGCTCTGTAGAGTCCCCTGCTGTGCAGCCAGGGCTCTGTGAGACACGCAGAGGGCGCCGTGGTCCTCTGCTGCCTGGGGTGGACAGGGTGGACGGGGACAGCGTCGCTGGCAGGCGGGGATGGAGCGGCTCCCACCCTGGAAGAGCCTTTGTTTCCTGGGCGTGGCACAGCCCGGCTTGGATGGTCGTGCCTAGCGAGCAGGACCTGACACATTCAATGGGGCTCAGAAAGACTTGTCAGCCCTTAGACTCGGCTGCGCCCCCTTCCACCGCCCCCACGCCCACCGTGTCGTCACAGCTCTCTGCGCCCTGCATCTCGCTTCCTTCCCTAGGCCACTGCTGTTCCCTTACAGCGCCTTGCTCAACGGCCCACCCTCAGTTCCTCGGAACTAACTGGCCGCCTGCCCTTGCTGGTGGGTCCTCACTAACGGATGTGTGAGGAGGTGCGGAGTTGCCGGGAGAATGGGATCAAAGGACGGGTTTACTTCAGTGCAAAAACGTGAAACCTACGCGGCGTTCTCATCACATACGTTTCCAAGACTTTTTGGAAGACTCCCTCGAATGCAGGTCTTCCCCGAGTCAGAACCCGACTCTTCAGTTCAGGACAACCAGTGAGGTCTCCTCCAGGGGCTGGGACTCTCGAGAGCGACTTTGTGTCATAGTTATGTGCCTCCCCCACCCGCAGCTCAGCACGCAGCGGCAGAATGAACGGCCCAAGTGCCGGCATATGGTCACTTCATCCAGACAGGCTGAGGAAAAAGGGGGCATGGCCTTTCTCCTGGAGGGTGTCTGGCTGGCCTGGAGGCGCCACCAGCCCTGATGTCTTCCTCCACCCACAGGAGGTTTCCCTGGCCGCGGGGCCCAGCTGGGAGCACTGCACGACTAGCCCCCTTCTGGCTGATGCACTCCACCTGCACGGAAACGAGGGGCAGGAGGCAGGGAGGCACCACACGTGGCCCGAGGCCTCCTAATGAGACACCCAAGAGGTGAGCTGCACAGAGGCTGGGCCGGAACCCCGAAACCCACAGGTGGGGTCGAAAGGAAGGACATTGGTCTCTTTGGGCCATCCCTGCTTGGGTGGAGGTTTCCTGGGGATTTTGTGGTCATCAACAGCTTTCGACAGGAAGTGGAAGGAGGAGGAGCTGTCGGTAGAGCTGGGAGCACGTGACTCAGGGTGTCTCAGTCCTCCCTGCCCCCCAGACCGGAGAGCCCCAGGACACTGGTTGCAGAAAGGATGCGGCAGGGATTGCTGCACCTCTGCCCTGGCCCTGACTGGCCTTGTAGGAAATCCTTGCGAGCCTCGGGGCCTGCCTCATGTCCGGACCCTCCCCAGTGTCTGGTGTCTGGATCTCCAGCTCTCTGCCTTCCTCTTACTGAGCGACACGTGGCTGGTGCAGCATCTGCCCAGTCAGCGCCTCTCGGCTGCAGCAGCGAACTCGGGTACTCTCTGGGCACCTCAGGCAGCCTTTCACCGTGCTCCTGTCCTGGGACAGGGTCCAGTCCAAACGGGAAAGGTGTGTTTTGTGCTGCAAGTTATTACAGGATGGATTCCTGCAGGCCAGAAGGGCGCCTGCCAAGCTCTCTTTTGGTATGACAGGCCTATGACCTTCCAAGCCTCGCCCCTTGGCTTGGTTGCTTCACGGGGGGGGGGGTGGGATGGGGTTGGGGGGGGTGGGGCTGGCCCTAGGCAGTGCTCGTTCCAGGTTGAACAGGGCCAGCAGGGTGGAGGGGCCTGAGTGAGCAGGCTGGGAGGGAGTCAGGTGGCTTGGTGTGTCCCTAACTGCCGTGAGACCTGTCCAGCCTCTCAGCCTGTCTCTCCCCCGCGGGGCTTCCCTGTGCAGAGTCCGAGCCGCCGAGGAAGGCTCAGCAGCTTTTCTCTTAGGGGGGCTGCCTGAGCCAAAAACAGACACCCAGGGAGGAGGGCAGGAGGCCCAAGAAATGCAGACAGAGCAGACAGGGCGGATGTGTGTTTGAGTGAGCGAGAGGGAGGACACGCACACACAGCACAGAGTCTGCACGTAGTAGGAGATCATTAAACGTTTGCTGATTGATTGTTGGCCTAAGAGTGCTCGCGCCCTTATTCACTTCTGTGTGGTCTGGAAGGGAGAAAGAGAGTATGGCTCCGTGTGCATGGCAGACCGGCCAATGGGGCAATTACCCAGACACCCGTGGCGCTTCCCCCCAGCCTTTTGCAATAATCACCTCACTTGGCATTTCAGTGAAGGAGGGTTCTTTAGAACCTGTGCAATGGAGCCTAATATTGGAGGCACACTGCTCCCTCTGCCCGAGATCGATTCTGTTCTAGTCATCCAGCTGCTCCTTTTTTATTTATTATTTATTTATTTATTTATTTTATTATTATTATTATTTTTGGAGAGGTTTCTTTGCTATAGGGTGCGGACGCTCGCCAGACAGACAGAGAGAGACAGAGAGACAGAAAGCGAGAAATCAACCCCCAGGGGGGATGGCCATGCTGCAATCCCTTCTCCTCCATTCTCCTCTTGGGATCTTGGGCACGCACGCACATGCGCCCGGCGTGAGTTTAAGCTGCCTGGTCCGGGACTCAAACCGCAGTTGACTACATGGGAGTCCAGAGACAGACATTACGCTAACCGCTGGTCCCTCCAGCTGCTTCTTTCAAAAGGAATATTTATACATTTACTTCTTTTGCAAAAATGATATATGGTCACTGTAGACATTTTAGAGAATGAGGTAAAGCCGACAGTAGGGCCAACCAGTGGCATGGTGGTTAAGGTGCCAGATCCCACATGGCCAGCTGCACAGTTTGAGTCCTGGACCTGGCAGCTTGAAAAACATGCCAGCCATGTGTGTGTGCCCAAAATTCCAAGAGGAGAAAGGAGGAGAGGGGATTGTGGTGTGGTCATCACCCGGGGTGTGCCCCTCTCTCCCAGTGAATGCACATGCCTTGTAGCATGTAAAGAGCAGACAGTGTAAACCACCTCCGATCCCAGCACCCAGAGACAGTTACCGTTTCAGTGCGCCGATTTCCAGGGCGTTTTACTACCCCTGCTTCTTTCCTCTGCTCTCATTCTTTGATATTTTTCCTGCAAATCTGAACGTATGCCATGCATATGTCTGGGTTCTCTATACTCCACAAGACAGTCGCTCAGCCTCTGTTCACTGAGTGCCGGGCAGGCGGTAGAGGCGGTGGGGGCCCTGCTCTGAGACACAGCTGTGAATGAAACTGATGCAAACCTCCCTCCCCGGTGGTGATGGGGATGGCAGACGATGTGTTAGACGCGTAAGGAGAACGTGGGAAGGCAGTACGACAGGGTGGCGGGGTGGCGGAGCAGGCAGAGGAAGGCCTCGCTGAGCAGGCGGTGTCTGTGTGCCCCGGCCGGCGCTATCACTCCCTCAGGTGCTCGGTTTTCTCTCTCCGTCCCTTCCTTTTTCCCTTTCTTATGTCTTCCCTTCCTCTTCCCTCCCTTCCTTCTTCCTTTCCCCTTTAATTTGCTACAGGGCGTGTGTACTCACTGGAGACCGAGGGGAGAGAGGAGGAAACCACCCCGGGGGATGGCCCAGCTGCAATCCCTTCTCCTCCACGTCTCCTTTTGGGATTTTGGGTACACATGCACACACACGTGCCCAGTGTGTTTTTCAAGTCACTGGGTCTGCAATCACACCATGCCGCTGGGTGGGATGCGACCATTAACGACCACACCACTGGCTGTTATCACATTCACATCTTTGGGTGCTTGGAATGACTAGGTTAGCTGTCCAAAAAAAAAAAAAAAAGAAAAGAAAAAAAAAATCCCAGTGAATTTCTTGTGTCAGTGTTACTGGTGCAGTATCTGCAAAGTGCTTAAAGCCTGGGACCAGGCCAGGTCCTTCCAGGGGGTCAGAGCGTGTCCACGCTGAGAAGAGAGGCTCTGGGAAGGCGAGCTCAGTCAGGTCAGCACCGCAGGTGCCCGGCTCTGCTGTCAGGCCACTGGCCGCAGACCTGTCTCCCACGGCCGTGTGTTACAGGACTGAGAAGGGACGTCACGGTAGGTCCGTCTGGGTATCGGCTTTGTCCTGCTGGCTCTGACCCTGGTGATCGCTCACGGTTGTGCTGGGCTTCTCAGTTTTCCAGGTCCTGTTTTCAGAGTGTCTGAGGCAGTCCATGGCTGGTAACGGGCACGGGGAGAGTATCTACGGAAAACGGGGAAGTGTGAGGGGCCCTAGAGTCTCTCTAGCCCAATTCCCTCATGTGGTCAGGCTCCAGGGTTCAGAGAGCAAAGATACTGCAGATGTCTCCTGGTCTCCTCAGGCGGGGAGACGAGACCCTGATCCCAGTGTTCTCGGGAACAGCCGGGCCTCACAGAGCTGACATTCTTATGGGTCATCCCCTCTGGCAGCTTCTCCCAAATCCTGGTAATCTAGATGGCCCTGGAGTCAGCCTGGCCCCAGACCTCATGCTACAAACCAAAGCTGTCCTGCCAACTCTTAGAGTGGCGGCGTCCTCTCCGCGTGGACTGTCCCTGTGGTTGGGGACCTGGTGCCAGTGCCAGGCCCTGTCCTGTGCGCTGGGTGCTGTGGTGCAGGTCCTGGGGAGCTCTCTGGTGCCCCGGCACCCATTAGCCAAGCCCTCCCGAGGGCCTGAATATGGACTTTGTCTGGCGATTCCACTCTGCTCCGATGGACGAAAGCCAGTCATTTGGCAAAAATCAGCTCAGTTGCCGCCATTGTTCTTAAAGAGGCAGAGCTGAATGGGCCTCGGGCCTAATGCATTCTATTATGCCCCTGGCGGCCTCCAGGGTGGGGAGAGGGCTGCATTCCACAGACCCTCCCCCTGCGCCCTGCTCTCAGCCCTGTGCTGCCCCTGGGAGCTGCTCACAGCCCAGGAGGAGCCCCTGAGAGGCAGCTGCAGGACTGCACCCCATCGGACCCCAGGCCCCTAGAGGGCAGGCCTGGAAATGGAGCGTCGAGAGGCTGGGCGAAGAGGCGGCCTTAGGCGCCGAGAAGAGCAAGGGGCACACGCATCCTGGCCTCCCTCAGGCTCGGCTCCGTGGCACACCCCCAGGCACGCACTGTGTGTATGTGTGTGCACGTGGACGTGTACGCCTGTGTGCAGCCCTTCCCCTCAGGAGTACTCCTCTGAGGACACAGGGCTCACGGGCTAGTTGCAAGCAGCTTGCAGATTGCTCATTCCAGGGTCAGCAATGCCCGAACCGGGAGGAATACGACGTGTGCATGATAGGAGTGCAGGGCCACGCTCTCGCAGCCATCACACGTGCTCTCCTAAGTACAAAGGAGGCATTTGTACAAGTCTCCAGGCCATGTACTACCTCTGGCTCGCGAGCTCTGCTGGGCTAGGCTTGGAGGGACCCATGGCCGAGGGAGGGGGCGGGCAGGATGCGGCTGGCCTGCTGGCTTAGGTGTCTTTTCCGAGGAGAGACAGAGGCGTGGAAGTGTGACTTCCCAGCTGGGGCCGTGAGCTCTTCCACAGAGCTCTTGCCTCTTTCGGACGTCAGCACTGCCTGGCTCTGTTCAGCCCCATCCCTCCGTCTTCCTGAGTGTGCCTCTTCTCATGGACAACCAGGCTGAAGCCCTGCTGGTTTAGGACTGTGTGTGTGGGCGGGGCAGGGGGCCAAGGAGATGGAGAAAAATGACAGGAAAACATGGGGGAGAGACAGAGGGAGGCAGAGGGAGTGAGGGTGAGCTGTCTCCCATTTGGAGAGAGTCGGCAGCCTTGGGAGTATGCGGATCTCGGTCTGTCTCACGCCACACTGGGGAGGAAGTGGGGTTCCTGGTGGCTTGTCCTGGGGCTATGCCCCTACGGTGTCTGTCGGTGCCTCTGGGCTGCCAGACAGTGAGTGGGCAGGCAGATCCACCAGGGTGAAGCACCCCATCCTGCCCTGGGCCATGCTGTCTCCTCAGTCCGCTCTTCCACGCTCTCCTCATCCTGGGCTCCGCGTGAGCTGCCTCCCCGGTTAGCCTGGTGTGTCTCGTCCTCCTCTCCGCGGCACTTCTTGGGGACACCCGAGATGTCCTTCCTTCTGCATGGCCTACCACAGGTGCCAGGCACACCGCAAATGTGCACGCATAACTGTTGACTCATTGGCCGCGGGATCGGGAACACAGCTCGGAGGGCACCAGCCGCGGGTCAGGTCGATGTCAGGAGAAGAGAGAGGGTGGCTTCTCAGCTGACAGTCCCAGGCATTTGGAGGAAGTGATTTCCTTGGGGTGGGGACGAGAATAAAACCGAAAAGCTGAGAAGTTGGAGGAGTTAAGCTCAGGCGACATGGAAAACATTTCATCTTCCAGCAAGAGTATTCTGTTCTCCTGTCTGGACGCCGATGGCGGCAATGAAGAAGACATCAGGAGGGGCTGGGTTGCGCCCGGGTGGGGAGCGCCGGCTCTGAGTTCCTGCACAGAAATGGCTGGAAATGCCTCGCCGAGTTAGTGCAGACCTTGGAAAGCGCTCCAAGGCTGAGTGGCTCTGCTAGAGGAGCTGTTATTTACGGAGTTTTATACCGTGTATTAAGCAGTTCGTGGTCTAGACTGCTGTTAAAATAGAGGAAGAACAAAAGGATTTGATGGACAAATTGCGCTTTTCTGGGCGGGGGAGCCTTGGCTTTTCTGTAGCGCTGTAAGCGTTGGAAGGGTTTGATAAAAGGCAACGTTTGTCTAGTGACAGGTATTAACTATGATCGAGTGTGAAGCTGCTGGAAGGTTATAGGAGCGCCAGATACACGGCTGCTGTGTTACGGCATGCACCGAAGAAAGCGTGGTCTGTTCAGGGCCTGGCGGCAGCCTGGGGCCAAGAGCAGCGCTTCCTCCAGCCTGCCCTCTTACTCCCGTAGCAACTGCCTCCTCCTGAAAGGACTTGCCTTGTCTCCCGCTCTGCCTGGTTGTCTGAACGCTGTGTATTTGGGGTGGCTGGTGAGCCTCTCTGAGACTCAGTCTCCTCTTCTGAAGTGTGGGTCTGTACTAGACCCTTCCAGTGGGGTGCTAAGTAGAGGGGTACAGAGTAATGTACGTGCAGGAATGCGATAAATCCAGTGACTCTTAGAAATAGGGTGACCACGGCTGCATCGACAGGAGGAAGACACAGAAACCTCCAGGCACAAGGAAGACTTTCTCAGTCTTAAATATGCAGCCATAGGGCTCATGGGAAATCCTGTGAATGTGCATGCGGCGATTGAGTAGACCCGGCGTGGGGCTGAGAGTCTGCATTTCTAACGAGCTCCCAAAGGTGCTGCTGCTGCTGAGGGGGCTGGGACCACCCTTTTACTAGCAAAGACCTAGGAGATAGTAAAAACCAGAACCTCTGGGGACAGGCAGAGGGTGTAAAGGCTATGTCACTGGATTCCCATATAGTCAACTGTGGTTTGAGTCCCAGACCTGGTGGCTTAAAACTCATGCTGGGATGGGGGCCGACAGGTGACGTGGTGGCTAAGGGCACTGGACTCCCACATGGCTGACCATTGCTTGAGTCCCAGACCTAGCAGCTTGCACCTAGCAGCTTGCTTTCTCACTTTTTCTCTCTCGCTCTGTCCCTCTCTGGTCAACTTAAAATAAATTTTAAAAAGTTAAATAAAATAATTCTTTTTTTTTTTTGGGGGAGAGGTGTAGGTGTTTGCTATAGTGCTCGCCAGAAAGACAGAGAGAAACAGAAAACGAGAAATAATCTCACAGGGGGGCAATCCCTTCTCCATTCTCCTCTTGGGATCTTGGGCACGCACACGTGTCTGGCATGAGTTTAAGCCAGCGGGTCTGGGACTCGAACTGTGGTCGACTACATGGGAGTGCAGTGACATAGCCGTTATGCCAAATGCTGGTCCCAATAAAATAATTCTTAAAAAAAATAATAACTCACACTGGGTGTGTGTGCATGCCTAAAATACAGAGAGGAGAATGGAAGGAAAGGGATTGTGGTGTGGCTATCCCTCTTGGGGGCTGATCTCTTGTTTTCTGTCTGTCTCTCTGGTGAGTACATATGACTTGTAGCAAAAATCTCTCTAAAAACAATAACAACAACAAAACAAAAAACCACACCAGAACCTCGAGCCTCTGTGTCTGCTGCCTGCTGTGACAGTCCCTAGGTTACAGATCTGTGCCACTTAGGTTTGTCAGCTGCCTGAAAGGGAAGACCCAAATGACTTGGAATTTAAATGAGTGAGGGGCAGTGCCGGTCTCACCTGATAGGACCTCTGGGGTAGGAAGCTCAGGCCGGCATGGTGGCAAATCCCGAGGAGACAGGCTCCTTGTCTCTCTGCTCTGCCCTCTGGTGCACTGGTCTCTATCCTTAGGCTTGTGACCTCATGGCTGCAAGATAGCTGCTGTGCCTCTTGGCATCACATCTGAATTCCAAGCAGAAAGAAGAGGAGTCAACATGCATGCCTTCTAGGCTGTCTGTTCTAAAGTGCTCTCTTCTTCACCACCTCCACTTCTCACTGGCCGGAGCTGTGGCATAGAGCATTCAGTGGTCACGTGTCCACTGTACTTCTCCTGTGTGACAGGCACCAGAGACATAAGGACAAGACAGATACAGTTTGGTCCTCAAGAAGCTTCTAGAAGAATTCCAGACATGAAAACAAGCATGAGTATTGAGGGAGGTGCTCTGGTGGTCTCGGTGTGCAGGGGCACAGAGGTCCTGGCTTCTTCCAGCTGGGAGGCTCTGGGATGGTCATCGGAGACTTGGATGTGAGCTGGGAAGACAGCCCAGCCCGTGGGCAGTGTGCGCTCAGGCACTGTGATGTGGGCTGGTGCCGGTGCCCACCCAGGCTGTGCCAGAACTGCTCGTGCTGGGCTTCAGCTGGCACACGCCGGGCAGGCTGCTCGGGGGGCTTTGTCTGCATACAAGCCCACTGGTTGGTGCCCATGCCAGGCTGGGTTTTAAATATTTTTGCTATCACCCCCTGGAAAGAGCATGGCACTGTTGAACTCTCTAGGGTCCTCTGGCCTTCCCCTGGACCAGCTCCTGCCCTGCCCTGCCCCCTTGGGTGCACGCTGACCCCTCTGCTGGCCTTATCTCCCCAGGGACACGTCTTCTGGGCATCCCCGTCATGGCGGGTCAGCCGCACAGGGTTCAATGGCAACGCCCTGCACAGAGTACTATGGTCACCCCTGCCACCAGGGGCAGGCCTGGTCACCTTTCCTTACTGTGGCCCCAAACCCAGTCTCCACTGCTGGTCCTGCTGCTCCAGGCTACCCCACCTACTCTCCTTCCTGCCCAGAACCCACAGTAAGAGAGCTCACGCACCTGCCCAGACCTCAGCCCTCCCGCTCTACCCGTTCCTCTTGCTGAACCACCTTTGCCTTCAGGCTGGCATCTTCGAAGGGTCTGGCAACCGAGTTCACGATAAGATGCTACTGAGCAGAGGCTGTCCAGGTGTCTCCCAGGGACTGGCATGGAACAAAGGCACAGTCCTAGTGCAGAGCCAGTAGGACTGGGCACCCACACGTCTGTGTTCCTGACCTGAGGCCGTCCTGCGCCGGAGCTCTGGGGGCCGCTCTGCCGGGGAGGTGCTCCGCTGGAGCTCCGTGTCTTCTGTCGACTTCTCTGCCTGTTCAGGGGCACCGTGTGAGGCCCTAACGCGATCATGCGGGTGCGGAGCAGACTGGGAGAGACCGCAGGCAGGCCGTCCTGACCCCGGGAGCCATGCCCCTTGGGTGCCAAGGGCAGGTGCTACTCAGGCAGAGGGAGGGACTTCTCAGCCTGCAGACCTGGCGGTGAGGTAGGCAGCCAAGGGAGAGCTGGCCAGATCTGGGGAGCCACGAGGCTCTCCTGCAAGGGAGTGGGAATGTGGTGGCAGGCCACCCTGTCGCCTCTCACCAGCACCTCATCTATCTTGCTGAAACCCAGGGAAGGCGTGAACCGCATGGTGCGCCTGCCCGAAAGGCTGACTCCAAGCGCAGGCTCCTGGGGGAGTGAGTGTCCCGCTGGGTCCTGCGTGCCTGGAGCTAGCCGGCAGATTTATGGGCCTCGGTCCCTGAAGCGTGTGCTCTTCACTTCCACTTCTCCGGGATTAGCAGAGGGGCAGGGGCTTCCTCAAGGCGTCCTCTTCTGCTCTGAGATGTCTGCAGAGCTTCTCCCATCCGCGCTGTCAGAGGCTTCCAGAAACCCCTGCCCTGGGCCTCGACAGTGCTGCGGTAGGGGCTGTGGATAGAGCGAGCATGCAGGACTTACGGAGGTTCTTCTCCGCCCTGAATGTGCCGCTGCGTTCACCAGCCGGAGCCCACCCGCCCTCCTCTGCTAGTGGCCTTCTGGGTGCAGGCCTGTGGCCTAGAGGAGTGAGTCGGTGGGGAGCCTGTCCACACTCCATGAGCAACTCCCTCAGGGTTCAGATCTAGGAGAGGTTTCCCTTTCCTGAAGACAAAGAGCCACGTGAGCTCTTCATACTTACATCTCTTGGTTTCAGGGACACTCTCAGAAGCCCTACCCCCAGCTGGGTAGTTCACGCCCGAGCCGCACTTCTTAGACTCTGCATTTACTGAGCACTCTGCATGGCCGCCTGGGCTGGAGGCCAGGGTGCCGAGGTGGGGAGAGCGGATGAGATGAAGTCTGGGCCTGCAAGAACTCCTGGAGAGGTCCAGCCTCAATGAGCAGTTGGTAGTGGCTGAATCCCTGGTCTGAAAACACACTGGGTATACCAGCGCCCAGGGTCCTGCTGTCCTGGAGGGACAGCTGGGTGAGGAAATCGTGGTGCGACGAGGCCCTGTCCAGGGACCTCGGTCCTTTCCTCTTGTGCCTGTACACCCTCTCTCATGAATAAAATAAATAATTCCCTGTTTTGCAGGATATGGCAGGATGTAAACAGTTAGGAACTGTAGACATGAGTGCTGGAATGAAGTGTGCCTAGGTGCTCTGAGCACGGGGAGAGGACAGAGTGACCGATCCAGCCAGGGATGGGGTGGGCGTGATATGTGGACAGGAGGCCAGGCATGGCTGCTTGGGGGAGGCAGTGCCAGAAGGCTGACTGGTGGGTTTGCTGGGTAAAACATGGGATGCTGGCAACATTTGAATTTTGAGTAAATGCATACTTTAAGTATGAGTGTGTCCCATGCAACACTGCGACACACGTACCCTAAAGAACTATTTCTGGGGCTGGGTGGTGGCACAGTGGTAAAGCACAATGCACTGCTAGGCTGACTTATGTGGGAGGCTCCTGGCTCAGGTCCGGAGCGTCCCCGAGTATTCTGGGCATGTGTGTGCCTGTGCTCAGGGGCTGGCTGAGGGTGGGCCTAGCCCCGTCGGAGGTGCCACCTCTGTCTGTTTCTCTCTCACTTGTGGAAGAATTGAATAAATAGATACTACAAAATATTTCTTGTTTACCTGGAATTCACATTTTCCTGGGCATCCTATGTTCTTATTTGCTAAACCTGGGGACCCTTCGGGAAGGAGTTTAAGGGGGGTGGAGGAGGGGATCACGGGCACAGGACACGGCATGAGCACGGCTGGGCGGTCGGTGGAAATGGGTGGGAAATGCTCCCTGAGACTGGAGCCTGGGGGGCCAGAGGGAGGGTGGACGAAGCTGGGAGGGCTGGGGGCTCCTGCTTGAAGGCTTTATGCGCCTGCCAGAGAAGGATGGAGTGTGTGAGAAGTCACCCCTGGGGGACGGCCACGCCACAGTCTCTTTCCTCCAGTCTCCTCTCAGGAGTTTTGGCATGCACACACACATGCCCGGCATGGTTCTCAAGCCACCAGGTCCGGGACTCACAGGGCAAAGCTGGCTGTGGGATCCAGCACCTTAACCTCCATGTCACCTGCTAGTCCCTGAACTTAGAAGTGCGCTGTATCTGTGGAGACGGCCATTGGAAGGAACCCACCGACACGGTGTGCTCACGGCACAGACAGAAGCAGGGTGCTGGGAAGGCGCCGCTCCTCCTGGTTTTTCCGGGACCGGGAAGGTGGAGCTCTGTGTGTGGGAGGAGGTCACCGGGCACCCACCTGGGAAGCCCTCGGTGGTCCTGCCTGGCCTCACGCCTGCTCTCTGAGACGGAAGGCCGCCTTCTGAACCTGGTGTTAGGGAGCAACAGGGAAGCCCCTCTGACCCTCGTACAGGCAGCTGGCAGCCGGAAAAATCTGAACTTTTGTTTTGAAATGAGAAATGTAAATTTAAAGCTGTATTTTGACTGTTTATTTCAACTACTTAACAAAGAGGGAGCATGTGCCTCCTGGCCCGCGGTTTTCACAGGGGCCCTGTTTCCGAGAGCTCTGTCCTGACAATGGTGTGTTTAAGTAGCCCGGGACGTCATCCTGTACGCACATACACACTCCTGTCATTCACCACAGGGACCCTGGGTTTGGAAGTGGGAAGGGCTGACAGTATGGAAAAGGACAAAAATACCTACACGAGCCCCCAAAAGATGAAGCCATCAGGCTGTTTTGCCTGGTGCTGTCACACAGTGTGTGGGCCGCCCAGTGACTGCAAGCATTTCCCAAGATGCCCATGTAGGTTAGTTAGTTTATCGGTGGGCCTGAGACCCGAGTCCTTTCTGGCTGGTCCTAGGGAGGAGCCGGGATGTATTTGGTTTAGAATTCTGGGGTCCACCCACATTCCCCGTTTGCCAGTATGGCTCTGCAGCAGTAAGACCTCTGAGGATGGGAGGGGAGCTGCAGGCTCCAGGGATCAGGGTGAGTGTGGAGTGGCCAGACACAGGCGAGGTGCTCCCACAAAGGGACCTGTGAAATTCGCTCCTGACTTGAGATCAGGGCTAGTGGAATGCAGAGTCCTTGGCCAATTTCCCAAATTTTCGTGGTGGACAGACCCAAATCCTCCCACCATTTGAGAAAACTGCAAACATGAGCGAGTCCAGGCTGAGCCTAGATTCAGAGGGGAGAGAATGTTACCCACCAACATGAGTCTTTCCAAGGAGCGAGCAAACAGGGGGTACAGCCTGGTTAGAGGAGAGAAAAGGACCCCCCCCCCCCCCCCCCACACACACACCAAACATTTTTCTCGAAACATCCCTAGAATGGAGGCAGAGTTGCCCGGTCTCTTGCAGTCTATTCTCTGTAGGAATGTCTTCCCGGCTTCTCAGGCTGAGCCTCACCAATTGTTTCCGGATTAACCCTTGGTCATCCAAAGGCTGGCTCCATCTTCTCCACCTCCTTCTTCCTATTCTGTCCTGCTGGCTTTGGGGCACCTTTCACTGCCTGAGAGAGAAGCAGACCCTCTGCAGAAGCTCCCAGTGGAACCACAATCTATATGGGCATGGCTGCTTTAAGAAATAGCCCAGCTTCTTGACAGACTCAAGTAGTTTTACTTGGAATCTGTCCACCAAGAAATTAGGTCTGCAGAGTCAAAGCAAGCCTCCCCTGAGCTCTACAAACAGGCTGGCCTGGCCGGCTGCACCTCCTATGGTGTCCGCCCTGAGTGCTAAGCACTGTGGGCCCGTGTGCCACAGGGGGTGTACCACATGGCGGGGTGCGGTCTTAGCATCTTCCGCTCCCTCCACCCATACTCAAGGACCCCAGTGTGTGGGGACCTGTGGAGTACCCTAGCTGCTCGCTGGGATCGGCAGTCACACTCCCAGCTCTCCCGATTTTAACCCTCCCTTCAGAAAAATGTTTGGAACACACAGAGAATCGCCAGGAATTCCGAGCCTTTTGTCCCCAGAGACTCCAGGGTAGCAGGGAGACTTCTGTTCCCCAGGACAGGTCGGTGACACAGCCAGCAGGTTCCATTACTACTGTCCTGGAGCTGGGTTTGGACTGGAGGTTTGGGGACAGGGTCTGAACGCAGCATGTGTGCCTGAGTGATGGGCTTGATATTTACACAAGCCACGCTGATAAGCGCACATGTGTTTTCAATGCTCTGGCTTTCTACACCACAAACATGTCAATGCGTATACGCTTGCACGCACAGACGTGCTGTCGGCTGGGCTGCGACTTGAGCAGGGTTTTGCAAATTTTATTAAAAAAAAAATTTTTTTAAACCGTGTTCCCAAAGCGAATATCTGTGAGCAACATTTCCCCGTCACCGGAGCACCATCCACCCACTGCCTCGGGGGTGTGCAGGGCCCCCCTCCACTGTCCCGCCTGCAGAGGTGCTGCGTTTTGAAGAAAGCAAACAGACGACTGACTACACTCTCCTGTCACCTTTGCCAGAGCTGAGCCAGAGCGCTTGGGATGGAAAAGCAGCGTCCCTGATCCGTTAGTCTTTGTACTGCAGCTACCGAGAACAAAACCGAGGAGGCTGGGGGCTGTGCCTGAAATGAGGAAAACGTGTTAAAAGGAAAGAAAAGGTCTTCATGATCTCAAGCGTTTGCAAGTGTTGGGAAGGCCCCTTGCTTTTCCGCCAACCCGAGTTAATCGCAGCGTTAAAGCTTCTCTTCTCCATCCTGCACATCCAACTCTTCTCCACTTCCTTTGCCTTTTCTGCCTTTCCCCCCTCCTTCCTTCCTTCATTTATTTATTTATTTTTGGGTTTTGTTTTTAAGGGGTGTTGACCTGTGTCCAGTTCTAGTAAACCGAACGCTCTCGCAAGTGAAGCGATTGGTTAATTGCGCCGGTGACTGACGTAGCGGCGAGTGCGGCTCGCCCCAACCGGAGCTGATTGGCTGCGCGGGAGACTCCGAGGGCTTGGCCACCCCGGCCCGGCGCACTCGGGTCCAGCAGCCTCGCGGGTAGGTGCCCCGCGCCCGCCTGTCCGCCCGCCCGCCGCCCGCGCTCCCCTGCCCGCGCCTGCTCCCGCCGCGCCGCCCCGGCAAGCCGAGCGCCCCCGGCTGGGGTCTGGGCAGCAGCGCGCGGCCGCGGAGCCGGGCCGGGGTAGGACGGCGCTTTTGTCCCTGGAGGTTCCTGGAAGTTCGCGGCGGGACGCGCGCGT
Organism: Tupaia tana; assembly: GCA_026018925.1. Taxonomy (NCBI): domain Eukaryota; kingdom Metazoa; phylum Chordata; class Mammalia; order Scandentia; family Tupaiidae; genus Tupaia; species Tupaia tana. The sequence continues at coordinate 191,030,473 of JAKSZU010000002.1, forward strand.
GGAGGCGGCGCAGGCAGCCCCGACGGAGCGGAGCGAGCGCGCCGAGCCAGCATGGGCAGCGGGCGCGGCGCGGGGGGTCGGCGCGGGGCCGCCGCGGGCGTGCTGCTGGCGCTGGCCGCCGGGCTCCTGGCCGCGGGCTCGGCCAGCGAGTACGACTACGTGAGCTTCCAGTCCGACATCGGCGCGTACCAGAGCGGGCGCTTCTACACCAAGCCGCCGCAGTGCGTGGACATCCCCGCGGACCTGCGGCTGTGCCACAACGTGGGCTACAGCAAGATGGTGCTGCCCAACCTGCTGGAGCACGAGACCATGGCCGAGGTGAAGCAGCAGGCCAGCAGCTGGGTGCCCCTGCTCAACAAAAACTGCCACATCGGCACCCAGGTCTTCCTCTGCTCGCTCTTCGCGCCCGTCTGCCTCGACCGGCCCATCTACCCGTGCCGCTGGCTCTGCGAGGCCGTGCGCGACTCGTGCGAGCCCGTCATGCAGTTCTTCGGCTTCTACTGGCCCGAGATGCTCAAGTGTGACAAGTTCCCCGAGGGGGACGTCTGCATCGCCATGACCCCGCCCAATGCCACCGAAGCCTCCAAGCCGCAAGGTAAGGCCGCCCCTCCCACGCCCACGAGCCCCTCAGCTCCGGCGTGTGCGGACCCCCGGGCTGGCTAGGGCTGCGGTGGCGCTCCGGGAGAGCCCCTGCCGCCCGCCACCGCACCCCCGAGTCGGACCTGCAGCCACAGGTTGCTTTCTGCCGCGCGGAAGGAGGCTGGAGTTTCCAGTCGGCCCGAGGCGTTGCTTAGCGCCTGTCCCGACCCAGGTGCACTGCCGGGCTGGCCCAGGAGAAGCGGCTCCGCTCCCGGCCCCGCTGAGGGTTCTAGGGATCCAGCCTCGCTTGTTCCATACCTGAAACAAAGCCTCACGCGTAAATAAAATGAGAGCTTCCCTTTCCCCTGGAAGGCCACTGTGTCCCCATAGAAATAACTAACATCCGAGTCCCGTTGCCGACAGCAGAACCCGAAGTGTAGAAAATTCAGAGGGGCCGAGAGCGTGCCGGGTGCAGCTTTGTTTGTTTTCATAGGTTGGAGGAAAAAACCCTCTTTCCTTAGCTAGTCCCTAAGCCAAGTAGCCCCAGGACTGGTGCAGTGGCTGGGAGAAGTTTAGGAACCGGGGAGAGTTCTGTTTTTGCACTCCTTTCAGGTAACAGCTCAGCACTGGGCAGGGTTAGAGGCTGGAAAGTCTCTTCTCAATCCTCGAACACCCCCCTTCTCATTCACACAAATCCGCAGGTAATTAGAAAGATAAAAATGTAATTAGCTCATTGTCCTTCTCCTAGGGGAGTGCGCTCTGCAAATTGCAGACTTCCCTAACAGCTGGGGGATGGGCCTGAGATTCCTTCCAGGACCCCCTCCAGTTTAAAGGGCAGTTTCTAAGAGGGAAGAAGAAAAATCGCGAGGCGGCAAAACAAAACAAAACAAAACAAAATATCCCATCCGGGCGGCTTGACTTTTATAGGCGTGAACACGACCCTGAATTCCGCGGAAGCAGAGTTTGGGCTCCAAGACGTCCAGTGATCTGGAATTGGGGAGCCACACCCCAATATGCTTAGCATGGGGTGGCATCCTCGGGGCTTTTGAGGAGGGGGATTTGGGGTGGTGAGGACGGCTGCTTACCCACTCAACTCAATCTTGAGGTGCTGGCGTCTTTAATATCTGTTACGCTCAGCCGAGGGAGTGAGCATGGGGTAGGTGTGGGGAGAGGACACCCCGAATTTGGGATGCTCCTTCTCTAGGGAGAGAGGCACTGGATGGTGTGGGCGCTGCCCCACTGGCGAGGTCGGGACCTCTGCCCTCGAGGCTGGCCTTGGGGAGCTGCAGCTCCTGAGAGCAGAACTGAGCCGCTGCTGGAGCAAAGGAAGCTCTTAGTGAGAACCACCCTGCCGCCCCCAGGACCTGCCTTCTCTCCTTCCTTGGCCAGCGGGGGAGCAGCCCACTCCTGCCCAAGTGGCGGCTGTGGCCTACCCCCGGTGGCCACTGCTGGTGGACATGGAGACCTTTTGGGGATTAGCTTTCAGGAGGGGAAGAGGGGGCCTTGGGTGTGTGCCTACTCAGATGGAAAACCACAAAGCCAACCCCCAAAGGCTGCAGTGAGTGGGGAGTGGGGAGCCCCTCAGCTGCTGCATTCTAAATGCCCTTTTCCCTGTGGCTGCCATGCCGCTCACTTGCTCCTCCTTGGTCTGGGCCCTGAGGCACTGAAGTCCCAACAGGACTGAGGGGACTCAGGCAGAGGCCCCTGCATGGTGCAGAGCCCTCAGCTGCCCATTGGGCCAGGGCATCTCAGGGTGTCTGGAGGAGTTCAGCGAGTGTGCGGAGGGGACGAGCCATGGCTTCTGTATTCTGACCGCCTTGACCTTGCTTCCTACGTGGTCAGGATTATTTTCATAGAACACCGGCCACTTCTCTCCTTCCTTGTCCCAGGAGTGCCCTGGGAGACCTCTCCCAAGACCAGTTCTATGCCAAACAAAGGCAGAGAAGTTTCGAGAAGACCGTCAGAGTGGGACCTGGGACCATTCTGGTGCAAGGCCTCCCCAGGGCTGGCTGCTGCAGCCCCGAGTGTGAGGTGTGAGGAGCCCCTTGTGACTTTCTGCGGCCACCTGGCCATGGACTGTCAGCTGGGGGTGGGGTGGGAGGGCAGAGTGCACGCGTGCATGCACGTGTGTGCTTGTGCACGTGTGCCAGGGGAGGTCAAGACAGATCACACTGCTGGTCCTCCTCACCGACGGCTGGTGGCTCCGGGAAAGGAGTGGTAGTTTTGGATGAGAGTAAGTGCACGTACATGACACTTTCATTCTTTATTGATTTTATTCTTTAAGATTAAAGTCAAATTTCAACATGATGTATTTGCATACTCTAGGCTGCTTTCTGCTCACACACGTGGGTGCATAGTTTAGGGGGCGTGGGCCAGCCCGGGGGGCCCTGTGTTATTAAGAATAAACCTAATAATGAGAAATGAATGAAAGCACATTTTCCCCCAGAAGGCGATGGCCGAGTCACATCTGAGGCAATTATTCTTTTTCTAGGAAAGTTGTTTCTCAACCTTACGCTTATCATGAGACCTGCAAATGCTCAGGGCGATGCACCATTGGCCTCCCCGCCAGGGTGTGCTGGTTCGGGCTGTGTGGCGAGCGCTGCGTTTCAGTTCGCTGTTGCTCGGGCGTGCTGTGCGTGGTCAGTCTGGCCCTTCTGGCCCCACGTTGCAGAGGCCACGCTGCTCTTGTTTCCCTGCAGAGTCCTCTAGGGTCTTTGCGGAGCCGATCAGGGGAGATCTGCTGTGTGTGTGTGTGTGTGTGTGTGTGAGAGAGAGAGAGAGAGAGAGAGAGAGAGAGAGAGAGAGGGAGAGGGAGAAGGAGAGGGAGGAAGAGAGAGGGAGACAGACAGGGCTTGGGTTTGTGCATGCTCACCGATTTTTAAAAATCATTTAATCCTGATGCGGAGTTGGGCTTTCTCCTCCATTCCCTCTTACATAGTCACAAAACCTTTGGAAGTATTGTTCACTTGCTTAAAGCATTATTTTCAGTACACCTTAGAATAGCCACTGCCTTCGACCTCCCAGATGGGGGACTGGGTGACTTCCCCTGCTGGGACCTCCTGCAGCCCCGGGACTATGCACAGAGGAGGAGCGGATTCATATTGCATTGCACACTCCGCCTCCTTTCCCGGGTCCAAGCTGCTCTAGAGTAAGAAAAGTGGAGACAGGAGAGACGTGATGAGTACACAGAGCTCCCCACTCAGCTCGCGCCTCCCAGGGGCGTCCCAGCGTGGTGGAGGGGACGCTGGCGGATGGCCCTGCGGGGCGCAGAGTCCTCAGCTGCCGTGTGGGTCAGAGGGCCTCCGGGTGTCCAGAGCGTGTGGAGGGGACGAGGCATGGCCTCTGTATTCTGACCGCCCTGACCTTGCTACTTGGGCAGGGTTGTATTTACAGAACGTTGCAATATGATAAACTTCCACCTTTATTTATTTGTTTAAAAATAACCTCAACAAGACAACTCCAAGGCGCAGTTCTCCCTCCTGCTGGAGGTGACACGGTACTTTGCATATTGTAGGACTTTCTGTCTCTTTTTTTCTTCCCATGAAAGCAAAAACCATAATGCAAAATTCTGGGTAACTTTTTTCCTTTGATCAGAAACGCTCTCTCCACCGTCTAGGTGCAAAGCACATTTCTAACCTCTGGGCCCAGGGCAGGCTCACCACCTGCTCGGAGTGCGGTTCCTCCTGCACCGAGAACCTGGGAGTGCTTGCTCCTGGGTGCAGAGCACTGGGGAGAGGAGTCTGTCGGGGTGTGGTCTCTGTCAGCCATGTAGGGACCTGGCTGGAAGTGGAGAGGTATCCTGGGTGCCCACTTCACTGAGCTCTATGGAGAGGGAGATGCCACCTCAGAAGCCCCTCTCTGGGCGTGGGTGGGGAGGACAGGGTGAAGGGCAGGGAACCCCAGCTGGTCTCCCAGCCCCACTGGCTTCAGTCTCGGGGTGCTGTGCGTTTCAGCACCAGCCTGCCTAGCCTCCGCATTGTGCCAGGGTGAGAGCCTTGACAACACGCTTGTGCTCTCCCAGGCCACGTTCTGTGGAAGTTGGTGATGACGGCCACGAGGATTCGGCCGTACCCTGCTGCCCCTGGATCCCTCCAGCCTCAGCAGAATTTTGGCATGGGGGGGGGCCTCTGGCCTGGGCTCAGTGCCCCAGTGGATGCCTGCCCGCCCCCACATACCTCCTCTTCAAAGTTTTCCAACGACTCCTGCAAGAGCCCCAGAGGCTCCCATTCGGCACTCGGCACGGGCACTCGGGCTAGGGCTAGGGCTAGCCTGCCCACCCCCAGAGCCCTGCAGGGACACAGCTTCTGCTCCTGGGGAGGCCAGTTCAGGCCCTGGGGCAAATCTGGGCTTCTGACTGAGTTTCTTTCTCTCTCGGCTCTGGGAGAGCTGGCCGGGATGGACCACGTTGGGAGTTTGGACGTGGGAAGGGGCAGGCGCGGGGTCCTGGTTACAGGAGAGGGGAGAATGGAGAGGACAGCTAGTAGCTGTTTTTGGGTATATAAACCAGTTTTTTCAGGATCCCACAAGCCCCCGAGTCCTAAGTCACAGGACCTCCCCCCAAGCCCCCCGGTAGCCTCTGTTTAAGTCGTCTGTCACAGTCAACAGTCCGCAGCCACCCTGCTTCAGGACTCGTGCCTGCTCCTGGCTTCAGATCCGGGCTCAGGGGTCCTTTTCCTTGATTCTCAGGTCAACCTTCAGAAATCCCCGAGGTCTTCTGGCCTCTTCCCAGGGCCGGTCCCCCAGTAACTCACTGCTTCTGTGTCTCCCCCTTGCCCTTCCCAGGCACAACTGTGTGTCCTCCATGTGACAACGAGTTGAAGTCGGAGGCCATAATCGAACATCTCTGTGCCAGCGAGTTTGGTAAGAAAGCATTCCTGACTGCCCCCGGGAGGTTGGGGATTCCCTGCCTTCTCCTGTGTCCCAGGCGACGGGTCCCCTGGTGCCTCTGGGCTTCAGGTTCTCTACAGCCATCGTCCACCCTTTCCTGAGGGCTGCTTTTCTCAGGCAGATGGGATGCTACATAGCTGGGTGAGAGCCGGCCGGAGTTTACTGAGCTCAGACCCCCTTCTGTGTGGGGGTCACTGCACAGGTTTGGGGGGCCTTCACTAGGAGGGGAAGGAGGCAGATGGGACAGGTCGAGAGGGGCTGAGGCCAACAGTGAGGCCCATCCCTGCTCCGCAGCAGCTTTGGCTGGGGGGTTTCCGGACTGCCTCTTCACGTCCACCCCTAGGTGTCAGCATGTTCCACCCAGCATGGCACAGGCCGACTGCGGGGGTGTCCTCCCAGGGAGGGGGAGATTTCAGTGCTTAGGGGATCCAGGACAGCCCCCAGGCAGGAGTTTCCCAGCAAAGAAAGTTGACATCCCCAGAGTAGTGACACCTGTCTCCCCTCTTTCTAAGTCACGCCAGCTTAGCAGAGGATTCCGAGTCAGCCGTAGGGCTCCAGGAGGAGTAAGGGCTGGGCGTGGCTGAGGAGCAGGTGCAGGAGCCTTTCATGGGAGCCACACAGAACACCCCAACTCCAGACCCCAGCGTTCTGGGAAAGATGTCAGCTGCATGGCTCCATCTCGCCTCTGTCTGCCACGGGAGCAGAGCGGTGGCCCAGGCCAGCCGGTTGTGGTGGTCGGAGGGCAGGTTGAGCCTGCTGGACGACAATGTGCTTCCAGCAATTCCTGCCCTGTGTCCCCAGGCTGGGTTTCTTACAGATCCCTACCAGGAAGAGCACACAGGTAGGTGAGGCGAGCCCCGCCATCCAGCAGAGCCCCTGCCCTGCGCTTCCATTACTCAGACACGCCCCGAGAACACACATGGGCAGGTCTGCCATGGTGCACGGGCCGCATCTCAACAAGCTGTGCACGTGTGGGGAGGGAACTGGACGTTACACACGCACGTGCTTAGGACTCTTGTCACTGTGCATGAAGGTGGGTGTCAGAGGTCAGACCCTTTGCCACAGATGGCTTCTTGGGGATGGGTAAGTCTCACCTGCTTTATGTCGACATCAGGCCTCGCTGCCTGCCTCCCGTGGCCTTAGACAGGACCTCTAGGAAGAATCCAGTCACTGGACATTTTGCCGCTTGGATTGGAGTCATTCTTTTTTTTCTTGCACTTTAAATGAATTCAAGTGAAATCGTCCAGGGCAACTGGGCATCAGGTGCCCTTCCACAGTTGCCAGCAGTCACACCGGCTTCCTGATGTCAAAACTCTTGCCTCATCGGGGGGTGCCAGAAACGGGGGAGCCTGGCAGGTCTCCTGCTGCCTTCTCATCCACAAATGGGGTTAGGGGTCCTTCCCAGAGCCACACCTGGACATGAGAAGCACGGAGGTCTGCAGGCTCTTCCAAACCCTGGCGAGGAGCCTGTGTCCAGCAGGTGGGAGGGGTCTGCTCTGATGGGCCGAGATCCAAATGGATTCCCATCAGAGATGACGAAGAGGCTGCTCTTTCCAAGGTCATCGATCGCCCTCAGAGATCGTAACTCACAACCCTCCCTCTGAGAGGCTGGCCTGACCTCGCAGCCCCTCCGGAGTCAGCGTGAACGCTGAGAGCAGCGGTATCAGCTGACGGCTTTCGGTCATGTGTCTTCTGTCTGGCGCGGGCCTCAGGGGGAAGAGTGATGGGAAATTCTGGAACAGTGTGCGGGGGTGGGGGGCAGGCAGAGCCTTCCCGTCGGGATCTCACAGCTGAGTGTTGGATCGCTGAAGGGTTTACGTTCTCCTTCTCCCAGCTTGTACTGAGCACAGAGCCCTGTGCTGGACACTGATCCAAAAATATCTAGGATCAATTGAAATTTAATTACACACTGAAAAAAAAAAACCTAACTAAGCAGTCGCCAGTGATTTGCTAGAGAATGGTGGCGTCCCTTTGAGCTCACAGGCTGCAGAGGGGTCTGTGGGAACGCTGGGACCAGTTATTAGGTTGTTGGGAAAGTCATGACATATTTTTTTAATGTTTCTCTATGCAAAAATGTATCATGACTTTCCCGACACCCCAATAATGCGAAGGAACTGAGGGAAAAGAACTCGTGTCTTCATACTCAGAATCTTAGTCTAGAATTCTCCAACCTGAAATTGAAATGAGGGCTTTTTCTCTTCCCTCTCCCAGTTGGCTACCAAAATTCTGGCACCCAGGGCTTTGTGGCAACTAGTGAATTTGAAGGCATTCTTCAGACGTGGGCTGCTAGGCGAGTCTTGGGGAGGGATCCAAGTGCGGTGAGGTTGACTTCGTGCTGTCGGGCAGGGTCGGAGGGTGCTCAGGGAACTCGTCTGGGAGGGCTGTCCTTTCCCCATGGCAGCAGGTACTCTCAGGCCAGTCAGCCATCTGCAGGCTGCTTGTGGGCGGGGTGTTGTCTGATGTTCATCACCTACCAGGTCTGGAATCCCACTCATGGTCTGTTTGGAGTTGTGTTCCTTTAACCCTGGAATTATTTTTCTTCTTGGGTTTATAGAGTTTTTGAGTTCTCTATCACCTTAGGGCGTGTCTTACCACATTTCTTTTTTTCTTTCTTTCTTCCTTCTTTTTTTTTAGGTTTTTGCCACGGGACGTGTGCATTTGCCAGAGAGAGAGACAGTGAGAGGGGAAGTAAGAAGTCAGCTTCTCCCAGGGAGGAGATGGCCACACTGCATTCCCTTCTCTTCCATTCTCCTCTTGGGATTTTGGGCATGCATGCATAGGCACCTGGCATGATTTTCAAGCTGCTGGTCCGGGACTTGAACCTCAGTTGGCCATGTGGGAGACTAATGCCTTAACCATCACGCCACCTGCTGCCCTCCTCCCCCTCCATCCTCTTCATTGAAAAATGAGGACTCCCGGGACCAGCAGTTAGAGTAATGGCTATGTCGCTGGACTCCCACATAGTTGACCGCGGTTCGTGTCCTGGACCCGGTGGCTTAAACTCACACCGGGCACGTGTGCATGCGTGCCCAAGATCCCGGGAGGAGAATGGAGGAGAAGGGATTGCAGCGTGGCCATCCCTCCTGGGGGTGATTTCCTGCTTTCTGTCTCTCTGTCTCTCTCTGTCTGGTGAGCGCATGCGCCCTATAGCAAAAACCTCTCCCCCCCCCCAAAAAAAAAGAAAGAAAGAAAGAAAAATGAGGACTCTGACTTTCCCAGCGGGTGTCCGTTTCTCCCCTGCCGTCCCGCCTTCTTCACTTTGGAGACCTGTACAGCTGCGGGGCTCGGCAGAGGGAGCACTGCCGTCTGCAGCACGAGGTGCTGTGTGCCAGGTCGCTCTGATCTGGATTTGGGAGAGACCTGGTTTTTGTAAGCAGTTCTTACACAGCAATAAATAGGCCCTCTCCCTCGCTCTCTGCAGGGGCTGAGCTGAGCGCTGCCCTTCTTAGCGCCCCGGAGAATGCGGCCTTGTTGAGAAACTTGTTTCTGAGCTCAGTGCGCTTCGTGTCAGTGAGGCAGTCAGCCACGCTGATGGGATTCAGTTAGGAAACAAAGAAACCCCACAATGCGAGCTGACACACAACAGCGGAGAAAAAGAATGTTTGACTCCCTCCACCAGGGATCAAGCTTCGCATTAAGTGGCCCTGACATCCCCAGTGGGAAGACACCAGGTTGCTGGAAGGCTCTCAGAGCCCCAGAAACAAGAGATGCGTTCCTTCCGGGTCAGCACGCACACCAGTCCTGCCGGAGCATCCCCGGGCTCCGCGGCCTCTGGGCCAGGGCATGCCCGACCGTTCCCTTCTCCCAGGCAGTGCATTCTTAACCCTCGGCAGGTCTCCTCGGCCATCCTTGTGTCCACCCCTGCACTACAGCCCCTCTGTTTGGAGCACATGTTTTTCCCAACAGGGAAAATCCTCAGCAGGAAGGCCTGAGCTGATGCTGGAATGCAGCTGGGTCTGCTGGCGCGAGCCCAGATGTGGGAAGCCGGAGTCAGTGAGGCACAGGCTCCCATTCGGCATGGCGGGCCCGCCGGCCACACTTGGATTGAGGTGTCCTGGTTGCTCTTCGTCGTCTCTCTGCCTCCCCTGCAGGGTGCCAGTCTCACCTGTCGTCTTCATGTGTGTGATTTTGCTATAGGGCATGTGCACTTGCCCGGGAGACAGAGAGGAAGTGAGAGAGCACTTCTGAGGGGGGTTGGCCATGCCGCAGCCTCTTCATTCTTCTCTTGGGATTCTGGGCACGCACGCAGGCACACACACACACACACTTGGCATGTTTTTGAAGCCACCAGGTCTGGGATTTGAACCGTACAGTTGGCCATGTGGGATCTAGCCGCCTGAAGTGTCACACCACTCGCTGGGCCCGCTCTCGGCTCTTAAACAGGCCCATATACCCTTTGCAAGCTGCAGTACAAATAATCTTGCTGTTAACAACTCTGCCCAGCAGGTTTCGGTTTTTCCCGGGGGATGTGAGTGTCTGATTTATGGCTCCTCGGAGGTTAGGCTTCCGCCTCCAGCCGCCTGCTCTGGCCTTTTCTCCCGGCTCTGTAAACGCCCTTAAGCTTTTCTTTCAGAAATTTGCATGAAGGGGCACCTTTGCGGCCTGGAAAGTTCCGAGTTTCTTCTTGTACTGGCTCCTCCAGGTGCTTGAGCCTGAGAACTCAGGTGGTAGCTTCTTGGCCCAGTATTCTCCTGCTATAGGAAAAAGATTTCTTTGCCCGCAGAAATTTTCCTTGCCTTCTGGAAGGATTTTTTCCCCCCATGTGTGTATTTCCTCATCAAGAGAAAAATTATACTTTGTACCATTAATATTAATCAAGTAGGAAAGGAAGGGCCATCAGCCTCATCGTTGGTGTGTGGGAGTGCTTCCTGGGAGCAGCTGTTCCTGAGGTTCCTGCCCCTCGGCTCGTCTGTTCCCACTTGGCCTCACACTTATTTCAAGGTATCCTGGCTGTTCTGCTGTGTCCAGGCTTGCCGTTTCACTCTGCAGGGTGGTTTAATCTCTTGCAAAAAGTAGGCTCAGCCTTTCCAAACTAAACCTTGGGTTTCCTCCCGAAGATGCGGTGGACTGGCTGCCAGCACAGGAATTCCACCGTCTCGGAGCTGCTTGAGAGCAGGGTCTGTCTCTCGTGCCATATTCTCCCGAGTGCAGGATGCCTGTTAATTGCGAGACGCGCTATTCATCTTGCACCGCCGACAAAGAAAACACGCTTCTTGCTGAAATGTGTTTTAGCATTCACGAAATAAGGCCTGTTTGTCCTGCAGGAGTGCCTGGCACAGGATCTCAGCCTCGGTAGGCATGAAATCAGTGCTCGACAGATGAACGATGGGAGGGCAGGAGTATAGACACTGGACTGTTTTTTTTTTTTTTTTTTTTTTTTTTTTTTTTTTAAGGAAGGAGAAAACGCCTTTTCAACTGAATATGTGCAACTTGTTTCTCCAAGGAAGGTTGCATACCTTGCTTTGGGTGACTGAGTGTATATGTGCATACGTTTAAAAAAAAACCAAAACACCCTAATATCCAGAAATCGAACTCTGGGTTAAATGAAATGGATGTGGGAGAAGGCACTGTTACCCTGGGGTGGAGTTGGCAGGCTGGGAACAACTGGGTTTTATTGTCACTGAAGAGCTCTGACGACATATCCCACCTGCAGATCTGTGAGCTTGGAATGAGCTGTGATGGTGCTTAATGAGCAGGGCACACGGGTCAGCCCTTCCGTATGTGCTCTGGAGGTGTGCGTCATGGCTCAGGGCCTGCGTCCTGCTCTGGAGGTGTACGTCGTGGCTCGGGGCCTGCGTCCTGCTCTGGAGGTGTACGTCGTGGCTCAGGGCCTGCGTCCTGCTCTGGAGGTGTACGTCGTGGCTCAGGGCCTGCGTCCTGCTCTGGAGGTGTACGTCGTGGCTCAGGGCCTGCGTCCTGCTCTGGAGGTGTGCGTCGTGGCTCAGGGCCTGCGTCCTGCTCTGGAGGTGTACGTCGTGGCTCAGGGCCTGGCTCAGGGCCTGCGTGCGTCTGCTCTGGAGGTGTGCGTCGTGGCTCAGGGCCTGCGTCCTGCTCTGGAGGTGTGCGTCGTGGCTCAGGGCCTGCGTCCTGCTCTGGAGGTGTGCGTCGTGGCTCAGGGCCTGCGTCCTGCTCTGGAGGTGTGCGTCGTGGCTCAGGGCCTGCGTCCTGCTCTGGAGGTGTGCGTCGTGGCTCAGGGCCTGCGTCCTGCTCTGGAGGTGTGCGTCATGGCTCAGGGCCTGCGTCCTGCTCTGGAGGTGTGCGTCATGGCTCAGGGCCTGCGTCCTGCTCTGGAGGTGTAAGTCATGGTTCAGGGCCTGCGTCCCATTCTAGCTTCCTGTGTGAGACCGTGGTCCAGCCAGAGGCCCTGTAAGCCTGGAGTGGATTAGGAGATGTAGTGTCAGATGCCTGCCCATTCGCAGCTCAGATGGGAGAGTTCCTGAGTGGCGAACCTGGAGCCCCGGCCCCTGGACAGTTTGGGCTGAGGGCACACCTTGAGAACCCCCAGGAAAAGCTGTGAAAAGAACCCGTGTTCCCTTCCGATGAGTGTGGTGCCCCATCTCTATTGCCGGTTCTTTCTTGGCTGTAACTGGTGGGAAGATGCTCAGGTCAGGTCATTTCAAGGGCTGTCACTTTTTAGTACATGTGAGATGGGGTGTGGTGACGGTGCTGCAGGACCCACAGGAGGGGTGCCGTGGCTGCTCTGGAGCTGAGCTCTGTTCCCCTCTGCCACCACACGGACGTCTGGACACCGGGCAGGTCTAGGGGCCCCTGCAGGTCTGTCACCAGCAGAGTCTAGGTTTCGTTGAGGAGTGAGGAGGTAAAATAGTGTCCGTGAGACCCCTGGCTGCGTGCAGTAAACCCTCCTTTCAGTGCTCTTTTCCGGGTGGAACTAACCTGCGGTCAGCCCTGGGCAGACAAGGCCTCTTCCAGGGCCTTCGCCAAAGAAGTGAAGAGTGACCTCGGGGGCTCCTGTCCTTGGCGTGGTTACTGGAACCTTTCTGACCCTCATTTCCTCTGCAGCCTCCACCCCCCACACACATACTTCAGTACTCCCTGTGGCATGTGGGTGGGATCGCCGTTCTCTGACCTGTTCTAGACTTGGGTATGACCACGATGGGGCAGGACTGGCTGACTGGCTGCTCCTGCTTTGGGGTTAAGTCCAGTTCTGAGCACATTCCTTGGGACCACCAATTACCATAGGGTGCTTTAGGTGCCCCCAGCCCTGCTTCCATGATTCTCTGGTTGTGAGTCACTGCCTTGTGGCCTGGCTATCCTTGCCTTTCTTAAAAATTGTGGTTATGTATGTATATATGTGTGTGCATATACACACACACACACACACACACATATTGTGTGTGTGGGTCACAAACAATGCCATCTTAAACACTTTTTTAAATTTAATTTTATTATTTTTAATTATCTGTAGGGCATACGCACTCACTAGAGTGAGGGGTCGTTAGAAAGCAAGCCACCAGGTATGGAACTTGAACTGTGGTCAGCCATGTGGAAGTCCAGTGCCTCAACCGCCATGCCACCTGCTGGCTCCCAACTGTCTTAACCATTTTTAAGTGTTTCGGTCAGCGACGTCAGGTGGTTCGCCTCATGGGCTGTCACCACCGTCCGTCTTTTGGCTCCCAGTTTGGTTCTTCTTGGGCCCTCATGGGAGTGGAACCGGACAGCGTGTGTCCTTTTGTGTCTGGCTCACGTTATTCAGGAAAAGGTAAGGAGGAAATGCATCAAAAGATGAGGAGGAAATGGAAAATTTCCTCCTCATCTTTTGATGCATGAGGGACTTCACAAAGTTCATAGAAAGAAATTAAAGTACAAACTTAATTTGGTGCAAGACAACTTAGAACGCTGTACGGCTTTTCCATCATACGCATTTGCACAGTGTGCAGAGTGAGGTGGAGGAGGAGGGATGAGGGAGGAGCTGGGGTCGGGGGCTGCTCATGGCCTGTCCGGCCGCACGTTTCTCTGGGTGCCATGTTGCCACCTGTACCGCGTGGTTGTTGTGTAGTTAGTTGAATTGGACGAGACCTCAGAGATCAGCCCGACCAGGGCTGCTCCGCTGAGACCCTGGCAGCCTCAGTTCCCCAGCACTCTCCGTCCTCCCAGGCCGTAAGTGCAGACCCCGGGACCTTGCGCCTTTGTGTCTTCGAGCGCCTGTCACGTTCCATCCTGCCAGGAGTGGTCAGGTGCTCCCTGGACAAGGCATGGGGTGCTCCTTTATTCAGATTTGAGGGACTTGAATGGACCAATGTCTGCCCCGCACACGGAAGGACCTGCAGTCGTTGGCTTCCTTCTGGGTGGAGGGCCAGGCCGAGGAGTAGAATGGAAAGAAGACAGGCCGCAGATTGACAGGGTTGGGTTCTATCCCAGCCCTGCTTGCTAGCTGGGCGACCACGAGCCTCTTGACCTCCCTGGGCTCGTCTCTTGCCGAATATGGACGGCAGTTCCTCCTCTGTGTGTTGCAGGGACAACTGAGTTAAAGGGTGTGCAGTCCCTGCAATGCGGTGGCAGGTCCGTCCATATTCATCATTTCCTCCTGTCCATGGAAAGTGTTGTTTCAGGATGGAAATTGGCCTAGGAGAGAAGATTCTAGTGCAAATGAAATGGGCTCGTTTGGTAAACAGAATTTAGGAAGTGGAATGGAATGCCCTGGTAAATTCTCTGGCTAACAGGATTAAACTGAAGAAGTCTTTTGCTTTTTTTCTTTTTTCAGGTTTGTTATAGGGTATGTGTTACTGCCAGAGAGAGACAGAGAGAAAAGAGTGAGAAAGCACCCCCCCGGGGGACAGCCACATACAATCCCTTCTCCTCTGGTTTCCTCTTGGGATTTTGGGCACACATGCACACATGCCTGGTGTGTTTTTCACGCCACTAGGTGCAGGACTCAAACCCCCAGTCGGTCGTGTTGGATCCAGCTACCTTAACCGTCATGCCACCTGAGTGGCACTGAAACAGTCTTCTAAAAAGCCCATACACCTTTGACACTTACGTAGCGTCAAGGTGTTATGGTGAACACAGACAAAAAACAAGCCACCCCCAAGCCCCCGGGCCCCAAACCTATACATAGGGAAGTTGGGAAGTGTGCGTTTAGACCTGACTGTAAAGTTGGATGCCGTCAGACGAACCTGAGTGCAGTCCATAGTGTTCAGGAAATGCCCACTAGAGAAAGAGAGAGTGTGTGCGTCCGTGCGTGTGTGCACGCGTGCGTCCGTGCGTTGTGCACGTGTGCCGTCGCGTTTAGAAAGCCCGTCTCTACTCATTCTCCTAACACGCTGGGGTCTGTTCCAGAGGAGAGCTTCCAGCCCTGTGTGCCCCACGTCCCTCGATCCCTCCCTCAGCCCCCCAAATACTTCAGGGCTGCTTTCCCTTTCCTTCTCGACAGCCACCTTGTGATATTTGCTTCCTTTAACCGAAAAACAGGCCATATGGAGAAGCAAATGAGCATTTAAATATTGGTCCACGCTATGCAGTTGTGCAGAAATGAGCCAGAAGCTCCAATCTGTATTTTTTTTTTAAAGGAGAACAAATGGCCCAAGAAGCGTCAGGCGCTTGCCCCGCCCCGACCTGCTCAGAGCAGCCAATTAAACGTGCATTAGCTTTGGAAGGCTTCTCAAAGGCCTATAGATGGGGCTTGAAATCTTTGTTTAGTCTTTCAGGAACTCTGTCACACGGATGATTTATCAAAGGAAGTTGTTTCGCTGGCAGTAAAATAAACCCCGGGCCTGTTCGGACTAAGATTTCCCGTGCATTTCTACCAAGGTAAACACTGGTAACTGGAGGTTGCGAATTCCGTGTGAAAGCCAGACACTTACAATAAATATTTGAACTACGGCTTTGCTGTGTAAGAGGCCCGGGCTGTCACTAGCGCTGTCACTCCTGTTGTGCCCCGGAGGACGCGCCACTGCGGCCAGGCCGGCAGAGCGACCGTTGTGTCTGCAGGAGTCACCCCTGCCTGTGGGCCTCCCTGGCTTGAGTGCCACTTAGCGCTGGCACCTGGGGCTTCCTGGTCAGGGGGGCAGGCCTGGGATGGCTTCCCTCAGCACCACACAAACGGCCTGGATGAGTAACGAGGGCAGGGAACCAGCAGCAGGCCACTAAGGCTTCTTTGAAAATAGTCGTTTGTTGAACCCGACTGGCAGGGGGCTGGGCACGTTGATAGATCTCGGAGCTGAGGCCAGGGCCTGCGGTGGGGGCGACATTGCCTTTTGAATTCTGCCGGACGAGGGTGGTAGCGGCAGAAACGGCTACAGGTGCTCCTGTGGTCTGTCGAGCTCTGTCCGTGGGCCCACCGGGAATAGAGGGCAGACGGTCCTCTGGGGTGTGCCATGAGTGCCCGAGATGTGTAAGAGGGGCGAGTGCACAGGGACGGCGACGATGGGGAGGGAGGAAAGGCAGCCTTCCGGGCCTCGCGGAGGAAGATACTGTGCTGTTCGGAGAGCTATTCCAGGGCTGAGGTATGAACTGTCAGGCAGGGCCCCGGGGTGTCACTGTCACGCTGGCCGCGGCGCCCTGCCTGCAGGACTGAGTTTAACGGTGGTTGTGGCCACCTCCCGTAGCCTGGACTCCACCCGGGCCCTTCTCATCCCGTCCTCCTTGGTGGGCAGGGACAGGATGCAAGAACCCGGTGAAGAGCTGACATCCGTGTTGCTTTGATGAGGCGTTTGGAGCTGGGCTCTGGGCACCCATATCGCATTCGAGGCTTCAGAGGACATGGTGCCGGCCTTTCAGCCCTGGAGGGGCTGCAGGCGTGCGAGGCAGGGCTGCACAAAGCCCTTGGGGATTGCTGTGTCGGGATGCGGACGGGTGGACTCCCAGGTATCTTGGGGGAAACGGGGTGTTTTCTTTACGGCAGAGTGGAGGGAAGCCATTCGCACGACCTGAAAGGACCTCTGCCAGTCAGAAAGAGGTGCTGGAGTGGTTCTCGGGCAGCGGGGAGAAACGAGGCATGGTGTCCCTGAACTGCGTCCCCTCCCGTTCCAGCAGGATTACGAGGGACCCTCTCCCCAGCTTCCTCTGCAGGACATTTTCTTTTGGGAAGGCCTTGGGTGTATACTCGTCTCCTTGTGAGTCCTTTGGAAATTAGTTCCCACTGGTGTCTTCCACGACAGACCCGTCAGCTTTTGGAAATGCCTTTGTGCCAGAGGATGTGTCTGACTCTGGGTCTGTGCACCAGAGCTGGAAGCAGACCTGGACCCTGAGAAGTAGCTGGAGCCCCGAACATAAGCTCCCTCCCACAGCCGTCCTTTAGGGGCTCCCCCACCATGCATCAGTCTGTGAGGGGCTCCCCCACCATGCGCCAGCCTGAGAGGGACTTCCCCCACCATGCTCCAGACTGCTAGGGGCTCCCCCACCATGCACCAGTCTGCGAGGGGCGGCCTGTGTGTCTCCCACACCTCCCTTGGTCTCAGCTCCATACCGGGGACCCATTCCCATCCTCGGCACACAGGAGTCTGGCAGACGAGGCAGGCCTTGGCCATGCGTGTTGGTCTCTGTTCCCCACTGACTGCAGGTGCCTTAGAGCACAGTCCCAGCTGCCAGCTCTGAGGGAGACGGGGAAATTCAGGGGCATGACCTAGAACTGAGTGTCTTGAAACTAAAGGAGACCATTCTTGGTGCCACCAAGGGCAGGGGACAGGGAGTTAAGACTCAGGACGACAAAGCCCAAGCCAGGTAACTGAGTACAGGTGAAGAACAGCAGCCTCTCCGAGGCATCCCGAGTCAGTCGGTCCTGCCTAAAAGATGGGAGACTCAAGGCTGGACGGAGGGATGATGGAAGGGCTTGGTCCTGACCAGCCACGACTGTGCCCAGCTCAGGAGACAAGTCCCCACGATGCCATGCCTGCTGCTGTCGTGCAGCTGCAGTGTATGACAGTGTGACAGTGGTCCCTGTGCAGGCAGGGCACGCGTGCTGCAGTAGGGAGGGGGAGAGGGAGGTTACGTCAGAGCCTGTGGTCGGCCGGGCAGGGCGCCGAAAGTGCAGGAGTGACGCTGAGCCCACGAGGGCAGCCCGAACTTCCCCGGTGCCCACAGCCCCAGCCACTTTCACCCAGAGGGAGCAGGGCTGTCTGGAAAGGGTCTTGGCCTTTGTTCCTGAGAAGCAGAGGGCAGGAGGCTCCTGCAGGGTGCCAAATGCAGGGTGCCAAATGCTGGCATGCACCCCGCCTCTCGGGTTTCAGACGTGTTACTCTTAACATGCATGCATCTAAAAACAGGTGTGCAGTGTGTGTGTATGTGTTGAAAATCCAACCATCCACAGAAGGTGTGGGCTCTTGTACAGACTTAATTCAGCGGGTGAGCGTTAGATTTCTACTGAGGAGCCCTGCCTAGCCCTTATCCCAAATGTGCTGGCTTTGGAACCATTATCTAGAAAGATTTTAGTTGTACAGTGTTTGTGTCATTTCTTCCCAGGGCCTGGGAACAGGGGGGTCGCTATGGCTAAACTAAAAAGGCAGCCCTAGGAAGACCTGCTTCCGCTCTCCCCTGAGAGTTCTGCGGTCTCAGGCCGGTGGTGCGGACTGCGGGGTACTGCGCTGCGGTGCTGGAAGCCACATGGCTGAGCAGGTTTGGGTCCCCAGTCTGGCAGACTGGAAACACGCTTGACTCATGTGCATTTGCCCAGGATTCTGATGAGCTGGTGAGCGGGGAGAAGGGGGTTGTAGCATGGCCAGACCTTGTTGCGGCTACTCCTCTCTCTCTCGCTCTCTCGCTCTCTCGCTCTCGCACGTGCTCTCTATCATGAGTAAGGTAAGTAAACACAAAAAAAGGAGTTCTGTAGCCTCTTCCTCTATCTTCCCAGAAACCGAAGTTAAATGCTTGGCAAGGAAGGTGCACTTTCATTGGCCAGAGACAGTTCTTTTTTTCTTTTTCTTTTTCTTTTTTCTTTTTCTTTTGAGAGTTTTTTTTTTTTGCTATAAGGCGTGTGCGTTCGCCAGAAAGACAGAGAGAGACAGAGAGACAGAAGGCGAGAAATCACCCCCCAGGGGGGATGGCCACGCCGCAGTCCCTTCTCCTCCATTCTCCTCTCGGGATCTTGGGCACACACGCACATGCGCCTGGTGTGAGTTTTAAGCCACCGGGTCCGGGACACGAACCACAGTCGACTACATGGGAGTCCAGCGACATAGCCATTACACTAACTGCTGGTCCCAGGCCAGAGACAGTTCTTACCTGTGTGCATCCGTGCAGGTAGGGAGCCGGGTAGCAGGCACGGCTGTTAGGAATGAGAACCTTGCAGAGAGCCTCCTCGGGCTGCCTGAATAGGAGCTGGTGAGCTCTGGAGGTCAGGGGGAGGGAATGTCTATGGGCGAGGTTATGGGAGGATGAGGGCACCTCACTGTCCCATTCCTGGGGCCAGCCTGAGCCAAAGCTTCCATTGGTCAAGGGCTTCCCTGAAGTGCCCTGCCGTGTACTGCCTCCTGGGCCCTGGTCCCCATACTTCTGTGCTTTGGGGAAGAAGGTGATTTGGCCGACTCCATCACTTGCTAGTGTTAGAGGCCATGTCCCGTGTGAGGCTGGCACCGGCTTCCCACCGATGGCTGTGCAGTGTGGTCGGGATGTGGCCCTGCCCTTGGAGGCCCTCCATCCAGGGAGGAGGGATACCGCCTGGTGAGATGCTGAAAGTCCTGACAGAGCAGAACGGAACCAAGAGCATGGGCGAGGGGATCGTTCCCTAGGACGGGGCTCTGGGGGCTACAGGGAAGAGGGGAGCTGTGCTGGGCCCCAAGGGTTGGCAGGAGAGATGGGCGTGGAAGTTCTGGGTGGAGGGCACAGCAGAGAGGACCTGGAGGCTCCACACTGCACCGCGTGTGTCGGGGAGCGGCAGGCCTCGTGGTCGGCCTCCTGCGTGGATGGTGGTGAGCGCTTAGAAACGAGGTGGACAAAGTGGGCGGAGGCCAGCTCATGGAGGCTCCTGAAGGCCATGCTCAAGGACAGAGGTTTTGCCATGTTGGCAACAGGGAGACCCCAGAAGCCCCTTTATTTATTTATTTATTTACTTACTTATTTTAAAAATTTGCATTTCCCATGAGAGAGAAAGAGACGCAGACATACATGTTGGCATCCCTAACAGGGTCTCCATGCATGATGTGTCCTCAGCAGCCTGAATCACAGGTACGCATGTGCACGCCCATGTACAGGGAGGCCTCAGGACTTGAACCTGGGACCTCGCAGTGTGGGCTCAACATCACAGAGCATGGTGTTACCTCTGTGCTTTCGGCAGGCCAGGAGCCTACTTTAAAACGTTGCTGTCACATCTTCAAAGAGGGGGGTGGGGGAAGACAAGAAGAGGCGGAGAAGTTCTCGGGGAAGAGAGACTGAGTCCAAGGTATTGGCGTTCTGATGGCAGAGCTCCAGGCGCCAGAGGGCAAGCGTTTTGGACATGGGAACCTGGGAGTGAGGGTGAGAAGGGGAGGGAGACAGGGCCCTCGGTGCATCCCTTTGGAGAGGGCCGAGGGGAGCATGGGCTGGGCCTGGGCCAGCCCTGGGCCACCCACTTGCAGGAGCCATGGAGAGGCCAACCTGATGAGGTCAGCGTGGCCACCCCAGCAGCCAGGGAAGGGCCATGTGCTGCGGTCAGTGCCCCGGGAAGCCTTTGTTGTGGCTGTGCCAGCAGCAGCCGGAGCCCATAATCAGCTCGTACTTGGGTCACCACAGAGCTGGTCGTTACCAAGAGCAGTCGTCATTAGGTGCTGTCATAAACCGCCCTGACGTTTCTGCCCAGACCTTGTTAGTGCCCAGGCGGGCAGCACATGCAGAGCCCCTGCAGCCGCCTGCGTCACCCACTGGCGATGCACTGGTTAGGGCCTGGGGGCTGCGGAGGCTCAGCTGGTGGGGGCTTCTCTGGAGGAGGAAGGCAGGAGAAGCTGCAGCTGTAATGGACAAGGTGGGAGGCATGCAGGTGGGGTGCATGTGTGATTTGCGTGTGTGTGTTTATGTGTGTGCATGAGTATGGGTAGGTGGGTAAGGTGTGAGTGTACATGCTGTGTACAATGGGCTTTGTGCATGTGTACATGCATATGTCTGTATGTGTATGGGTAGGTGTGTGAGGTATGTAGGTATACACGTGTACAGTGGGTGGTGCAGTGTGCTGTATGAATGTGCAGATTTGTGTGTGTGCACATGTGTGTATGGGTAAGTCTGAAGTATGGGTGTACATGTGTGCACATGTTTCTGCATGTGTATGGGTAGGTGTGTGAATGTGGAGGCACACACATGTACAGTCAGGTGGTGCAGTGGGCTGTGTGTATGAGCACGTGTGTGTGTGTATGGGTAGGTGTGTGAGGTGTGGGTGTAGATGCATAGATGCATATGTACAGCTGGGTGATACAGCAGGCTATATGCATGTGCACGTGTGTGTGTGTGTGTGTGGGAAGGTCTGTGAAGTGTGGGTGTAGGTGTGTGTGTGCAGCCGGGTGGTGTGGCGGGCCATGTGCATGTGCATATATGTGTGTGTGTATGGGAAGGTCTGTGAGGTGTGGGTGTAGACGTGTGTGCATCCCGGTGGTGCAGCAGGCTGTGTGCATGTGCACATGTGTGTGTGCATGTGTATGGGAAGATCTGTGGGGGGTGGGTGTAGACATGTGTGTGCAGCCTGGTGGTGCAGTGGGCCGTGTGCATGTGCATATGTGTGTGTGTGTGGATGGGAAGGTCTGTGAGGTGGTGTAGACATCTGCATGCAGTTGGTGGTGCAATGGGATGTGTGCATGTGCATGTGTGTGTGTGTGTGTGTGTGTGTGTGTAGAGCCATGGTGTGCTGCCTGCACAGCACCTGGGGCTGCCTCTTAGAGCTGGCCTGGCTTACCAGGTGCTCCGCCTGCACTGAGGCCCGAGCCACTTTCTCGAGCACTCCGAGCAGCCCTTTGTGAGCGTGTCGTGTGTGTCCCTGTCTCCGGAAGGCCTTCCAAGGAGCCCGGCAGGATGTCTGTGCTGCGACACCATGTGCAAGCCGAGGCTGTCTCTAGAAGGGTGGGAGCACGCCTACAGTCTTGCTATTTTGTTTATTACTTCGGATGCCGCATAGGCCAGTTGGTTTGGGTTGAGTGTTTGCAGCAAGTCCACTTAGAGCTGGCGCTTCTCCTTAGATTCCAGTGGTTAGCGGGGATTGTCATGGGGCATGGTGTAATCCGCAGAGTCTAAGATGTGTGCTGGAGAGAACGTGCCCAGCCCTAGCATCACACGGGCCAGAGTTCAGGGCTGGGTTCTACCACCTACCGTGTCAGCTGTGGCTCAGTTTATCCACCTATTTAAAAACAAACATGAAAACTTTTGTTCGGAGATAAAATATGACATGGTAGAAAATACCACAAAATTTGGATTTCTGGAATCTAGCTCCAGCACTGCTTAATAGCCTCATGACGTGGCCCAGTCAATGAAGTCTCCTTTAACTGTTCCTGTTTCCTTAAGCAAATTGCAGGGTCACCCTGGTTGGGCCCGGGGGCTCTTCCAGCTCTGCAGTTGTTTGGTTTTGTTCTGCAAAATCCCTGTAACTTGGTTTCTTGATATAGTATCTTGTTGGCACCCCTCCACTCCCCAGACGTGTCCACAGTGAACACTGGGCCGGGGAGAGAAGCCTGTGCCTACAGATGAGAAGTGAGTGGGTCACGTGGGCTGCAGAGCTGAGCTGGGGCTGGGCTGGGCTTGCAGGACCCTGCAGAGGCCAAGCATCGTCAGCATCTCAGGTCAGCGCCGTCTGCTGGGCCCACATGGTGCTCCACCTCCTGACCTCGGCCACCTCTTCTCGGGCCGCCTCTTACTTCGGGGCCTGTCTCTGGGCATCTCGTTCTACTCTGTGCTTGCCCATAACCCTGAGATGGGGGGGGGGGCATCTGCACTCCCTGGGGCAGAGAGCACTCCCGTGTTAACTGAAGGCTCTGAGGTCGAAAGCGCTGGGTAGAAGACCCTTGGGGAAGCTAGGCTTGAGACTGTGTGCCAGCCTAGTCCAGAGGGGACGGTGTTCCCCACAGGTGGACAGCCTATGGCCACCAGTCTTCACTGGTGCTTTTATGGACACTGACCGCGGTTCCTCTGACCGATGTGGGTGTGCTGGGTGAGGGGGTCGGTGGGTGCTGTCGAGGTAGGAGGTAGGAGGCCGACCGTGAGGTAGGAGGGAGTGAGCTCCAGGCCTAGTTCAGAGACCTCGTGAACTGGCTGGACACTTCCTGCTTCCGGGACCTGCAGTTCTCCCCAGACCCTTTCCTCCCAGGGTGTGGACAAACCTTTGTGCTTCCAATGCCCGCTTCTTAGGGTTCCAAGTGTCAGGAGGAAAATGAGTGAGGGGGTGGAGGCTACCTGGCCTGGCACAGGAGGGCGTCCCCAGAGCCTGGGGGAATGAGGCTGGTGCCAGGCCCCCCCGGCAAAGGATGGGCTGCCTCAGCAGGCTGCAGGTTCCCCCCACAGGAGCCCTACAAAGGCCAGTGGCTTTGCTCTAGCACCCGGGAGGCCGGCATTGGGCAGGAGGCTGGAAGGCCCACCCTGGAGGGCAGGTTCCACGGCTCTGAAGACCTGCTATTGCTCTGGGGAGGTGGTTTGGTGGCAGGGGGACCTCCTTTCTCTAAGGCGATTTTCCTGGGGAAGGTGCAAATAAATGGGGTCCCCAGCACATCAGGTCACCTGCAGTGGGCCAACCCCACCCGGGAAGTGTGTTCTGCCCAGTCCCTGGCCTCCTACATAGCGTCTGCAGACCCTGGTTGTGCAAGGGCAAGGTCTCTAGCATCCGAGGTGTCCTGCAGGTGGGCACCAGATAGCTCGGAGCCTCCCGGTGGTCATGGCTCTTGTGGCAAGCTCTGTGGTTGGCGGGAGGGGCCTGCAGTGGGAAATGAGGTCCAGGCCTGTGTCTCCCCCCATCCCTCAGACAAGCAGGGTCTGGCCCACCCTGACTCCCTGGCCTCTGGTGTCAGTTTCCTGGTGATTTGGGAAGAAGTCCTGTCGGCCTTCGCAGTGATTGTGATGGGGGGCTGAGGCCGGAGCCGCCCCTGCACTCCGTGCTCTTGCCAGGGAAACGTGTCCTGCTTGGAGCACAGGGAGAAGAAAGAGGAGACTGTCCTGAACCTCAGTAACTGCAGAGGCCGAGATCTCCAGGGCAGACAGGAGGGAGATGGGGACTAGGTGGCCAAGTGCGTGTGGTGAAAAGGCCTCTAAATTCAGGAGTGCTATTCTCTACAAAATTGTCTGGATCTTCCTCTTCTGGGAGTGGAATGAAGAATATCGTTTATGGTCACAGCTTCTCGGAAGACCATAGGGAAATGAATCAAAACACATAAACCGGAGTCGTTTTGGTCTCATTAGAGTGAAAAACTTTATTTGTACATCTTTGTTTCTCCTGAAGGCAGAGAGGTCAGGGAAATAAAATGAATGAATGTATAGTGTATCAGTAAGAACAGACATATATACATATATTTGTGTAAATAATTTAGTTTTAAATGTGTCATGTAACTGTGAAGAGGCTATAAATTCACATTGTATAAAATTAAAAATATCTAAGAGTACAGAGTTAAGGGGAATAGGTTGCCATCTTCAAAATGCTTTCCCAACTTGTATTTTTTAGGTTTGTGCCATAGGGTATGTGTGCTTGCTGGAGAGACAGACAGAGACAGAGAGAGTAAAGTGAGGAATCATCCCCCATGGGGAGGATGGCCACACCACCATCCCGTCTCCTCCATTCTCCTCTTGGGATTTTGGGCACACACGTACATGTACCCAGTGCGATTTTCAAGTTGCCAGATCCAGGACTTGAACAGCGGTTGACCATGTAGGAGTCCAGTGCCTTAATCACCATGCCAGATGTTGTCTCCCTCCCCCAGAACCACCACTTACATGGAGCCCACCGATGGTCCTGAGCTATGGAAGGTTTTATTATCTCTGTTTTTCAACGGAGGGAAATGGAGCTCAGAGAAGTGACTTGGCCAGAGTCTCACAGTAGAGCTGAGCGGTCCATCAGGACGAGGCAAACCAGCAAACCCTGCGTGTTCCCCGCGGCTGCCTGGCGACATCTGCTGAGAAGCAGCCATGCAGCGGCTTTGAATTTGGACTTGTGCTTGTTCCCTGGGGTTGTCTGACAGATGGCCACAAGCTGGGTGGCTTAGCCACAGAAACGTGTCCTCTTGCAGCCCAAGAGCCTGTAAGTCAAAGTCAGTGCAGGCGCTGGCCTTGTCATGGAGCCATTAAGTGCTGTACAGAGGAAGCCAGATCCCACATGGGTGACCAGTGTTCGAGTCCTGGCTCTGGCCCACTTGCACAGCATCTGGGTGCCTACATGCATGCCTGGGATCCTGATGGGATGGAGAATTGGAGGAAAAAGGGTTGAGTGTGACTAGGCCCTCCTGAGGATGCCTTTTCTTTCTCTTCTGCACGTGCACACAAGCTCTTCAGCATTTACAAACAAACCAACCGACAAGGCAGGGTTGGCTCCTCTCAGGGGCTCCAAGGAGAATTTATGCCAGGCCTCCCATCGTTCCTGGCTTCTAGTGGCTCCCAGCAACTGTCATCATTCCTTGGCTTGTAGCCCTGTCTTGTTTCTCTCTTTAAGAGCCTTTGTCCTATGTCTCTGTGTCCCCTTTCCTCCTCTCATAAGGACAGCATCCCACATGACCCTGTCTTACTTTAACTAGTTATATCTGCAACTGGCTCAATCTCCAATAAGGTGTCTTGAGGTCCCGGTGGATGTGAACTTGTGGGAACACTCTTCAGCCTGTCCCAGGGTTCTACAGCCAAATGACCTTGGATTTGGTCCCGGTGATGTCACTCACTGGCGGTGTCTTTTGGAAAATGATACACCCAAATCTGCCCAAATCTGCATGTCTTTTTTTTTTTTTTTTTTTTTTTTTTTTTTTTTTAAAGAGATTTTTGCTATAGGGTACTTGGTCTTGCTGAAGAGACAGAAAGAGTTAGAGAGACAAAGTGAGAAATCAACCCCTGGTGGGATGGCCACACCTCAATCCCTTCTCCTCCATTCTCCTCTTGGGATCTTGGGCACACAAGCACATGCGCGTGGCTTGAGTTTTAAGCTGCCGGGACCAGGACTTGAACCATGGTCAATTACATGGGAGTCCAGCGATGTAACCATTATGCCATCTGCTGGTCCCAAATCTGCTTGTCTTAAAAGGCAAGAGTAGTACTTACCTGTGTTGTGGCGAAGGTCAAGAAGACACTGCCTGGCACTTGATCTGGCCAGTGATGGCAGAGACTGGTGGCCACCGGAGGGTGACGAAGTTGCTCCTGTGCATTAAGAAGGCCGGCTTGGTAAGTGGAAGCTGCACGGTGACTCTTGGGAGGTGTCAGGCTGGACTGCCTCACTTGCGTGGTGGAGGGAATTCTAGACCCAGATGGCTCCTGAGGGGTGCTGAGTCACAGTATGGCGGGAGCCGGTGGCTGCTGGGAGACCAGTAGCAGCTAGAATGTAGCCGGGGGCTCTGCTGTTCGCTTCCGTGCACAGGAGTGTCAGTTTCTAACATCTGTGAACAGAGCCAAACAAAACCCAGCGCCCCGAGGCACACACTTCCACCCAGCCAGGGTGCAGGCTGTCTGCATGCAGCCTAGCCAGGAAGTAGATGCAGACCTGGGGCAGCCAGTGTCTATCCAGAGGGCCCTGCCCAGGAAGGGTGGAGGACCCCGTCAGGGTCCCGACACTGGACCCCTTCCAAGAGTCAGACGTTGGTGTCTACATGGGTATCTGAGGAGTTGCCCAGTATCTCACTCAGACTCTGCAGACCAAGGCTGTTCATCACTGGCCACTGGGCATGCCGTGTGCACCGGGCAGACGGGATCCAGAGGGCTGGCTTCCAGGTCCTCGTGAATGGTAGCGCATTCGGGGGCTGGAGAAAGTGCCCAGAATGTGGGCCGGGTGCCTGTTGCCGCTATGCTGTGCACCGTACCCGAATCTTTGCCCATGTTGGGGGCCTCCTCTGGGCTGCTTATTCCTCTGCTGGGGCCGTCTGGCTCATGGGTCAGCAGCCTCCAGTCATGGGGAAGTTTCATTTGCTTCTGTCTTTTTTGATCCCAATCCCACCCCTTCACCCTTCTTTTCCTTCCCTCCTCCCTTCCTTCCTTCTTTAAATTGCCAGAGGGTATGTATTCTCACCAGAGAGAGAGAGAGAGAGAGAGAGAGAGAGAGAGAGGAGAAAGCATCCCCGTGGGCATGGTCACATTGCAGTCCCTTCTCTATTTCTGCCTCCTGTTGGGATTTGGGCATGCACACGTGCCTGGCATGTTTTTAAGCTGCTGGGGCCAGGACTTGAACCACATGGTTGGCCATGTGGGATTCAGCCGCCTTAACCATGGGCTGGCCTGCTTCTCTTTTCAATAGTAGCTTTCCTGAAAAAGCAGGAAAGGAGTGCCAGGCTGAGCGCCTTTGCCTTTCCTGTACCGCTGGCTCCCCTTCGGCTCTCAGAGCTGCTGCACTTGTGGGTGAGGTTCTGGGTGGGCTGAGAGGAAGAAAAGCGACTCAGCGAGGGCCCGAGGACCTAGAGACCGACGTCTGGACATTCAGCTCAAGGCTGATCCTGCCCGGCCACCCCGGATGTGTGCCAGCAGGACTTGCCAGAGAGCAGGAACCCGAGGCTCAGATAAGGCCAGCTTTCAGACAAGACCGAGTGCAGATTCCCGCTCTCACTTCCTGGCTTCAGCCACGCCTGTCTCAGGCCAAGACAGATTTCACCTTGAGAGATCGGCGTTCTTCCCCATCCTGTGTGGTGTGCGTTGTCATCCAGCCAGATTCACGTATGTTTCTGGTGGGCTTTGCCAGGTGGGTGACGAGGGAACCACATGGGCCCTGTCACCCCTTTCCCGCCCCCTCCCCCGATCTTGTAGTGAAGCCAGGCACTGTGCATGTGATGGACAGGGCAGGTGTCATTGTGGGCCCAGGCTCAGGCTGGACGTGGTCACTGCCAGGGGCCAGGGGCGGGCAGGCGGCCAGGGCGACTACGTCTTCCATCCCTCCCTGGGGCTGACACAAAGCCTGGAGAGGCTGAAGGAAAGAAAGCAAATGCAAGTGCAGAACGCTGGAGAGAGGCAGGGTCGGACACGTGGACGGGTAAGGCCTCTCATCTGTGATGGGACCCTCAGGCCTGGGTGGGCTCTGGTCTTCAGAGATGAGCTTCCGTTTCTGCTTCAGAGAACCATGCGGTGGTTAGGGTGAGGGATTTCAGGCATGGGCTTCTCTTGGAGGGTTCTTAGCTTTGTATTGGGTCGTTGGGAAAGTCATGGTACATTTTTGAATAGAAAAATAACATGACTTCCCCGAAGGCCTAATCGGAGAATTCTATGATGAATCAGATGAGTGTTTTCCCCTCTGAATCCTTTACACCTAGAATGTCTGCAGAAGAAAAAAAGGGGCCTGTGGGGCTCGAGTATGGACCCTCCCTGACCCAGGCCCGGCAAGCAGCTTGCCGTGGTGGGGGGCCCCTGCCTCGCCCCCGCGCACCCCCACTCCTCCGTTCTGCATATGCAGCTCGCTGACCTCCATATCACTTGTTTGCTGAACTAGACCTCCCGGGACCAGACCCAGCAGTGCCATTGACCAGTTGTTCGAGGAACTTGCCCAAGCCTTCTGCCTCAGTTTCCTCATCTGGAAACTGGTTACAACCGGAGTGTCTACCTCAGAATTGTTGGAGGATTCCAGGAGTTCATACAAGGAGACTTCAAAAAGTCTGGAGAAATGCAGTTAAAGTCCTAATTTATCTTGGTGTGAAACAATTTTGAAATTCATGCATAGTTTTTTGCATAATACGGGTTTTCCACACACCTTTTGCAGAGCCCCCAAGTGTGCACAAGTGTGGCCTGATGCCTGGCCGGAGCACACCCTCCGTAGCTGTGAGCTGTCACTGCTGTCGGCCCTGAAGCCGAGGTTTGTGCAGAGAGACCCAGTTCACCCGTGAGCCATCAGCGCCAAGGCGGAGGCTGGGCTGCCCACGTCTTTCTACTCACTTGGCCGTCCCGCGAGTGCTTCGCTGAGCTCTGCCACGCGGTAGGCACTCACTACCTGAGCAGGGTGGCTGAGGCCTGGCTGAGGCCTGCAGGAGCTCACAGTGGGACAGGGACAGTTGAGCCCGTGTCAAGGTCTGGACCTGCCCAGACTGTCCTTACTAGCTTCAGCCTGAGCGTCTGTGGGCTTGGGGGGCCACCTGGGCCTCTAGGTTTAAACATCACCCAAGAAAGTCCTTTCCATGTGCCATTGAGAATAGCCAAGGTGACAGATCAGAAAGGCCTACCGGTCCCCACCCGGTGGTTCTCTTGTAGTCCCTTGACCAGCGGCAGTAGCAGCAGCAGTGTCGGATGTGAGAAATGCAGATTCTTGCCATGTTCTCCCCCACCCCCCAACTACTGAACCCGAAACTTGGGGTGGAACTCAGTGCTCTGCTTTTACCAAGTCCTCAGGGCGTTCGTGGATGATGGTCACATTGGAGAATTCCCAAGCACCCCGCAGAGGCAGGGACAGCCCCTAGGCCTCCCATCCATTGGTTCCGAAGCCTGTTCCCCTACGCCCCATCTTTTCCCTTCCAAGAGGCGTGCTGTGCTCCAGCTTGCCATTCGGGTGCACACCAGGGTGGAGTGGGGGACGAATGGCAGACCAGCGACCCCGTGCTGGGAAAGCTGTTTGCCTTGGCAAGTCGGCCGCACTTGGAGCCAAGATTCAGTCAATCCTCATGATTGACTTTATTTCCGTCATTCTCTTTGCCTCGGCCTCCTGCCTGGGGGGGCAGGGGCTGGCGGGTGGCAGTCTCGAAGGTGCCACCAGGAAGGGGAAGGGCCGGAGCTCTTTATCATACGCGGAGGCCGCTGGCGCAGTCTTCCCAGATAAACCACACCAGGCAGCCCTTCACTTCGAGTGAGGTTTTCATTTTGCACCATTAGCCGAAATCAGGGGGGACTTAACACATCCATGAAATCAAGCAATTAGGCGGCAGGATCTGGGAGGCTGACATCCACATTGCTGGTGTGAGCACACGTGGGCGTGCACGTGAATGTCGCGAGGGCCTCGTAAAGTCCCCAACTGCTCTGCTGCCTGACAGCCTCCCCAAGGTGTCTGCGATCCAGGATGGAAGACAACTTCAATGAAACAGTTTCTCCCAAATGAGTCATTCGGGAACATTCTCTACATCTGCTGTTTTTCGTAGATGAGAGAAAAGGAAAGCTGCTTTTAATCTCTTTTTAGGGGGTTTTGTTTTTGCTTTATTTTAAAAATAATGTGTGTCCCGCAGTCGGTACATGCATGTAAGTCTGCGGCGTGTGGTTTGTGGTTGGGGAGGGAGTCTGAGTTATTGTGACAAAGCGCAAGCTCCTTTCTTTGCTAAACGAATTAATGATGCCAGACACCGGCTCCTGCTGGGAACAGAGAGGTCCGCTAAGCTGCCATGCCAGGCCTTTGTCGGCGGGCTCATTTGGGCCCTAATGCCTCAAAGCCAGCTCTGCACGGTGCCCCTGCCGCTGCCGACTGTTGGAAAGAGGCTGCGGTTTCTCACAGCCAACGGCCCGGACTCAGCGCTGGTAACAGGCTCAGCTGCGCAGTAGGGTATGGAGGTGGTGCTTTCTGCCCTGGGCCTTGGGGTCACACATCCAGGAAACCGAGGAACAGGGACCGTCCAACAGAAGGACACTCCATGGGAGAGCAGGGTGCAGGCATTGGGGTGTGCATTTCTGGGCCCTCTGGTCCGGGGGGCTGGTGGGAGCTGGCTGGTGCCAGGCCACTGGGTAGCGAGTTTTCCAGTCTCTGTTCAGTGACTTGCTTACCGCCTGTTCCTCAGATCATCTCTGGAACCAGCCCTCTCTGAGACAGAAAGCAATTTAGGGGAAGAGCACGGCTCCTGGGAATCAGGGTGTGTGCTCTGGTGTCCGCTCCTGGATGGCTTTTCCTTCATACCTCTTGGAGAGGATGCCGCCAAGGGCTTGCTCAGTTGTCCCAGAATCTGCCAGGATCCTGTTCATCCCCCCTTGTTCCGCTTCCTGGGAGAACTGAGAACAACAGAGAGCTCCCGGAGAGGTTCTGTCCCAGCTGCAATTGCTTTATTTCTGAGTGTCGGTGGAACTAGGTTTAATGTCCCTGCCAGTTCAGTGTCATTAGATAGTCCACCTTCTAACTTAAATGATCTTTCAGCTGAAAAATGTTGGTCATTTATTTACTAGCTCAGTAAGCTGCCTCTCCTCTCCCCTGCAAAATAACTGGTCCAAAAAGCAGCATTCTTACTCAACCAAAACCCTTAAGAACCCCCTCCGGAAGCCCAGGGGCTCTAGTGAAATAGAAAGTGGAGGGACTGGGAATGGGATCTCTGTGCGTGCTTTATGAGCTCGCATTCCGTGGTGTGTTGAAGTGGTATATATACTTGGTTCTTTATTAGACAGAAGCTTTTACATTTTTTGCTTCAAAATAAATACAGTTTAAAAAAATCCAATAGGCAATTAACCAAAATTTGCAGTCATGCATGAGGCAAGGCAATTCCCACGCGAGGTCATGAATTTCAACTACTGCAGCTGTTTCTTCTGATGCTTATGGTAGCAAACCGGAGCTGTCGGTGGACATAGAGAAAGTCGTGGCAAAGTAAGTAGGAAAAGATTTAGTTTGAGCCGGGGTTAGGGTGATAGGACACCACAGTGCCAAGTTGCCCCAGCTAGTATGTGCTGGAGTCTTACGGATTTCAGGATGATTTTAAAGGCAGAGGGCACACATGCGGGAAGGGAGGAGCGGAGTCTCCTGCAGGGGAGATCAGCTCAATTCTGTGACGGAGAGCAGGCTGCCCTCATGGCCATCCTCTGTCTGGAAGGTGCAGGAGAAATGTATTCGAGCAATAAAGCTGCTCAGAGAACAGACTCCAACGAGTCTGGGGAGCATCTTGAGCTAGTTCAGGTGAACATTCCTAAGAAAGCCACACAAGTTTTATTTTCTTCCAGTATCAACTCAAGTAGACTGGCATCTCCTATTTTCAGGGATGGGGTGGGGGTCCTATTTTGAGATCTTTTGGCTTCCTTAAAGTTTGATGATACGAGATTTGATCTAGTGTCTCGGGCTTAGAACAGGTGTTTAATTCAAGACAATGGTTTCCTGTAATTTTTATGTCACAGAGCCAATAAATGCATGTAATTTGGTACCTTAATTTTAAAAAATTTGTTAGAGGGTGTGTGCATTTGCCAGAGACAGAGAGTGAGAGCGAGAGCGAGAGCGAGAGCGAGAGAGAGAGAGAGAGAGAGAAGGAGAGAGAGAGAAAGTGAGAAAGCACCCTCTAGGGGGGATGGCCATACCGAAATCCTTTCTCCATCTCTCTCTCAGGATTTTGGGCATGCACTCATGCACATGTGCCCAGCAGATTCTTAAAGCTGCTAGGTCTGGGATTCAAACCATGTGGTTGGCCATGTGGGATCTTGTCACCCCAGCATGCTGCCAGCAGGCCCCTGATTGCTTTCTTTTAAAAATTTATTTAATTTAATTTATTATTATTATTATTATTATTATTTAAGTTTGCTATAGGGCATGTGCACTCACGAGAGAGAGAGAGAGAGAGTGAAGAGAGAGAGAGAGAGAGAGAGAGAGAGAGAGAGAAGTGAGAAAGCAAGTTACCAGGTCCAGGACTCAAACCACAGTCAGCCATGTGGGAGTCCAACACCTTAACCACCATGTTGGCCCTAGGCCCCTGATTTTTTTATTTTAATGTTTAGACATTATGTATTGATTTGTTAGTGAAGTCAAAGATTTATCTCTTATACTATCTTTCTAACATAGTTCTATCACATTTTGGTTGATAGTCCATGTTTAATTATTTTTGGAGTTACGTAAACATTATTTGCAGTGGAGCCATGTAGGGTACTGTATTTATATTTCCTTTCTTCTTCTTTTTTAATCTTTTTTTTCCAAGTCAGCGGGGCCAATGCCTGGAATCATACAGTTGGCCATGTGGATCCAGCCACCTTAACCACCTTGCCACCGCTGGCCCTGGTATTCCCTTTCTTTTACACTCTTTGTTTTTCCTTGAGATAGTATTTGCTTCATTTTATTTGCCCACTTGCTTATGCTTATGATGTAAATTCAGCCCCAGATTTCTGGCAGATGTACATCAGCTAATCGGCCCAAGTCCTCATCCTTCCTGTTTCAGTTTGATTGAGTTTAGGTCTGCTGTACCCAACCATTTTTAAAACCTTTTATTACCTGAACATACCTTTATTCTCCTCTTACCTGATGATTGATAGTTTGGCTCAGTATCAAATTTAGGCTTTTCTTTATTTATTTTTAAAGTTTTTGCCAGAGAGTGAGAGAGAGAGAGAGGAAAGTGAGAAATTCCCCCTTAGAGGGGATGGCCATGCCACTGTCCCTTCTCCTCCATTCTCCTCCTGGGATTTTGGGCGCACATGCACATGCACCCAACATGATTTTCAAGCTGCCAGGTCCAGAACTCGAACTATAATCTGCCATGTAGGAGTCCAGCACCTTAACCACTACACCACCTGCTGGCCCCCAAATGTAGGAATTTTAGAGCCATTGGTTTATCATCTCCCAGCTTCTAAAACTGCTGTTGAAAAATCCGGTGCCATTCTGATGCCCGATCCTTCGTATTAGATGTACGGAAGCTCCTCTACTAACGAAGAGATTATCTCCTGACAGGCGCATTGTAAAGTCAGAGACCTCCAGGCCGAACCAGTGGAAGCCGGGGACCATCTTGGAGGCTGTTCTTGTTCTCAGAAAGATTGAAAAGCTTTTTATAACCCTGATGTTCCTCAGTGTCATGATTCGCTGATCCGGGAACTGTTTAATCTGAGAAGTCATGGTCTTCGTTTCTGGAAAGTTTTCTTGTATTATTTCTTTGGTGTTTTCTGCCATTTGTTTTCTTGGTTTTCTAGATGTTGAAACTCTTAGGATGATACTTACCTTTCTTTCTGGCATTTTCTGTCTCTTCCACATTTTATTCAGCTTCTCAGGAACATTTCTTCAACCTTATCTTAAAGCACATGTATTCTTTATTTCTTCTCTTTTTAAATGTTTTTTTTTTTTTTCTTCTGAGAGAGAGACAGACAGACAGCATCTCTGACAGGATCTGATGCCACTCTCCACCTCCACCCCCACCCCCAGCTCCGGCTCAGTGTACCCAAGGAGGCATCTGGGCTTGAACCATGAACCTTCTCATGTAAGATTGCCTCACAGGTCAATAAATGAATAATTCCTGTAAGAGGTTATTTATTTTCAGGTTGCTGAGAAAGACCCAGAGAGCCCCTACTTCCAGCCTCAAGTTGGGGTTCCCAAAGGTTCTGGGTATTGTTCTAGCACCGCACCACTGGGCTCTAGTTCGCTTACATGTACATTCCTAAATGCTCTATCTTGTTCTCTGGCCAGTGTTAGAAACAGCTTTCTGTTTTTGTTGTATGAATCCAGTATAGCTTAGCTAATATCATTTACATTTTCTGCTTTTGCTCTCTGCATTTCTGTTCTCTCTGCTTTCTTCTTTTCCTGGGGAGGGGATGTGTTGGTCTCTCGCTCACGCTGAGAGGCTCTCCTTAATTGCCTGCAATTCTGGCTGTACATTTGAATTTCAGAGTGAGTTGTGGAATTGGAAGCTCCTTGTGCATATGCTGGGCCCGTGATCCATGGGGTCTTATTTTAGAGTTTTGTTGGGGGGTTCCTAAGAGTTGTCTTTAGAGCAACTAGTTTCTCTAAAGAGAAATCATCGCTTCCTCTGACTGGAGGTGTTGGCGCAGGCTCTAAGACCGAGGGGCTCACCGTTCCTGTGTGACTTGTCTTAACCCTCTGCTGTCCGTGCAGCGCCTCCCCACTGTCCGTGTGTTTGCTGCACCCCAGCCCACAGTCTGCCTTCTTCAAACCTCCTGGCAGCTGCTGGAGCTGGCGACGGCAGTCCTGGACTCAGGGCCCAGGGCCTGGCTCTGAGCACCCCTGTCACACTTTATTCCAGCCTGTCACTGAACGCAGCTTTGTGGTGAGTTCGAGGGCACCTGTGCCCCGGTCGTGTGGGGTGGGTCCGCTTGCTTCTTCCTGGCATTGCCCTCTGTAAGCTGCCACATTTTCGCTCTTCTTCCCTCTGTCAAGCCAGGTTCCACCATCCGTTTGCTTTCCCGTATACAGATGTCACTGACGTGCTCTTATTCCCGTCACCCTTTCCTTGTGTGTGTACAACTTTCTATTTTAACAATAATTTTAAACTGACGTCAAGAAGGGGTGGAAGTAATTGTGTGGCTCAGTCTCGTGTGTGGCTGGAAGTGGCCAGTGGTGACATCACCAGCGTTGTTCTAGCAACTTGGCAGCTGTCTGTGGGGTAGACCATTTGTGTGGCTAGATGGTCTCTCTCTGCCTCCCGGTGGCTTCAGCTCTCTGGAATTCCCTCTTGCTCCTTCAGGTCCTGGTACTGTGTGATGCCCTAATTGCCAAGTTGAGTGATCTGGCAGGCTTATCCTGAACTCTTCGGCATTTGGGGTCCTCCGCTGGGAACACCTCCCTCTGGACTGCCTGGTCTTCCCTGGGTGCCTCTGACCACTCTTCCCGTAACATTTTGTTCTCACCCCAGCGAAGGGGCGCCCTGAGTTCCTCTTTTCTCTGAAC
Organism: Tupaia tana; assembly: GCA_026018925.1. Lineage (NCBI taxonomy): Eukaryota > Metazoa > Chordata > Mammalia > Scandentia > Tupaiidae > Tupaia > Tupaia tana. The sequence continues at coordinate 191,065,469 of JAKSZU010000002.1, forward strand.
TTTGCCCTTCATTGCGACTATTACCTGAGGTCACATGTTTCTGAGTCCAAGTCCTAACTTGGTCCTGTTCCCACCTTCCCTGGGAGACCCCACTTGGATTCCCATGGCAATTCCACATTATAGGTTGTGTCAGTGATTGTCCCTGGGCCAATGGCTGTCCCACACCCAAGCACCGTGTCCAAGTGACTAGGGCATAGAGACAGGGACACCAGGAGGACCACATGGATCATTATGACTTCTGATTCTCATTTCAGCTGCAGCCACGTAGCCAAGTTCTGCGGGGAAGCTACTTGGAAAGCATAATTTGGAAACAAAACACATAGTTCGGGTGACTGAAAGTGGCATGAGACTTGAATGGTCTGCTCAACTGGAAGGGATTATTTAAGGTTGTTGAGAAAGACCCAGAAAGCTCCTAATTTCGGCCTCAGGTTGGGAGTTCCCAAAGTCCCTGGGTATCTGAATTCTTGTTGAAGGTGGGAATAATGGCCTACCCTTGGAGGATGTTAAAAAACAAGGAAGATATTTTTGTTTTTGTGTTTAGTTTTAGTTCAGGGTCCAGCTGATGCAGGTGCTGAGGTTGAGGGCCCGAGAAGGAGTCACTTTAGCTGTACCCTCCAGCATGAGCAGGCCATGTGCTGGAGGCACGCAGAGTGGAGAGGGTGCTGGAGATGACCTTTGCTGCGCCCCAGTATTGCCCAGCGTGGGCCCTCAGAGTGGGAATCCTGCCGGGGTCTCCATCAGACACTGCTCTACACTTTACAGATGGAAAACTAACCAGATTTCGAGGTCACATGGTTAGAACCCAGGACTCTGTCCAGCGATAGCCCTGGCTGGTGCCTCACAGGGCCCCTCCCTGTACACCACCACCACCACTGGCATCACACACTTAGCCTGGGGGCAGAATCCCTGGGCGGGCGTGGTCAGCATGGTGGGGCAGGGGGAGGTGGTCTCTCCCAGGCCACTTCTAGGCCAGCATCCAGCCCTGCCCAAGGCCTGTGGGTGTGGCATGGTGGGGGCTGTACACACGTCCACAGGGCACTGGAGAATTGAGCGTGGATAGCTAATCTCCTATCCAAACATTGTGGGTAATCTGCACCCCTAAAATAAACCCTTGAAAGATGGAAAGATGTTAGTAATTTCTGGCCATATGTGTCGTCTTCCCTGCTCTCCCCACCTCACGAGAGAAAGTGAGCCAAGTGGCAAGGAAGAGCCTAATGCATAACACGTTTCCATCATTTGATTTCCCCTCTCTCCTCGCTGTTCCCCCACCTATGTAAACCAAATTCCTTTACACGGTCATGGCAAAGGAACATTAATTTTTGATTTGGGTTGTGATTAAAAGCGATGCAATCAGAAGACTGAAATAGTTTCCACTGAAGCAATATCGGTTTCTAGTAAGTCATGGATGTACAAGGGAGCTTGGTCTTTGGAGTTAGGTTTAAGTTCTAATCCTGATTCTGTCTCTTACCGTCTGTGGCCTCACGCTGGCATGGCTTAGTCTGAGCCCTCCTCGATCATAGTAAAATAATAGCAGTGCCCCTCTAACGTGGTTACTGTGATCATTCAAGAAGGAGCCACGATAGCGCTCCTCTCTGTGCTTCTGTGTGGAGCCCAGCACGAGGCGAGCTCTCATTACTTACCTTGTCAGTGGGAAATGTATGATCCTCTCCGCGGGACACGCCTGGTCATTCCTATTGCAGCGCTCAGTTCTGGGCCCTTCGGGAAGTAGCTAGCAGCCTAGGTTACTTCTTGGTGGGTCTGGGGAGAGGAGCAGAATTGCTCTTACTGCTTTGCTGCCGTGCAGTCCTGCAGTCCTCTGCAGCCTCTCCCCGTATGTGGTTTCTCTGCCTCCTCCTGGCTTTGTTCTACGGAGGGTGGGAGACATGGATGGAGACTTGACCCTGCCTAGGCCTGAGCGGTGGGGCCTCGCTCAATGCCCCTGAGAACTTTTCTCATTTACGAGCTGCAGGTGGAGCTGATAGCCTTTCCTTCGAGAACCACAGGGTGAGGATGGTTAGCCAACATGAAGGCTGAGCCAGGTGCCAGGTGGGGCCTGTTTGGGCATGTTGGGGTGAGGCCTTGGGGTGCTCCTTGTGCTCCCACCTGTTGCTCCCCGCTGGGCAGTGGCTAGTTTAGCTGGGGAAAACGTTTGAAGAATAGGGTCACTGAGTTGTGCACAGCCCACTGCTGTGTGCAGGAAGCTTGGGCAGTGGGCCTCGGCCAGTGCTCTGCTCCCTGTGCCCTCTGCTCCCTGTACCCTCTGCTCCCAGTGCCCTCTGCTCCCTGTGCCCTCTGCTCCCTGGTGCCCTCTGCTCCCTGTGCCCTCTGCTCCCTGTTGCCCTCTGCTCCCTGTGCCCTCTGCTCCCTGGTGCCCTCTGCTCCCTGGTGCCCTCTGCTCCCGGTGCCCTCTGCTCCCTGGTGCCCTCTGCTCCCGGTGCCCTCTGCTCCCTGCTGCCCTCTGCTCCCTGGTGCCCTCTGCTCCCTGTGCCCTCTGCTCCCTGGTGCCCTCTGCTCCCTGGTGCCCTCTGCTCCCTGTGCCCTCTGCTCCCTGGTGCCCTCTGCTCCCTGGTGCCCTCTGCTCCCTGGTGCCCTCTGCTCTCTGTGCCCTCTGCTCCCTGGTGCCCTCTGCTCCCTGGTATGTGGTCCTGACCCATAGGCCCCTGGGCTCAGGTTTTTCTCAGCTCCGAGGTTAAGTAGGCTTCAGGGGCTGCACCTCCTTTCATAAGAAAAGCCGTGGGCAAATACTTAATTTGCCAACTACATTCAGTAATGACTTGGTCCTGGGATTTTTTCCCTCTTTCGAGATAGCCAGGGGATGCTTTTCTAATCAAATGAATGTTAAATCGTGAAGCCATCCAAATGCCATGTTTCCTTTGCCAGCACATTCTCTTCCAGTCAGAAGGAACGCTGACCGTTTCGTAAGTGAAGTCCCCTAGGCATGTAGGTGAAAGCCGGAAGCACGTCTAGCCCTCCTCCCTTGTGTTCTTGGTTCATTTAACCAGTACACTTAGGTTTGGGGCTCACTTTAGAGAAGTTTAGAATCAGAGTCAGCAGGTTGCATGGCGATCGCAAGGGCACTTTCAGACGTGGGGTTAAGCTGAGGGTTAGTGACTCTGGGCAAGTCAGCTTAACCCCTGAAGCCCCAGTTTCCTCATCATCTGTTAGATGGGGAAAGTAATGGCACCGTGGCCATGGCGCTGTGAGGACTGATCGAGGAAATGTGTGGAAATGCTTAGCCCACTCCCTGGCGTACCTCAGCCTGAGGTAGCTACTGTTACGTAGTTCAGATTCAAGACGGGGCACCGCGTGGTGAGAGCAATTGTATGCATGTCTGTGTCTGTACCTTCTTAAACCCAGAGCACCCAATCAGGGGGCGCCTCCCTGAGCCTCATCTCCTCCCAAAGGCCCCGTCTCTCAACAACGAAAGTCAGATGAAGTCTCCACCCTCTTAGCCCTGTCACGGTGGCAGTTAAGTTTCCAACACATGGACTTTGAGGGACACGTTCAAACCAGAGCAGAGGTTGGTTGATTAGTGGGGGCCGAACGGGAGCAGTACCTGTGGTGCAGCCTCTGGAGACCTAGCTACAGGGAACTGCTTTCTCCCATGCTGAAATGGCCGTTGGTGAAGCACTGAGGTGACAGCTGCGCTCGCTGAGGGCACACAGGCTCTGTCTGTCTTATCTACAGGGCCAGCTCTCAAGGAATTGTGGGTCCTTGAGATGCTAAAAAACTAAACCAGTAACTCTCACAAAGACCAAAAAACTTAGGATAAGTTTTTCTTTCAATGCTAAGATATCAAATTGGACGATATGACCCCCTTCTTCTTTTAAAAGAATTATTTTATTTAACTTTTTTATTATTTATTTCACTTATTTATTTTGATTTGACCAGAGAGGGACAGATTGAGAGAGAGAAAGTGAGAAAGCAAGCCGCCAGGTCTGGGACTCAAACCACGGTTGGCCATGTGGGAGTCCAGTGTCTTTACCCACTATGCCACCTGCAGGCCCCTCTTACATTTAAAGAGAGATCTTTGTTATAGGGTGCATGCACTTGCCAGAGAGACAGAGGGAAGGTGAGAAATCCTGCCCCAGGGGGTTGGCCACACCGCAATCCCTTCTCCATTTTCCTATCAGGATTGTGGGCATGTGTGCATATGTGCTTGGTGTGAGTTTCAAGCCAGTGGGTCTGGTACTCAAACCGTGATCAGCCATGTGGAAGTCCAGTGCATTAACCACTACACCACCTGCTGCCCCCAACCCTTCTTAAAGTATTGTATGTTATTCGGGGTTGCTAAATTTAAAGAGGAGAGAGAGAAAGAGGACTTGGTTCTGCAAATGTGTTTAGACCCCCATGGTGCCCTGTGGCAGTATGGAGAAGCCACTGGGCACCACAAAACTAGGGAGCGGGCTGGTGTGGCGTGAATACCTGAGACCTTGGTTCCTATTTACAAGGGGACTTCAAAAAGTTTGTGAAAAAATGGAATTAAAGTGCATGTTTAGTTTAATGCAAAAAAAAATTTTTAATGCAGTTTTCAATAAGATGCACTTTGCAGGAGCTTTCGGAAGACCCTGTGTGTAAAGCCACCTCGGTCTCCCATCTGCTCTCTGCCCTGCGCGGTGACTGTCAAATGAAGAGCTGTGTGGTAACAGGCTTTTTCTCCTCCACCCCCTTCTCCCTTTTCCTCTTGTGTCCGCACCATCTCTAGCTCTGAGGATGAAAATAAAAGAAGTGAAGAAAGAAAATGGGGACAAAAAGATTGTCCCCAAGAAAAAGAAGCCCCTAAAGTTGGGGCCCATCAAGAAGAAGGAGCTGAAGAAGCTCGTCCTGTTCCTGAAGAACGGGGCGGACTGCCCCTGCCACCAGCTGGACAACCTCAGCCACCAGTTCCTCATCATGGGCCGCAAGGTGAAGAGCCAGTACTTGCTGACGGCCATCCATAAGTGGGACAAGAGGAACAAGGAGTTCAAGAACTTCATGAAGAAGATGAAGAACCACGAATGCCCCACTTTTCAATCGGTCTTCAAGTGATTCTCACAGCGGCGGGTTGGGATGAGGGGTGGGGAAGGGCGGGCACCCCGGCACCAGGCAGGGGGCTCCCCACGCTGCTCCTGGTGGTAGTGACCTTGTAATCCAGCCGGCTTTGTTCCTGCAGCACCCCACCCCCTTCCCTCCGTAGCCACGTCCAGGTAAGGAAAGGGCATGTAGATTAGGAAGGCTCTGAATGTCACAGCGTGGACCCGCTGTCACTGCACGCCAGGTACAAATCATTGCAACCAGAGACAGTGACTCCGAAAGATACACATTGCCAATGAAAATAGGGGGTTGGGTAGAAGAGGTGAGAGGCAGCAGCAAAAACTACATTCTGCAACTTCCTTCATGTCGTTAGAGATTGCTTGTGGTCGGCTCGTCTCTGCCTTTGGGACTGGAAGGTTCTAACGCTGGGTAAGTCGCACTGCTTTCAGTTCCCGAGCAGTTTCTCTTTCTGTCTGCTTTACACAGAAACAGCCATCCTATGCTTAGGATTTAAGGTCAGCTCCAAAAGTGATAGATGCAGACAAGAAGAGGCAAGCCCAGCCTTGGTGGCACAACGGGGACTCAAAGGGAGGGCCCTGCCTGCCTGCCCTCTGCTTTCCATGCCACTGACTTCCGCTAAGGCCCTGCCCGTCTCAGATGCCACGTCAGTGGGGTTCACTCCACACAGTGCATGGTCTCCCCTCCAGACATGTGGAGGGGTGGCACGTGGCTGCCCTTGTGTCAGGAGAGGGCCAGCACCATGGGCATGAAGGAGAGGAGGATTTTCAGATGGAGAAGGCAGTGGTTAGTGGTTTCCAAAAAACATAGTTAAAGATGAAAAAAAAAAAACAAAACAAAAAACAGAACAGTCCAGCAAATTGCTAGCCGGGGTGAAGAGCTTAGTGTCCTGACTTCATCCAGTTATTTGTTTCCCATTTTTAAAGAACAACAAACAGCAACAACAACAAAACCCCACTTATTCTTTAAGGTTTTTAAAAAATGTCTACATTGAGTGTAGGGTGCGCTAAAGGTCCTGGCGTGCATTTGAGGCTATTTTCTCCAAGTCGGCGCTCATCGGCGTTTGTGGCGGAGATGGGGTCACCTGGTGGCATAGCTCTGGGTCCTTCCTAAGCAGTTTGGAACCTAGCAGAACACGAACAAGATCACAGGCCTTCCCATTCTTCTCTGTGAAGAAACTGATTCCTTTCAACTGGATTACTTACAGATCAAGGACGTTTGGGACAGCCTGCCTGCCTGTGCCCCTGAACTTCTACTCTCTTGTGTTTCCACTTCTGCGGAGGGCATGTTGATAGTGTCACCCTCCCAGGAGAGGGTTTCAAAAGCAAAGCATCTCTGCAGTATTGCCCAAAGTACCCTAAGACGTGCCTAGAGGCCCTGATGTTTAATAAGTGCTGTACATAAGTTCACTTAGGTGACGTCACTCTTGTCCCAGGTATAGGAAGTAGTTATAAAAACTTAATATTCATTTCTTCCCCAAAGCCCGATTTCTTAATTCTCTGTTACACCTCGGGGACCTCAGTGATTGTCCTCCTGGGTGAATGGATGCTGCAGTGAGGCTGTCAGGTGTCACCCCAGTGGCCCTGGACAGACATGGGAAGAGTGGAAGATTCTATGCACTTCAGAAGACTCCAGTCTGCACATCAGCCTACCAGCTTAGTTCCCCACCTGACGTAATTAACCTCTCACAATTAGTCATCCCATCGTTCCAACACGTTTTCTTTCGGTTCTCTCTGACCTTGAAGCATAAAGTGTCTGGGGCCCTAACTGACCTGCCTGTCATCCCGGAGGATGTAGAGATGTGTATATATATTAGCTGATTAGAAATGATCTGCTCGCCTGTCGTCTCATGGAAAAGCAGAGCCATTTCACCAGCGCGTGGTTCTGGGTCCCGGTGTTGGCTGATTTGTTCTCAAGTCCAGTATCTGCTCAGCTTGTCCAAGTGCCCCGTGCACCAATGACCTCTCCCCAGGCTGGGGCCTTAGCCGTTTCTGCAGGGAGGATGGAAGCCAGGTGCTGGGGCCGTGCTGGGGGTTCTCAGGTAAGAAGCGACTTTGCAGAAAGAATGCAGACTACATTGGAAGCGGGAATTGCAGCTGCAGACTCTAGCGTGGCTTCAGAGTCCCTGGCTTTGAGTTCTCTGTGCTTTGATGAAGACTACATACACCCTGCCCCATCTTGATCACTTCGGCAATTTCAGGATGAAAAGGGAGGCTGGCTGTCCACGGCCCCGCCCCAAAAGCTGCATTGTCATCGACCTTTGTTTCAGCAAAGGACGGATCAAAACCAGCATGATCAAAACCAGCATGTGGGCTCCTGGCCTTAGTCATTGGTTTGCAAAAGAGGAGGTCCAGGGTGAAGGTGGATTTGTAGAGCTTTAACATAATCATTGCAGAGGGCCCTGGGAGGCTGTTGGCGGAACTCAGCTAAATTTTTGAAGAATATTAGTAATTATTTTAGAATGGAGACAGAGTCCAAGAACACTATATTTTTAAAATATCCTGTGTCACACTTGGTTCTTGGTGTCTACTGATTAGCACCAAGATCCCCCCAAGGCAGAATCCAATCAGAGCTCTGGTTTTCGTTTGGATCTGTAAATGACAGAAACCCCATTTCCCCAGCCTAGAATCTGTTTTCCTCATCAGAGTCCCAGCGACTCCGTGCTGTGTTGCAGCCTCAGAGATGCGGCGGGCTCAGATGGTCTGTGTTAAGATGAATGCCACCGGCAACTTCGCGGGAGCAGTGTCCCGCAGTCCTGCCCTGCCTCCCGCAGATGCACAGGACATGGGTGACAGCCCCCTTTGAGCTAGTCCCTTGCCGTAGCTCTCCTCCGTTAGAGTCCAGATCTTTCACAAACGCTTTGAATACTGTGAAAATGTTTTACATTCCATGTCATTTGTGTTGTTTTTTTAACTGCCTCTTACCAGATGTTTTGATGTTATCGCTTATGTTAATAGTAATTCCTGTACGAGTTCATTTTATTTTCATGCTTTTCCTGCCATGTATCAATATTCACTTGACTAAAATCACTCAATTAATCAACGATCATGTGAGTTGTGACTTTTTTCTAACCCCAGTCGTGCACCACTCACCCTTCCCTCTCCACACACGCGCTCTCTTGAGCTTTCTCGCGGACGTTGTTCGATCCCCGTGCAGTAGCTTTCAGGCAGGAACTGGGTGTGAGTGGCTGCAGGAGCCGCCATCCGCTCCTGGGAACAACTTCCAGGAGTGTTTCTCCAGGCTGTGTGCATTTCAGCTCAGAGAGAAGGTTCCAAACGTGCTCTGAAACCGGCCGTTTCAGCCCTGCCCACGTTCATTTCCATGTTTCGACTGCAGATGTTCTTCCTCCTCCGGCTCGACTCCGAGTCATGACCAACCAGGGCCCAGCTGTGCACAGTGGGAACACGAGTGCCCTGCAAGGCTGGAAGCCTAAGGCTGCCTGTGGGTTCTGATCCCTAGGTCAGCCTGAAAAACACACCAGATGTCCGTGTAGGTTCCCATGTGTCTGAGGGGCTGGAGGGCTGGGGGAAAGGGACCGTAGTGTCACTAGACCCTGTTGGGCTAGCCTGTCCCTCTCTCTCTCTCTCTACACACACACAGACACACGTGCTAGCATTAAAAATAATTACCAACTAGAATCTGAGAACTTGGGGACTAGCAAGTGATGTGGTGGTTAAGGCACGGGACATTCCCACATAGCCTACAGCGGTTCAAGTCCTGAATCTGTTATTGCTTTCTTGCTTCCTTTCTCTCTGTGTGTGTTTCTCTCTGGTCAAATTAAAATAAATGAATAAATGAAATAATTCTTTTAAAAAAAGAATCTGAGAACTTGTTTCTGGGGTCTTAGATCCATATGAGCCATAGGAAAGACCATGTCCATCCCTTTAATTTACAGACGAGGACTCTAAGATGTGAGATGGCTGAGATTTTCTGATGGTCTGGGACGGCCAGGTCACTGCAACTGGAGTTACAACCCAGGGCTCCCGAACCCTCACCGTGCGGGCTCCGCCTCTGGATTACCTGCTGAGCCCCCGGCCCTAGCACACTGCCCTGGCTGAGCCCACACTGCTGTCCTTGCCCAAGGACTTCCACCCTGTGAGCCACCATGGCGGTACCTTCAGGTGACAGACTTTGCTCATTAAGGAGGCACCTCCAAACCAGAGACAGCTGCAGTTTTACTCAGAAGAGAGCGAATATCTCCACGTCACCCAAACCCGAACACAGAAACTCCATTTTTTCAATCTCTTTCTTTTTTTAAAAAGTGAGCTCTGTTTATTTTTTTAATTTAAGGGTTTTGCCATAGGGCCTGTATTCTTGCAGGAGAGAGACAGTGAGAGAGAAAGTGGGAATCACCCCCAGAGGGGATGGCCACTCCATAATCCGTTCTCTATTTTCCTTCTGGGTTTTGGGTACACACACATGTGCCCACCATGAGATTAAAACAAAGACATGGTATGAGAACTTGTAAAAATTCTGTGAAGTCATGCCCCAGTGCAGAAGGGTTTTCACAGGTAATGTACCTGACCAGTGGAACGGTGAGATCTAGCCCAGCCAAGGAAAGTATTGGCATTCTTCTAGACTCTGTGGCTAATGCAAAAGAAAATTCTTTTTAGGGTGGTATAGCCGTCACTGTCACCCCCGGTGAAGGCCCACCACCATGACCCTTAATTTCCCATTGCTGGTTTGAATATCCTCTTAATAGATCAGCCAAGGGTTGATGAAGTGTGTGAAAAGCATCTCGGCTCTGGCTCTGGAGGAGGGGGTTTGGATTGCTAAGTGAGAGGTGAAGGGTCACCAGGGGACCTTGGTCTGACTTCTAAGGCCATCTCCCCACATTGGGTCCAGGAATGGCCGTGAGTCACTTTGCTCCTGAGGAAGCGAAATTTGTCCAATCACTTTATAGTGATCAAAGGGTCTAAGCAGAGGGTCATTGTAGTGTGTAGCATGGGTAGGTGTCGGGGGTGAGCAGTATGGGTAGGTGTTGGGGGGCAGCAAAGGTAGGTGTCGGGGGAGCAGCACGGGCAGGTGAGGCACACGCGGGAGGGGACGGGCCCTGATGCTCCGTAGCTTCTCAGATTTTAATGTGCACACGCGTCCCATGTGAGTGTCTACTCGTAGATTCCAATTCGAAGTCCGAGGTGGTGTCGGGATTGCATTTCTGGTGGGTCTGGTGCTAAGCTGCTGCTGTGCCCGGTGCACTGTGGGTAGGGAAACTAACAGGTAAGGGGGAAGGGCCGCGGGGTCTCGGCAGGGCCCTTGCCCTGCTGTGATAACACCCTCTCTGGGCTCTGCACGCACTGTCCCTCTCTTAGGGATCAAAATACGGGCGGCTTCAAGCGGTTCACGGAAAAGTGGGTTTCAAGTACTAGTTGATTTTGGTGCAGTTTTGAAGCTCGGGGAGTTTGTTCACAGGTGTTTGTGCTGTGAGCTTCCTGCAGACTCCATACTTGGTGTGCTTCGGGTGGAAAGGAGAATCAAGCCGGAGGGGAAGTTCCAAAGCCAAAGCTGGGGGCTGACCTGCCAACCCATTCCCTGGTTTTCCTTCTTGGCCCAGACCTTACGGGTTGATTTCCTCTCTTAGTCTCTGCTTATTCTAGGAACTCCTAGATCTTCCCCCGACCCCGTCTCCACCCCCGACCCCCGTCCCCCACCTCTGGCTGTCTAAACTTTCCAGCCCAGAGCCTGACCCAGCAGGGGGTGCTGGAGTTGGCCAGCTGGTGGGGTGTATCTGGACAGAGAAAGTGTCATGGGAGTTGGACCCTGAATGGGGACTTTCATGCTCCATTTGCTCACATCTGGGCAGCTTCAAACTCAGGTTATGGGAGGAGCCAAGAAAGGGAAGAGGGAAACCAGAGTATTTGGAGGAGAAATCCCACCTCTCTGATAAATTGAGGGCGGGCTGCCTAGGAGGCTGGCTGACTGGGCCAGCAGGCAGTAGGGACTTGTCAGCCAAGGAAGGGTGCTTTTCGTAGGGCCGGAGAAGATCCGTACCAGAACAGGCTCCAAGTGGGGGCAGAAGGCTCTCTCCATCTGTGGACTATTTAGATAAGAAGGCGCTGTGCTTAATCACAGAGAGAGTTGTTTGCTTAAATGAAGGAGAGAAAGTTGCATGTGTGTTTAAGGAGAGAAAGGAGGTGGGAGGAAGGAGAAAGGATCCAGCGATTTTCCACGGCTGAAGCCCCACCACGTGGCTTTAATTAGGATGACCTTCCCATCGTCGGCGCTCCAGGACTGGCCGGTGGGGGAGGCAGTGAAGGATTCGGAATTCTTGCGGTCCTGTGCTCGGGATTTCAGCTGAGCTCTGCTGCAGGCAGCTGTGAGCCCTGAGGAGAGGCCTCACCTCCTCCTCCCCTGGGCTGCCCCGTCCTGGGCTGCGGACTTGGGCACCCTCGGGAATCCTGTTCACTGATGGCCAGCTGGGCCCTAGGGTCAAAGCTTCTCTGAGAGTCCCCGGATATCAGGACTCACAGATAAATAAAGCAATCAAAACCCAGCACTGCACATTAAAGGTCCTTCCAAGAAAGAGAATTAGAGAGCAGACAGGAGACCCTGCTAATGCGCGTCTCTGTCGCACTTTTTAAAGATTCCCACCAGCGCCACCGTTGCTTCTGCACCTGGGAACGGACTGGGTGGAGGGGTGGCTGGAGGGCCTCCGTTTCCATTTGTGCTGCCGAGAGAGAGCGTGGGCAGATCTGCTCATTGCGTCTCTTGACCTTCACAATTAAGCTCATGATCTGAGAAAGCTAAGGAACTGCATGCCCCGACCCGAGGGCCTACTTCACGGTGTGCCCAGGGACAGCGGGGCCGGTTCCGCAGAACGGGCTGGACTCCCTGGGTCAGCACGCCCTCTCCAGCCTGCCAGCGAAGGCCGCTGGGAGCCCGCAGCTGGCTGCTAGGGCGGCAGGCTGTCCAGTGACTTCTAGCTGTAGAACCCCCCTCCGCCGGGCCAGTCGGCCCTGACCTGAGCCAGGTGTGGGGAACTCTGCAAGGCCCCGCAGAGGGGGAAGAGGCAGCCGGCACAGGCTCGAGGAAAATAAGCTCCAGCCTGGAGATTGCAATCACGGTCAGCACGAAGCCTTTGTAGCTCTGCCGCCCACTTGCCAGCCAGTGCCACATGGAGGCTCTGTGTCGCTCTGTGTCCTCGTCTGCGTCCTCGTCGTTCTCTCAAGCTGCCTCCTTGTCGTCAGATGCCTTTTCCCTGCAGTGCCAGAAGGGACAGCTACCAGAGATACGTGCAGGCTGGAGAGGGGTGAGGAAGGCGTCCCGGGCGGGGAATGGGTGGGGACAGGTCAGAGAGACAGCGGGACCAGAGGCTTACAGGTTCCACTCAGCCAGCGGGAGGGGAGGACCTCGCCGTTCAAAACTCGGAAACCCTCACCTATCCCATGAGTCCCAGTAAGGAAAAGGGACAGCGGGTGTGTCCTGGCCAGTGTGACGCCTAGTTTTGTCCCCTCTGTCTCTCCTGGGCTGCACATTGTCCAGCAATCCTTGGATGGGCCCGACAGCAGGTCCAGAGAAAATCCCCTCCTCTCCTGACTCACGCGCTCCTCCCAGCCTGGGGTGGGAGCAGGCTTTTCTTCAGGGGAAGTTTGGGTTGCAGGGGAAGAGACCAGCTTCCAAATCAAGTCAAATGAAATGCATGTGTTTTGTGGGTTTGTGTGCATGTGTGTGCACACACAGGGTCACACACGCGCCCTGGGACAGGGTCACACCTCTGCTCCAGGAAGGCTGTTTTCACGTGGCACAAGCCGCTTCAGCCCTTCATTTGTTGCCGTCATGTTTCGCCATGACGGTTGTGTGGTCAGACGGTTGTGCACGGCTTCGGCAGCGTTTGTTCTCGGGTAATTGCTTGTTCCCACTGTAATTTCCCTGTCAGACCCTCTCGTTGTTGCATTATCACTCGCCTCCCACTCTCCCTGGCTGTCGGTGTGCTTGTCGGACGGGTGCAGCGGCCACGTGCAGGAGCTGCTGCATGGACGCAGGGCCGTGAGCATGCGTGGTCCTGACCCTGCAGAAGGGGCAGGAGATCGCTCCGGAGGCTGGGCCCGCTTCAGGACAGGGAACCTTGACAAGAACCGGCCTGCCTCCTGACTTCCAATTCCAAGTGCATTTTGCATCCCCACCCCCAAGTATTTTCAGAGGAAATGTGACCCTTGTGTTTCTGATTCGTGAGCACTTAACTCATTAAAATGTTGATTTACAGAGGGTGAGGGATGTCCAAACCCAGCCCTGGGAGCCTCTGCTTCTAGCCCTCTTTTTCCCTTGGTGACTTTTTGTGGGGTGGGTAGGCGGGAAGAAGGAATCAAAGATTTTTGTCTTTGAACCGGGAAGTTACATTCCAGTGGGACTGAAGCTTGGACCTCGCAGGCAGGAACAGGAACGCAGACCTTCGGGGTTGATTGGGGTCTGTGTTGGACAAGGCATGTGCTTCCAGACCTAATCCGAACCACCTGGACTTCTTCAAGGCCCAGGCACTGTCCGGGCCCCACGAAGCATTTGAACTTGACCTGTGCTGAAAGTGAGCCAGGGTACCTAAGAAAAAAGACCAGCATCCATTTACAGGAGTAAATCGAAGTACATCCACAGAGAGCCTTTGCAATCCTGCTATGGACACTCCGAACTTGACTTCCCTGAAATTCTAGCAATGACCTCCCATGGCTCCGACTTACACCTTTTAAAACGCCCAGCCCAGGTAAGTCCTGCGGCCTAGTGGTTGAGGGAGCCAGATCCCACATGGCTGACCACCCAGTCCTAGACCTGGTGGCTTGAAAAACACAGCAGGTGTGAGCATGTGCAAGGCCCAGTTCTGACAGGATGGAGAAATGGAGGAGAAAGGATGGTGGTGTGACCATGCCCACGGAGCGTGTGAGGGTGTTTTCTCCCTCTCTGGCCAAGCGTGTGTGTCCTCTGGCAGTTACAAACAAACAAGCAAAAAGCCCACCCTTCCAGGAACTGAGGGTGCACATGAAATCTGTTTGGAATAGGTCAAAAGGATGATGAGATTAAAAATTCAGTCATGGGTATGTTCTTGGGTCACCAAACTTCTTTAGGGACCCTGAGCTTTTGTCTATTTCTCATTTCATTTAGGAGAGGAATGTTTAAAAAGGTACCTCCCAGGAACAGCAGTTGGCGTAATGGTTACATCGCTGGACTCCCACAAAGTTGACCGCAGTTTGAGTCCCAGACCCAGTGGCTTAAAATTCATGCTGGGCACAGGCGTGTGGGTGCCCAAAATCCCAAGAGGAGAATGGAGGAGAAAGGACTGCGACATGGCCATCCCCCCGGGGGAGACTTCTTGTTTTCTGTCTCTTTGTGTCTCTGTCTTTCTGGTGAGCACACTTGTCCTGTAGCAAAAATCTCTCTCTCAAAACAAACAAACAAACAAACAAACAAACAAACAAAAAGTACATCCTGGGGCTGGCAGGTGATGTGGTGGTTGAGGCAGTGGACTCCCACATGGTTGACCACAGTTTAAGGCCTGGCTCTGGTGGCTTGCTTTCTCACTTTCTCTCTGTCAAATTAAAAAGTAATAATAGGGAACTAGCAGTTAGCGTAGTGGCTATGTCGCTGGACTCCCACGTAGTTGACCGTGCGTGGTTCGCGTCCCGGACCCGGTGGCTTAAAAACTCACGCTGGGCGCGTGTGCGTGCGTGCCCAAGATCCTGAGAGGAGAATGGAAGAGAAGGGATTGTGGCGTAACCATCCCTCCTGGGGGGTGATTTCTCGCTTTCTGTCTCTATGTCTCTCTCTCTGTCTGTCTGGCAAGCGCATGCGCCCTATAGCGAAAATCTCTCCAAAAAAAAAAAAAAAAAGTAATAAGAATAAAATTAAACAATTCTAATTAAAAGTCTATCCCTGGGATCAGCAGTTAGCGTAATGGCTATGTCGCTGGACTCCCACGTAGTCGACCGCGGTTCGAGTCCCGGACCCGGTGGCTTAAATTCACGCCGGGCGCGTGTGCGTGCGTGCCCAGGATCCCGAGAGGAGAATGGAGGAGAAGGGATTGCGGCGTGGCCATCCCCCCTGGGGGGTGATTTCCTGCTTTCTATCTCTCTGTCTCTCTCTGTCTGTCTGGCGAGCGCACGCGCCCTATAGCAAAAACCTCTCCAAAAAAAGAAAAAAAAAAAAAAAAAAAAAAAAAAAGTCTATCCCTGAGTGGGTGTGGGGTGGGCACCTTTCTTTCGGATGTACATGTGATGTGTGGACGTCTGCGTGTGGGGGTGTCGGCCTGTGTCAGCCGACTGTAATACCCGGCTGCAGGGATCACCCCTCCCTCAGGCTCCTCTCCTGTGGCACCTATGCCCAGTGTGATGCCACATTGGCACTGCGCTGTCTTGTTTTATTGGCCACTCTTGTTTCCGGAATGTCCTTTTATCACTTGCCCTGCTAGCTGCCCCATGGGGCAGTGCCCACCTGTGATATGGTCTGTGTCACCCGCCTTCCACTGCCATGGCCCTCAGCGTAGCGCTGTACGCCTACCCTCGCGTCACTTGTACTGGATGGCTAAGAAAGAGCAGGCTTCTTTTTTTTTTTAAGAATCATTTTATTGGGACTGGCAGGTGGCATGGTGTTTGAAGACGCTGACCCACATGGCTGACCGCGGTTCAAGTCTTGAACCCAGCAGCTTGCTTTCTCACTTTCTCCCTCTGTGTTTCTCTGGTCAAGTAAAAACAAATAATAATAAAAAATAAAGTTAAATAAAAATACTTCTTTTTTAAAAAGTCCCCACTGCAGGCGGCCTGAGAACGTGCCGAGTACATGTGTATATGCAGCAGGGTCCTGGCAGGTAAGGGTGCCACGCCGCAATCCCTCCTTCATTTCCCTCTCCTTCCGGGATTTTGGGCACGTACTACACACACACCTGGCATGATTCTTGAGCTGTTGGGTCTGGGACTCGAACTGCCATTTAGGGTCGGCCATTTAGGGTCCAGCTGCCTCAACCACCACGCCACGGGCTGGCCTCCATCTGTTTTTCTTTCTTTCTCAGCTCCCTTTGTAGCCAGATACAGCCCTGGGTGCAGAGACTCCTGTTCTGAGGGGCTGACCTGGGATCCTCGGCAGGAGGGGCTGCACACGGGGACCTGTCGCCCCTCTGGACGGTCAGGCGGCCTCCTCTACGAGGCAGAGCCAGTCGGAGATCGGACGCCGAGGCCCCCTCCTGGCGTTTCCCAGCTGCCCGGTTCAGGCACCTTTGACTCTGGGTGGTGTGTCTGAGCGGTGGCCGCCGCATCACAGCTGCCTTGCGGAAGAGCTGCCTCGCCGGGAGGCGAGAGGACGTGGGTTTGCTTCCTGTGGGGGTGAGGGGTGCCCGTGCGCCCCGTCGGCCTAGGGACGGGAACAGCCACAGCTGCGCTCCAGCCGGGCGGCACGCTCCTTGCACAGCCTCCCCCCTGCAGTCCAGCCTCATGCCTGCCGCTCGCTGCGGCTTACACAGAGCGGTTTCCCCTCCACGGCGCTAACCCAGCTTCCATCTGTCACGTCCCCTTCCCCATTTGGGACCACTGGCACTGGGCTCTGACACCCCGCTAGGCTGTACGAGGCCCGGGAGATGAAAGGAACCTCCTGTTTGACTAAGACGGGACAGCTGGCGTCCTGGTTTTCTGAAGCGCTTCCAGAGGCGCGGAGCCCTGCAGGAGAGACCACTTAGCAACCGGCGTCTTCCCTGTGCTGATGGGACCTCCCTGGCTGGGGGCATGGGGCCGGACCTTCTCGGCACTCGAGGTGGGCAGAGCGAACAGCTGGCTATCTTGGCTCGCCTCCTCCGTCCAGCCCAAGGACAGGGCTCTGCTGTATTTCAGCCACCGATAAACGTGCACGTTTAAAGATGGAGCAGAAATAAATCCTGCCCCCGGGAGCTCCCAGCCTCGTGGGGAAGGTGAGACGTGGACAGAAAGGAGCAGAGCGCTGGGCAGGAAGGAGAGGCAGGGTCCGAGAAGCACGGACGTGCTCCCCCCGGCAGGCTCGCGTGGTGTTCTCCGGCAGGACGGGAGAGCAGGGTCAGCAAGGTGCGGCCGTGGAGACCGGGCAGGCCTGGGCATGCCAAGTCAGAAGGGGACATTCCAGGCAGAGGAGGCACAACTGAGGGGACAGAGAACCAGGGCACAGAGCTGATGCTGGCCACCCATGGGAGGGTGACAGGGGACTGATCTGACCAGAGAGCGGGAGGGGGGATGAAAGTCCTGGCTGGCCAGGGTGGCCTGCACATTTGAGCGACTGGCTGCCTGGGAGGGGCTCTGGCTGGGACCCGCTGCTACCACAGTCCCCACCTAGGCTGGGGCCGCTCAGTGTGGTCCACGGCGTGGCCTCTCTGGGGCCTGGAGAAATCTGATGGAGGAATTTTGCATCTGCCCAATCTAATAATTCACAGTTTGAGTTTATATTTTGCATGCTTTTTTCTTATTCAATTTTTTTGAATATTGATAATTCGTTTTTATTTTACCAAATATACATCTGTGACAGGCTCTCCTGACCATGGTGAGGCTGATCTCCCTGAAAATGACTCCCCCGCCCTCAGAGACTGGCACCGGAGCCTCACGCCGTTTGCTGTGGTCTGCTGTCTGGTGCCAGAGCCTTTCCTCTCCCCGGGGGCAGGATTTATTTCTGCTCCATCTTTAAACGTGCATTTATCGGTGGCCTGTACCCTGTCTGCACGCCTGTGTCAGAACCCGGCTTGCTGGGGCAACGAAAGCAGGGGCTCCACGCTTGGCCTTCACGGCAGTAGGTTTTGTCCCCAGATCTCCCCAGCCATGGCTGGGAATGCTCTGGGTACTGCCGGGTCTGTGTGGTTACGCCGGGATGGTCCCGTACAGACTTAAAAAAAATTACTTATTTAACTTTGCATATGTAGTATTGTTTTAAATTTGCCATAGGGCGTGTGTGTGTGTATGTGGGGAGAGAGAGAGAGAGAGAGAGAGAGAGCGAGCGCACTCACGCAAGTCTCCAGGTCAGAGACTCGAACCATGGTCAGCCATGTGGGAGTCCAGCGCCTCTAACCACCATGCCGCCTGCTGGCCCCACACATACTGACTTTCAAAACCTTGTCATTGTTCCCTAAGCCATACGGCACAGCGCTGTTTACCTTGCCTAGGGCACAGTGGGAGATCCAGAGGTGACGTGAGGTGCACAGGAACGTGGGGGTGGGGTGCATGCAGACACTACCCCATTTCACATGGCACTCAAACACGGCAGAGTTTGACTTTTATGGGAGTCCTGGGACTAATGCCCCTGGGTACCCAGAGACGGCTGTATTTTGAGGCTCACCCGGGAGCCCCTGGGCTGGGAGGCAGACCTGGAGCTGAAGGTGGCCACAGGCTGGGAGGCAAGGCCACCGGTGGCCTGGAGAGGAGCAGCAGCTCGTCCTTGGTCTGTGAGCCCCAGCCCAGTTCTTCTCCTGTGACTGATGCCACATGGCTCGCGTTTGTGACCGCTTCACTGAGTCCGCGGACCTGGCTGGCCTGGTGAATAACATTGTTTCCTGCTGCCGACTTTGCACCTGCTCTGTGGGATCCTGGCCCGGGGCCCCTGAGAGTCTGCAGCTTTCTGCTCCCGTTCAGGCATTAATGAGGGATGGGCTTGCTTTCTCATACGGAATAGTCTAATCTAAAGAATAAAGTTCTGGGGGACCAACAGTTAGCGTAATGGCTATGTCGTTGGACTCCCATATGGTCAACCGCGGTTCGCGTCCCGGACCCGGTGGCTTAAAACTCACGCCGGGCGCGTGTGCGTGCGTGCCCAAGATCCCGAGAGGAGAATGGAGGAGAAGGGATTGCGGCGTGGCCATCCCCCCTGGGGGGTGATTTCTTGCTTTCTCTCTGTCTCTCTCTGTCTGGCGAGCGCACGCGCCCTATGGCAAAAACCTCTCCTCCCCCAAGAAAAAAGGAATAAAGTTTTTGATTTTTTAATTGCCAGAGGGCATGTGCATTTGTCAGAGGGAGAAAGCATCCCCACAAGTGGGGTGAGGTCATGGCACACCCCTCTTTCCTCATCTCTCCATCCCCAGAGGAGTTGGGGCGTGCACACACGCGGGCCCCCGCTGTTCAGCCATGTAGTCACGTAGGCTCCAGCTCACACTATGCCTGGGGCCTAGCTGCTGTGTGATGGGCTGACCCTGAAAAACAGTTTTAAGTTCTTATTCAA
Organism: Tupaia tana; assembly: GCA_026018925.1. NCBI lineage: Eukaryota > Metazoa > Chordata > Mammalia > Scandentia > Tupaiidae > Tupaia > Tupaia tana. The sequence continues at coordinate 191,084,636 of JAKSZU010000002.1, forward strand.
GTTTAACTCCGCCCCGCTCTTCCCTCGCAGCCTCGGCAACCCGCGGCGGAGGAGGGCAGGTGGTCCTCTCTCCTCCTTGTCAGGCCTTCCCTACTGCTTCTCCCGTGGGGACGAGTCAGGGTAGGCGGGGCAGGGGAGTCCAAAATGGTGTGGCTCTCACCCCTCACTAGCTTGGTGCTAACTCGGCCCGTGCTCCACACTAGGCTTTCTCTCGTGGGGACTTCGTGAATTCTTGGATGCTCTTCCCTCTCCCCACGGAGCTCTCCGTCTTCTGGCTGGTGCAGAGATGCTCCTCGGTCCCTGCCTCTGGAGGTTCAGCCCACTCCTATCTGCGGGGGTTACCTTGTCCTGCAGGAGCTCTCACAGGTGTGGCCTTCAGATAGCTCCAGGCCAGCCATCGTGCCTGACCAGAGGAAACACCCAGCACTGTGGCCCTGCCAGTCCCTGGAAGGCACTGCTGATGCAGCTCTGATCCCTCTGCCTTTCCAAATGACCCTCACGCTGGCCCAGACACCTGACCCTGAGTCCTCCCACTCTAGGAGCATCTTCTAGCGCCCCTGGGTGCTTGCCTCCTAGCCTCTGCTCTAGTCTTGGGGTCCCTTGCTTGTGATGGGGAGGAGGAGAGGGGGCAGCCTCTTCCAGGAAGCGGATTCGCACTAGCCCTCTCCCACGTCTCTCATTTCACCCTTGTAACCTGACGTAGGTGACCGGTCCTGACGGGATGGGAGAGCACGGTTATTGTAATAGAGTGCAATATAAATAATATAAATAATCATTGCCAATACGGCCCTCAGGCTGCTCTGAGTGCGAGGGTGAAGTTGGAACTGCAGCAAGCACTCGCACCCCCCTCCCCGCCCCCCCCCTCCCGCCCCCAGGGAGGAAGGGAAGAGAGGCGTTATGATAACGTAGAGGCACTTCCTGTGAATGGTTAAACCATCTGTAATTGTCCTCTCTCAGGAACAACAAAAACATAAGCAGGAACTACCCTCAGACGCGGGGTTGCCGAGGGCAGGAGAACCAGGGTCTGCAGTCGCCCTGGCTTTCTGCCAGGAGGGAACTTCTGAACCTCAGTACAGCGACAGGGAACTTGGAACCCGGAGTCCTCTGAGCCAGGAGACAGAGGGTGGCATTTGGGAGGCTGAGGGAGCTGGGGTTTCAAGGTGGCGCGTATAGAGATGAACCAACTGTGCAGTGAGGGAGCTTCCAGAATGTATTTGGGTGTCTCCGTGAGGTTTTTTTTTTCTTTAATGTTTTTTAAAGAATTATTTACCTTTATTTATTTATTTCAATTTGACCAGAGAAGGAGAGAGAGAGAGAGAGAGAGAAGAGGAGAAAGGGAGAAAGCCAGTCACTAGTTCTGGAACTCGAACCACAGTTGGCCACGTGGGAATCCAGCACCCTTAACTACCTTGCCACCTGCTGCTTCCCCCCCTTGAGTTTCAGCCAACCAGGATGACAGTCCATGAGACGGAGCAGAGAACAGCAGCTAAGGAAAGAACAGCTACTGAGGAGGGGCCAGCCGAACCTTCCCACTGCTTACCAGACACGTGGACGAACCTGTTCCATACGGTAAAGGCCCCAGAAGGTATAGACCTTAATATTAATTAACCTAACCAACTTAGAATAAATACTTTTCTAGACTCGTCTGAAAAAGGTAAAAAAGAAAGAAACAAAGAAAGAAAAAGCCCCAAAGATTAAACTGATGAACAAAAAACTTACGTAACGGCTAGGATGAAGTATACGTCTTTAAAGAAATGCAGGGGGCCACCAAGTAGTATGGTGGTTGAGGTGCTGGACTCCCACATGGTGGCCTCAGTTTGAGTTCCAGTTGCTTGAGAACCATGCTGGCTTTGTGTGCACATGCCCAACATACCAAGAGGAGAATGGAGGAGAGTGGATTGCAGCACAGCTATCACCTCTGGGAGGTGATTTCTCACTCTCTCTGTCTCTCCACTGAGCATACATGCCTGATGGTTAAAAAAAAAAAAAAAAAAAAAAAAAAAGGCATCAAAATCTAATCCTCATGGATAATTACAAAATTATCAGATTTGCAACGAAGCAGGAAAATTTGACCCGTAATCAGGGGAGAAAATGACTTAAAACCCAGACATGACAGACAAGACGGATTATCTGAAGAATATTTATAAATTCCCTTGAGTGTGGCTGGACTTAGTGACTCACTTGCCAAGAACATCACATGAAAGGGAAAAATGGAAACAACCGTGAGAGCCCTGCCGGACACTGCCTTGACCGTGTGAGCAAGGTTTCTACCACCGTCATGTGTCGTGCTGGTATCATTTAACCCCTGATTCGATGTCACGGGAGAACACTACCTCTGTGACTTTCTTTACCAAAACCCATAAAAACCAACCTCACGTGAAGAAAAATATTAAAGAAACCCTAATAGAGAAACATTTACAAAAGCCGAATAGTCCTTTTTTTTTTTTTTTTTTTTTTTTTAAGGTTTTTGCCATAGGGCGCTTGTACTCACCAGAGACAGAAACCTTAAGAGGGAAAGTGAGAAATCACTCCCCAATTGAATATGCTTAGTATGCTCAGAATCTAGTGGAAATGAGATGATAATTAAAAGAGAAATGGGGGCCAGCAGGTGGCATGGTGGTTAAGGGTGCTGGACTCCCACAAGGCCGACTGTGGTTCAAGTCCTGTACCTGGTGGCCTGCTTTCTCACTTCCCCTCTCTCTCTCACTCTCACTCTGTCCCCTCTCTGGTCAAATTAAAATAAATAAAGTTGAATAAAATAATTCTTTTTTAAAAAAGAGAACTGAAAGATAGAAATGGAACCAGACTGCAATGCTGGAGCCGAAATACAATATCTGATGTGAAAATGTAAGCCCAGTTTCGCTTCTGTGCGTTAGGCGGTTAGACACCAATACTCTGTCCTAACAAATGGACAAACGTCGAACAAATGAAAAAATCCACTGCGCTTCGATGCTTAAGAAAAGCAAGGTCACAGGAACACACATTGGCCCCACGATGGAGTCAGACTGAATACAGAGTCAGGATACACTGGAGGAGTGGCCTCTGGAAACCTGGGCCGGCTGAGAAAACCTGAACTGTAGTGGATGAATCGCGGGAGCTGCTGTGGGTGAGCCCCCGAGTTAAGAACTCGAGGGAGAATGAGTCCAAGGGGGCTCACCATACTTCCGCACATTGTGTCTCTAGGAGTCCAACCAGGCTCTCGCAGTGAATACTGGAGAAAAATACTGCTTCCAGCAGGACTGGAGGGGAAGAGGCACTATCTGGAAATATTCCAGAGCGTTCTGCTCTTCTGAACAAGGTTTGCCCTTAGGAAAAACTATTGAGTCTTTAGGAAAGTCATGATGCATTTTTGCAATAGAAAAACGGAAAAATATGTCATGATAACCTAATAGTCAACCAGAGCCCAACCTCCTGGGATTTCACCAGGGCTTAACTGACCTGGGAAAAGGAAAACCACCAACTCCAGCCAGCCCTGCCCTTCCACACGGGAGAGGGGAAACCCACAACTCCGGTACTCCTGACTGTCCTGTCCCACTGAAAGAGGGCAGAAAAAACGGAAAGGCATGAGCTTTGGACGTGTTCTCATAGAGCAAAGAAAAGACAAAAATGACCATAAGAAATCAAAAAATGAAAAAAGAAAAAGAAACAACCAATACCTAGAGTGAAGGGCCAGCAGGTTGCGTGGTGGCTAGAGTGCTGGACTCCCACGCATCTGAGTGTGGTCAAGTCCCAGACCTGATGGCTTGCTTTCTCTTTCCCTCTCTCTCTCTAGTCAAATAAAAAAACAATGAGTAAAACTGATTTAATAATTCTTAAAACAAATAAAAGACTTTTAAATAATATCTAGAGTTGAGGATCAGCAGGTGGCATGGTGGTTGAGGCACTGGACACTCCCACAAGGCCAACCATGGTTCAAGGCCTGTATCTGGTGACTTGCTTTCTCACCTTCTCTCTCTCTGTCCCTCTATCTCTCTCTGGTCAAATTAGATAAATGAATAAATAAAATTAATTCTTTAAAAAAATATCTAGTGTGAAAGAAAAGACATCATTAGAGATCCCAGGCATTAAGAAGATATTATTTTAAAAACCTCCATGCCAGGGCCAGCAGGTGGTATGGTGGTTAAGGGTGTTGGACTCCCACGTGGCCAACTACTGTTCAAGTCCTGGACCTGACAGTTTGCATTCTCACTTTCTTTCTCTCTCTTACTCTGTCCTTCTCTGGTCAAATTTAAATAAATAAATAAATAAAGTTAAATAAAATAGTTCTTTTTAAAAAAAAGACTACACAAAACAACAACAAAAAACCCTCTATGCCAATAAATTTGACACCCTAGATAAAAGGGATAGGTCTACTAGAAAAATCAGTTATCAAAACAGCCTTAGAAAGAAGTAGAAATTATGGATTAGACTCAAATCAATGAAAAAGACTGAGTTAATAATTTAAAACTTTCCCATAAAGAATACTCCAGTTCTTGGTAGCTCCCCTGGAGCATATTATCAAACATTTGAGGAAAAAATTATGTCAATCCTACATAGAAATAGAGAAGACAAAGGCACATTTAACAATTCATTTTAGGAAGCCATATTTACTCAGGCTGTCCTAGTCACTGTCCTTTATACTGTTTGACCTTTGTCCCCTGGTCTCAAGTGACCTTCCTGCTCTTTTTAGTCTCCAGCTGTTGTAGAGCACCCCACTGTCTCGTTTTCTGAACTCTGGTTTCATAAGGAGCCTCATCACGATAACCATGATGCCCTCCAACTATTCACACAGGCTGGCACCCCCCCAGGTAGATTGAACACCAGCTCCACAGCCGTCCCACATGCCCCGCCCAGGCCTGAGGTCATAGCTAGACATCAGTAAGGAGTCCCTGCTTGCAAGAGGGAGGCTTTTCTTTAATCAGTCTCTGGGGACGAACGACGGAGCTCTAGGCTCTCCACGGCACGAGGCCCTCCCAGGCCCTGTTTTATTCTTTCCTCTCTCTCACCGACTGTCCATCTCATTCAGGGATCGATGTGGTTTCCACCCTGGCCACTGAGGACCTGATAGGCAGAAGCAGCTCCTGAGCCCTCTCCTCGGCCTGGTGTTGGATATTTCTGTTGGCTCTTCCAGGCCCTCTAGGGACCAGACGTCCCGGTTTCCCTGGATCAGTTTCCAGTAACACTTAATGGCAGTGTCCCCTTCTCATAATTCCCTGTTTGGGGGATACAGACCCTGGGGGCCCATCAGAGGAGGTATTAGAGATTTAGGTCGGTTGTTACTGGTTGAAGAGTGTGCCCCTCCCTGAAATTTCTATGTTGAACTCCCAATCCTCGGCACCTCCAAACGGGAACTTATTTGGAAACGGGCTTAGTGAGGTGGAGGCAGTGAGGATGAGGTCACGTTGAACTAGGGTGGACCTTTGACCCACTATGACTGGCGTCCTGTAGAAGTAATGCCATGTGACGACACACAGACACACACTGAGACCATGAGAGCCCGAGGGCAGAGAGCAGGGTGGTGTGTCCCCAAACCGAGAAACACCGAAGTGGCCGGCAAACTGAGAGCTAGGAGAGAGGCCTGGGCCAGACCCCCTCACCGCCCTCAGAGGAGGCAGCTTGCAGCCTCCGGAGCTGGGCGACGACACACTTCATTGTTCTAGCCACCCAGTCTCCAGCCGCCCCAGGCAACTACAGGAACTATGGTTATGTGGAGGGGACCCCAGAGATGGAAGCACGTCTCCACACCACTGAGGAAGCTGGGACCCAGTGAGGATAGGCAGCCTCACAAGGTCCACACCTGGCTAGTGGCAGAGCTGAGACGTAAGCCCAGGTCTTTGACGCGCCGAGGGATTCTCTCTGCCTCAGCAGATGGACACGGGCAAGCTCTTGGAACATGCCTTCCCAGACAGTCCTTCCAGGCCAGATTTATCTTCTCTGAGTGGATGTTTTGAGTTTGGGAAGTTATGGCTGTGGTCTGCTGGGCCTGGGAGCTGAGCCAGCGAGGGAACCAGGCCCCTGGAACTTCTGTGCCGAAGGAGGAGAGGCGCAGGTACTTGGGCTGGTGAGACGGTGCCCACCCTACCCTCACACATTCATTCCTGCCCGGAGTCAGGGCTCCTCGTATTTCTGCACGAACCCCCAAACCACGGCACCATTTCTCCATGGGCTGCACATTACGCTCCTGCCAGGTTGCTAGGATAAAGTCTCTTCATGCTGAGCCCTCACCCTTGTTCAGGAAGCACCACTGAGCGAACGTCGAGGTCAGTCAGGGGTGAGAATGCCCGTCGGACGGACTCGTGAGCTCCCTGGGGACCAGCCTGCCCCCCACCCTGCATCGCGGCCAAGGTCCTGCCGCAGGGCCGGGCCTATCACAAGGGCTTGCTCTTTCTCATCCTGTGTTCCTAGTTTTGGCCAGGGACATCCCATCCCCCAGGTCACCAGGACTCAAAACCCCATCTTCGTATCTGACACTGTTCCTTGTGCATTTAAGCCCCTGTGTGTCAACCTGGGTGACCTCTTGCTTCTGATCCTTCCTCTTCATTTCCAAAGCTCAGGCTCCAGGTGGGGTGGCACTGACTCACTGTCACCTGGATTGTTGTGACTGCCAGGACCTGGAGTTGCTGAGGCCCTGGCTGCTTCTCAGAGAGCTCAGATAAGCGACGTTAGGCGTGAACCATGGCAGCATGTGGTAGGCGGCCCGGACTTCTGAGGGTCGAAGGATCTGGCTTCTGCTTGGCTTCAGCGTTTTAAATCTTACAGTGTCCCTGGTGGCCCTGCTAGCCCAGTCCTACACAAGGGACTCTGAGAGACCAGGAGCAGGACAGGGGTGAAACTGGGCACTCTGCAATGCAAATTCCACATGAGAAGGTTGTAGGTTTGAGTCCAGAGACGCCCCCCTCAGTATGCCAGGCACAGGTTTGCCGGTGATCTGGGGGTGGCTGAAGGGGGGGGGGTGGATTATGGCATTGAGGCCCTGTTAGGGAATGCTGCTTTTCTCTTTCCCTCCCTCCCTCCCTCTCTCTCTCTCAGAAAAAAATAATTAAAAAAAAAGAATTTGGGGACCTGCAGGTGGTGTGGTGATTAAGGCACTGGACTCCCACATGACTGACTGCAATTTGAATCCCAAAATCGGTGGCTTGCTTTCTCACTTTCCCTGTCTCTCTCTGGTGGGCCCATGTGCCCTATTGCAAAATTAAAAATAATAATAAAAAATAAAAATTCTTTACAAAAAATTAAAAAATTTGGGAGACCAAGGTTTATTTAGTAAAGTTGACACTACACAAATCCACCATAGTCACAAATGTGGGGAAAACACTATTTTTTTTAAAGGGAAATTTTTGCCATAGGGTGCATGCGCTTGCCAGAGAGACAGAGAGACCGAAAGAGAGAAATCATCCACCCAGGGGGGATGGCCATGCCACAATCCCTTCTCCTCCATTCTCTTGGGATTTTGGGACACACACACATGCCCAGTGTGAGTTTCAAGCTGCCGGGTCCAGGACTCAAACTGTGGTAGATTACGTGAGAGTCCAGTGACATAACCATTACACCATCTTTTGCTCTTCTAAGACCCCACTGTTCTTTTAGATGCTGATGCCTTGAGACACATGGGAGGAGCCATGCAGCTGTGCCTCTCAAGGCATCAGCATCTAAAAGAACACTGGAGTCTTAGAAGAGCATTTGTGAGACCGTATTGCTTCACCCTGCACTGACTCCATCTTCTGGGTAGCAAGCAGTAAGACTTCACCCCCTCCTGTGAGGCAGATCGGGGAGCTCAGGGCTTGAAATGTCAGAGGCGTGTCCTCCCAAGTGTCCCCCACTCCTAGGTCTGCAGGGCTTTGTCTTCTGGATGTGGGAACCCATGCACAGGCCCCTGACATTTGTTACAACTGTAAAAAGGTGCTTTTACACATACTTTCTCATAGAAACTGAAGCCAAGAGAGGTTTGATCTGTGTCATCTTCCAAAGAGGCAAGTTAGTGTGAGGGTCCTCAGTGAGAGATTCGGGATCCCCTTTCCCTCCAGAGCCGTCTTGCTGTTATCAATTACATCCTTGGCGACTTGAACAGGAATCTGCAGAATCAGGAACTTATCATGTTAATTACTTATCACTTGAGCTGTCTGGAAACCGTCCTGCTTTAGTACAAATCCAGGAGGCCTTCAGCAGGGGATGGGTCTCTAAGGATCTATTTGAAAATGCATGTACGGGGGAGGGAGGGCTATTTTCAGAGGTGGATTTGGGGTGGGAAGGTATAGGGTGGAGTGTAAGTTTCCGATTCTCACTTCTTCCCATTGAGAGTGACTGTTTTTGTTTTGTTTTGTTTTGAAAGAATTATTTATTTTACTTTATTTTATTTTATTTATTCATTTATTTTAATTTGACGATAGAGAGAGAGAGAGAGAGAGAGAGAGAGAAGGCCACCAGATCCAGAACTCAAGCCATGGTTGGCCACATGGGACTGTTCAGCGCCCTAACCACATATCACCTGTTGGTCTCTGAGAGTGACTATTCTATCCTTGACACTCAGCATAATTCCGAAGGATAACTAGTCTACTTGCCTAGCTAAAAAGTTTATGTGGTTCTGATGATACGCAAATACTAAGTTAAAGATCTTAAAAACAGAGTTCAGTCAAAAGAGCTGACATTAACCAGCAGTTAGCGTAATGGATGTCGCTGGACTCCCATGTAGTCGACCGCAGTAGCTTAGGGGCGCGTGGTTATCCCGAGAGGAGAATGGAGGAGAAGGGATTGCTTATTTCTCGCTTTCTGTCTCTCTGTCTCTCTCTGTCTGTCTGGCGAGAGCGATAGCGAAAAACCCTCAAAAAAAAAAAAAAAAAAAAGCTGACATTAATCCAGGAGATGGCATAGCTAGGTGGTTAAACTACAGAGTGCTGGATAACAAAACTAGGTCCATCAATCAGATGGCCCAGAGGCATATTGCATTGTTGATCTTCTTCTAGTAAGTTGAGTAAGTTGTCCTCAACTAACAGCTTGGTTCTTTCCCAAGCAACAGCCATTTTCTACTGTGGAGATGCTCATGTGCTTGCCTCGTGAGTGTGCGGGAAGAGAAGAGGCAAAGGGCCAAGCCTTTTGGACTTCTTCTGCCACGATCCTGTATCGGGCCCCACTCTTTTGCGTCACTAACAGGTCAAACAACTAAACCAATCTCCCAAATCAAACATGAAAATAAAATGGCCTCCAAATTCCTCGTGGGAGGAGAAAGGTAATACACAGCACCCATGTCCTCTTTGGCATTTTGGAAATTCGTTTCCTTGGTTAATTTATTTTTTGGTATTGATAGATGGACTCACGCCTTCGTCCAGTCAACTCCGGCCAGGTAGGGCAGTGGAGGAATTTGCACGTGGACTGTCCGTAGTTGGACAAGGTTATAGTGTAGCAAGACAAACATGCATGCACGTTTATTAAAGGAGGGGCTTTCCCTTCAGACATTTACCATGATTTATAAATGAGAGGATTTCAAAAATTTTGTGGGATTAAAGTATGAGTTTATTTTGGTGCAAAGCATTTGAAATCTATGCTTAGTTTTTTCATAACATGCATTTTCCATGACCTCTTCAAAGGGTCCCTCATGGTATCTCACATAGTAAGTGAGTATTTGTGATTGAGGATAAGGAACGAGAGCAGGGGCTTCCTAGTCCAATTACAGAATGATATGATGTATTTAGTTATTGGGGCCTGATATAATTATAAAAGACTCGATTTCTGAAAAACAGCAACTCTTCCAAGAGTTACTATTTGTGTCTTAGGCCATTTCTCCCCAGTCTCCTGGGCATGCAGTTTTCATCTTCTGTTGAAGTCCACAAAATTCTGGAAAGAGGGAAGGGTGAAAACTAAGAAATTCATGGGGCTGGCAGGTGGTGTGGTGATTAAGGTGCTGGACTCCCACATGGCCGACTGTGGTTAGAGTCCCAGGCCTGGTGGCTTGCTTTCTCACTTTCCCTCTCTCTCTCTCTCTCTTTCTCTTTCTGGTCAAATTAAAAATAAACAATAATAAATGAAATTAAATCATTTTTTTAAAAAGTAAGAAATTCACGAGCAAGTGCTTACCGAGTACTGTACTGTGTCCTGGGTGCCACACTTGAGCCCAGGGAAATGCTGAGATTAAGGTCCTTGAGGACCTCATGGTCCTTTTGGGGTGAAGTTCACCTACAGAAGGTTTGGTAGAAATAAGTGGTGTGAAGTAAAAAGTGATGGAAAGGGTGGTGTGGTCAGGAAAGGCTTTTAGGAAGGTGGATCCTGAGCCAGGCCCTTGACCAGGCCCTAGGGTTTTCAGAGGGAGACTGAAGGAGAGAAGTGGCCCCCTGGTCCTCTGGGGCAGCAGCAGCTCATCACATCAGAGACAGGAATAACAGAAGTCTGTGGGGTTGTGTCTCCTTTCTGGCTTTTCTCCCAACCATGGCCTGCTTCACACCAGGGCCAGTCCTGACCACAGCGAGCACGTCTGGCGGGGTCTTTCCGTCCTCTGGCCAGAGGTGCCTGTGTGCAGTGTGTTTCCTCTCTCTCATCCTGCGGAGTCTGGCCAGCAGGCAGGACTGGATGGATGATTTCATTCTCCACCATGTGGTTTAACTCACCTGCGAAGGACCCAGGCACTAAGATTTGGTCCCTAAGAGCTAACCCTGTTATCTCTCTAGTATTCTAGCTGCTGGTGCCTTCTCTAAGGCAGAGGGACTGCCAGGAAGCACACCACCACCATGAACCCGCACCCTTGCAGACTACTTCCTGGGACGCCAACTGCGGGGCCAATCCTATCCTCTTGGGCTTTTTAGGAGCCACTCTTGAAGAAGCCAGGTTGACCGTGATGTAGCGGCTCTTCACTGTGTTCTGTGATTTTGTTTTTCCCACAATACAATCTGGGGAGGTGTGAATTATCATCTCCTTGGAGAGGGTTGAACTATGTCCCCTAACAGCTAGTTTCAGTTCTAATCCTCTGTTCCTATGAACGCGACCTTATCTGGAAATAGTCTTTGGAGATGTAATCAAGTGATGTTGATGCTGTACTGCATTAGGGTGGGCCCTAAATCCCAGGACTGGGGTCTTTACATGAGAAAGGAGAGGGGGTTTGGACATAGAGACACTGAGGTGCAGACATGTGCAGAAGGAGACCCTGTGAGGACCAAGGTGGAGACTGGAGTGACGGTCTGAAAGCCCAGGCTTGCTGGCAGCCACCAGAAGCCAGGGAGAGGGAGGAGAGATTCTACTTAGACCCTACAGAGGAAGCATGGCTCAGCTGATACTCTAATTTTGGACTTCTGGCCTCCAGAACTGTCAGAGAATATTCTCCTGGGGCCAGCCAGTGGAGTGGTGGTTAAGGCAGCTGGATCCAATATGGCCAACTGCATAGTTTGAGCCCCAGGCCCAGTGGCTTGACAATGCATTGGGCACACGTGCATACATGCCTGAAATCCCAAGAGGAGAGTGGAGGAGAAGGGATTGGGACATGGCCATTCCTGAGGGTGGGGGGAAGGGGGGGTGCTGATTTCTCACTCTCTCTCTCTCTCTCTCTCTCCGGTGACCACGTGTGCTCTGTAGCAAATTTTATTTTTTTATTTTTTAATTTTTAAAAATTTATTTATTTATTTTTGTATATACATTCAATCACATTGTTTAGCTTACAATGTGAGCATTTCAATATGTGGACATTTCTCCCCAGTCCCGTTGATCAAAATATCTTCAACTGATAACACCACACCCCCCATCCTGTCAATGCTCTACCTCCGTATCCCTTCTCCAAATGTCCCTCGTTAGGCCCCACTCCTCCACATACACCTCATCTGAAATTCATACCCATCTCTTGTGTTTGTACAACCGTTAGTCATAAAAACCAACAAAACCCTGGCTTTTGACAGAAAATGGAAGAATATGGAAGATTTACTGCTGAGTGAGGCAAGCCAGGCTATGAAGGAGAGACATTGTATGTCCCCACTTAACATATACCGAATGTCTGCACTCTATGACTTAAACTGATTGACTAACGGTTGTAGCAAATTTTAGAAAACAAAAACCAAAACAACAAACTTCTGTTGTCTGAAGCCTCCTCATTTGTGGTGTCTGGTATTGGCAGTCGTAGGAAACAAATATACACTTTTTACAGATATAAAAATGGGGGCTCTCTCTCTCGAAGTGCCAGTCCCTTGTCTGAAGGCACACAGCTCCAGGTGGGAGAGCTGGAGCTGAAGCCCACGCCTTGCTCCCAAGCTTGGCTAAGTCCTGTAGACTACGGGAGGGCCAGCCTCAGGTCTGTACGACAGGGCCTCCCTGGGAACTGTATTGTAGTCTCTTCTCCCTCTCTGGTGCTTTAGAGAACTCAGTTCCCCACAAGGGAACTTCTACAGCATTTTGAAAACTATCCATATGGAGAAAGTCTCACACTTAAGATGTGTAATTATATTACAACAAAAAGAGAGTTAACAATCCCAGCCCAAGTAAGCAAATGCACATGTCTGAGGCTTCAGACGGGCCCTGCCAGCGGCTGTAATCACACAAATGGTAAATGTTCTTTTGAGTCACCGTCCTCTACTATAAAAATAACTTGAAGTTGGAGAAGATTGAACCTTGTTTGTGGAAGTCCATAACTGATTCAATATGGAACAGAGGCTATTTTTTAATTTTTTCTTTCCTTTGTGTCGCTGGGATTTAGTTCAACACAACAGAAATGGGGTCACAGTTGGATTTCTGAGGTAGGAGTTGAAGCTGTTGCAGACCGGGGCAGGGGCCGAGGTTCTGGTGAAGTTCCTGGGTCCCCAGAGTATGCTCACTCGGCCTTGGACAGCCTGTCCACAGGAGCCAACAGCTGCCCGCCCGGTTGCAGTGATTGCTGATGGCCTGAATTTATCACTGGAGGGACAGATGTTCCCTTCCCGGCCAAGTAACAAGCCCTTGTTAGTGCCAGGTGGCAAGGCAACAGCAGCTGCGGACTCTGGTCCCAAGGATTTAGGGTCTAAGTGAGGAGTCAGGACTGATTTATTTGGCATGAAAGGAGGAAGCCAAGCTCTAGGCTTGAAAACACTAGAGGCCTTGGGGAAGGAGAAGCGGGGCCTGAAGTGAGCAGCAGAGTCTTTAGGAAGAGGAAGGGGAAGGGGAAGGGGAGCAGGGCCTGGGAGGACGGGAGCAGTCTGGGAAGCCAGAGGTAGCAGAGCTGAGATGCAGCAGAAACCCGGGTCAGGGAGATAAGATTGTGGGGAGCAGAGAGCGCGATGCTGGCACTTTGAGGTCGGTGGAGGGGAAGTGTGGGTGTGAGCAGCTGGTTCCTCCCACTTGCTTAATGGGGAGCCTTGGGCAACTTTGGGGTGGAGGCAGTAAAGGAGCCAGGGATCTGGAGGAGCCAGAAAAAATGGTGTTCACCGAGCTCTAAGCAAGGTGCTGCTGGTGCATCTGGCCCTGTGGCCGTTTCCTTGTTCTTAGTGCGTTATTGGGCATTTAGTGCTTTGCCTGGCTTTGTTCAGCTTTGTTTGGTTCGCAGGTTCTTAAGTGCTCTGGTGGCCAGAGCTAGAAGGTGCAGCTGAAGGTCTCTGTGGGGAGGTGGGCCTCTGTGATTCTTGGTGTTTGGCAATCCCAGGGGCTTGGGGAGGAGCAGCGTGTGTGTGTGTGTGTGTGTGTGTGTGTGTGTGTGTGTACGTGTTGGGTAGGGGGCTGTTGATTAGTAGACATGCCCACTAATCTTCCACCTGTGCCTTCTGCATCTGCAGGAAATCAAGAATAAATAAAGCACAGAGACGATGACCTGCCAGCATTGCCCCATGGCAGAACACGAGGACGGCTTCCTAGTTCCCTTGGTGGTGACACTGCCAGACTCTCCCCTAGACCGGTAGGCTGCTCCTCCCCACTCAAGCTTGCTCCCACTGCCCTTTCCCTGCACAGATTGGAGCCAGTGGGCTCAGCAGGTGTGTTCTGTGCAGATGACGAGGTCTGTGCCTGCCACCGTCAGTGTCCTGTCGCCTGTGAATCAGTCCTCGAATGCTCTCTCTCCCAGTCTTCATTCTTCCTCGGTGTGAGCCTCTCATGGCACTTTCTAGAATATGTGTGGTGGTGCTGACGAAGGGTGGAGGGGTCCAGAACTCATGGAGCAGTTTCAACTCCAACGCTGTGACTTAACCTCCCCTAGCCTCAATTTCCCCTTCTGTAAGAATGGCTGGACCAGTAGATGGCGTAATGGTTGTGTTGCTGGACTCCCACGTAGTCGACCGCAGTTCCAGCTCCAGACCTGGTGGCTTAAACTTCACACCAGGGCGTTTGTGCATGCGTGCCCAATGAGAGGAAAATGGAGGAGAAGGGATTGTTGCATGACTGTCCCCCCTAGGGGGTGATTTCTCACTTTCTGTTTCTCTGAGCTCAGGCACTCTATAGCAAAAAAAAAAAAAAAAAAAAAAAAAAAAAAAAAAAAAAAAAAGAATGGCTGGGTCCTGGGAGGCTTTGGAGGCTTACGGAAGCACTTGGGCGCATCTGTCCAGTCCTGTGCTGGTTGATGTTGCTTATTCCAGTTGGGGAGTCCTGGGAGAGGAGCCTCCGGGCCAGGTGTGTCTCTGGACCATCCTAGGCCTCGGGTGCCTCCTCCACCTCCGAGCATGAATCTCAGACTCAAACCTGACCCCGAGATGAACAAAGAGAAGCAGTTCCTTTCCTCTGGAGAGCTCGCTGATGCTGATCGCCATTCCACCCTGCGAGGGGTCATTATTTATGTGTCCGATAGCTTCCTGCAGGCCACTCCTAGCACCCTCCTTGCCTTATGACCACAAGAGGACAGAGCATGACAAAGCTTCTCCCACCCACGGAAAGTGTTTATGCTTTCCTTTCCATTTCATATTCTGCCCTCTCAGTCATCCTAAATGTTTACTTAACGATGCTCAAAGACCTTTTAAGCTTCCTTGGCTTAATGTTTGCTAAACACCCTGTCACTTCCACTTCTACTGATAATTTCCTGCTTGCTGCAGAATTGTCCGTGCTTACGCACTGTCTGGAAACTCTTAATAGAATGACTAAAGGTTCCTTCCTCCACCAGGGGCCCCCACAAATGTGTGGGCAGCCCGTGAGGTCAGGGTGCTCTCTAAGGCAAAGAGAATGAAGAAAACAAAGAGGGACTATGAAGGCGGGGAGTCCTTTGGATTCAGAAGCTTTCAAGACGTGGCCAACAGTCCAAACAGAGGGTGATGACTGTCAGAATCCCAGGCGACAGCGATCTGGTTCCTCCTTTGGCTTGGCCTGAAGTCTTGCCCAGGGTTTCTTCATCATGAGGGGGCAGTGAGGGGCCTGACGGGATATCAGGTGGTGGTATATCCTGGCTCCTGGCATTTCTACAGAATGCCCAGGAGCACACGTTGGCTCTTGGGCTGAATTTTCAACCAAACTCCAAGCTCAGCTCATCCTCTGCAGGTTCCCCTTTTGTTTCTGGTGGCCATAGATGGACTTTGGAGTTGGACAGGACTACCTTATGTGGTTGTTCAGCTTGTGCACTGGACAAGTCAGAGGGTGATAGTCGCTTAGTGGTCTAAGTGAAAGACACTCTAGAGTAGAATGATGTGGATCAGCTACAGACCCAGAAATGAGTTGGGCAGCTCTGTGTCAAAGACCTGGGCCATGGCTGAAGGTTGTATTTATAAAGGTCAGGGTCAGGGCCAAGGCTTCCATGCAGGAGCCTCCACACCCCTGACCCACCCCACTGCACTGCACCCTACCCCAGTGGGGAAAGCTGCAGACTCGTGGGGCCTAAGTCTGGAGTCCATCATTCCCATGTGGTCTGTCCTGAAAACGTCAGAGGGAGTAGGGACTCTCCCTTCGAAGCTCACAGACCAGTGGAAGCCATGGACAATGAATCGTGGTGACCGCAGCACTGCAGGTGCCCTAGAAGGATGGCGGACCACAAGCAGTAGAGTATGTCTGCACACAGAGACAGAACGCTTCTGGGAGGCGTGGGCTTTCAGGTGCTGCTTGGAGAATGAGCTGGGTGGGCTGAGTGTGGGGGCTGAGGGAACAGAGCCCACGCAGTAAGGAATGAGGTGAGGCCAGAGGGCGGGAAGCACCTGAGCAGAGGCCTGGTCAGAGCAAAAGGGCTGAGAAAGCGCGCTGCCCACGACCACGTCCGCACCACGTGGGGGCAGACCTGAGAGGCTCCATCCAGCTGAGTCGGGGTAGATCCTGCTGGGAAGCCACAGGAGGCTTCCGAGAGGGGCAGGTGACAAAATGGGAAGTCCTGCCAGAGCCCTCTCAGCTGGGGGAGCAAGTTTTGGCTTAGGCATCCCCCATATCTGCTCCTCCAGGACCAAGTTCCTTTCCATCTGGACGAGAGCAGCCCCCCTACCCCCCAGGGGCACAGGGGTGGTTGTCTTTCCCAACAATGACCCGTGCACAATAGGTGAAAGAGGCCAAACGCCCCCTGCCGCCTCTCATTGTTGCTGGCTGGCTGCGTCTGAATGGCTGGCGAATCCGGCATTTCCTGTGCTCTGCAAAGGCGGCTCCTGACCAGTGTGGGGGTGGGGACCGAGGTAGGGAGCGCCTCAGGGAGCCCCAGGAGGCTGCTCAGCTTCCCTGTCCCTTCCTCTCCAGGGGTCCTCATTCAGCTGGGCACCTTTGAGGGCTGCCCCTTGGGCTGTGTGGGCCAGAGAAAAGAAGCCTTTGTGCTGACGTTGCAGGGATGCTGCATGGACAGGTCCCGGCTCGGGAGAATGCCCCTCCTCCCCAGAGGGCCTCGGGAGAGCTTGCCTCCCCTCCAGCCGGCCGGCTCCTCTGGGAACCGACTGACCCCAGGGCTTTTTCTGTTTTGAGCCTCCCTGTCAGGCTCTCGTTCTTAATCCAGAGCAAACCGATGATAGACAAGAGCGAGGGGCACATCCTGCCTCTATTGAGCCCGTCAGGGAGCAAAGTCATCTGCTCCCAATTATGGCTCTCTCGGGAGGCGGTGCGGATCGGCAGGGCTGATTTCCCAGGCTGATAGGAAACCCCCATTGATCCGTCACTTCCCTACAAAATCATCGCTCACCTCCTTATCAGCTCGGGTGAACTCTTCAGCAACTGGGTGGTGACAGTCATCTGGTAGACCCAGGCCCTGCCAAAAATGAGAAAGTGTTCCCATTGCATGGTTCTCAGTTCTGACTCAGGAGGCTCATACTAAAACCCTTGTGGATTTGGTGTTCAAAACAATAGGAAGGCAGGCGGACAGGCCAGCTGTGCCATCCACATCGTTCCTGGTGATGGTGGCAAGCAACAGACAACCTGGTGAAGCCCAGACGTAGGGCATCTCAGGGCAGACAAAGGTGCCCCGGGGAGTCAGAGCCTCGCAGCGTGGCAGGTCCAGGAGGTACTATCTTCTCTTGTTGCCTTGGTTAGGAGGCCTCTAGGCTTGCATGATCCTTGGGGAAGGTATTTCCATTTCTCCCTTGATGGTTTTCAGCCAGATCATGGGGCACTTAGCAATTCTCTTCCCCTTCCACTTAAGAGGGCTGAGTCAGTGTTTGTTGTGTAGACGTTCAGAGTTGGGATGAGTCTCTGCGTGACTTACCCCATCTGCATGCCCAGGAGTGGAGGGGTACAGTTAAGGTCACTGGCTAGTGCATGAGCAGCTGGACTAAGGGACTCCATCTCCCAACTCCCAGCCCAGTGCCCCTTCCACCCCACCAATTGCCTTTTACTTTCTGAATATTTAGCTCTCAACCGCTGCTAGGACAGAGGTGGGCTTAAACCTCCTGAGCTCTGGCAAAGCCCTCCCGAATACATGCACATATGCACAAGCACATCGTTCATTCTGAGGGGAGGTAGAGTTGAAAACCAGTTCTGGGGCAGATGCCTGGCTCCAGCTCTGACCGATGAAGTCAGAAAGGCCTATGGTAGAACCCACTTATGCGGGTGTTTTAAAAGCTCTGCAAGTCGAGTTGTTGCCTCTTATCTGTGGGGGTGAGTTCCAACACTCCTAGTGGATCCCTGAAGCTATGGACAGGACTGAGCCCTGTATATACTGTGCTTTTTCCTACATACTGACTGGCGGTGACATTTTATTTATGTACTAGACACAGTACGAGATTAACGTTCGGCTTCTCTTTGGTGTATCCAAACAACCAGCATCCCTGCTCTTGCACTTTGGGTCACTGTTCAGTAGAATAAGGATTACTTGCACACAGCACTGGGATCTCATGACAATAGCTCTGTTACCTGAGATGACTGCTGAGTGCCTAATGGGTGGATGGTGTAAACAGATGCTTACACTGCACAAGGGATGGTTCACATCTCGGGCAAGGCAGCGAGGGATGGTGAGGGATTTTATTGTGTTACTTGGAACCATGTATGCCTTAAAATGTATGAATTGTTTGCTTCTGGAGTTTTCCATGAAACTGCACCGTGAACCTGTGGAAGGGTCTTCTGTGATTCTGAAGTACAGCAGGCCTTAGAAACCACCACCCTCAGCGCTTTCTGAAGGGCAGTGGGGACTGTGGTGCTGGCTCAGTGGAGGTGAGAGGCATCTGGTGGCTTTTCCAGGGTAGACCAGGGGAAACGGCCTTTCAGTACACTCTTGGCTTCCACACTGGTGTGTGTGTGTGTGCGCGCGTGTGTGTTTTAGAGAGATTTTTGCTATAGGGTGCATGTACTTGCCAGAGAGACAGAGACAGAGAGATAGAAAGTGAGAAATCACCCCTCGGGGGCGATGGCCATGCCACAATCCCTTCTCTTCCATTCTCCTCTCTGGATTTTGGGCATGCATGCACATGCACCCAGCGTGACTTTCAAGCCACCAGGTGACTTGAACTGCAGTCGACTATGTGGGAGTCCAGTGACACGGTAACCATTACGTCACCTGTTGGTCCCCTGCATTGTTTGTTAAGTGAATGGATGACGGCGCTGGAGGCTGCTCCCGTTGTAACACGGCCGTGTCTCCAGCCTGCTTTGTGGACAGACACGTTCGATCCCAGTGGATTTAGCTGAACTCAGTAGACGCTGGTGGAGCCTCTGCTGGGTGTAGTCCAGGAACAAAGGGCCACAAGCTTCTGCGTGGGCCGAGAGCCCTGACCTGAGGTCCCCCACTCTGGAGAAGAGACGGCTGTGGGGGGCTGGGGGGGCAGCTCCTCAGGGGCAGGGCGTGGAGTCAGCGGAGCAAACCTTGTGAGCTGTTCCCCAGATGGGCTCATCAGGTAGGAAACTTCCCTGTGGGTCTGGCTGTCAGTTTCCTAGGCAGCCCCGAGGTGCTCCCCGCCTCGGTTGTCCTCGGTGGTGATTAGTGTTTTCAGGGTGGTGATCTCACCATTGGAAATGAGCTGCTCTGTAGAACAAGAAGGTGACAGTGGCCAAAAATCAATCAACTGATCAATCAGCTGAGCAAGCCAAGGTTTGTCGCTAATGTTTGCCTGGGGCAGACAGAGTGGGAAAGGCTTAAGTTCTCCAGGAGGTGACTCACTGACGTGGAAGGAATTCGGCATGAAGGAACGCAGCCCCGGGGTGGGGGTCGGACGGGAGGTCAGAGCTGCCGCTTTCACAATCGCCCAGTTCCAAATGGCCGAGACCTCTGCAAAGCGGCGAACCCTCAGCCTCCGGGAAGAGGAAGGAGGGTTGACAGGCACCTTAGCACGGAGAAATGAGAAGCAGATTCCAGGGACCCCGTGTCTAAGCCAGGGATTCAAAAGTTTAGGAGACAGAGGCTCAACCTGGAGGAGAAAATAACTTCTTCGTCAGAGCCATAACAGCAGGACTGCCACTGCCTCAGTCAACCCGGTCAACGGGTGGATCGGCCTCTTCCTGAAAGGGCCAGACTCCCACCCAGGCCTGGGCACTGCCTCTCCGGAGGGCTGCAGTAAAGCCCTGTGGATCTCGCCCCTGGCGAGTGCTCTGGCTGACCCGGGGTCCTCTGACGGTGGTGCCTGTGGGTGGGTTCTCCCGGCTTCTGGGCTTGTCCCTCTCCCAGCAGGTGCTCAGGGGCCTCTCTGTGGGCATCCGCCTGGCAGAGCACTGGCTCTGTCCCACTGCCGTCAGATCGTCCCTGACGTTTGCGTAATCCCTCCACGGTTTCCGAAGCGCTTATCCGGCCCCATCTCAGTAGCTCCTCGGCTCCTCAGCGGCCCTGGGTACGGGGGTGCTCATTCTGCTGGATTCACAATACTTTGTAGCAGCGACTACGGGTGTGCCAGGTCCCGGCCAGACAAGCTGGTGGGCTTTTTCCTCTGAGAACTGGACAGCCAGCTCCAGGACACGAATGTATTCCCAGCTCCCTGCAGAGAGCCTGGCACACAGTAGGTGCTCAAGGGATGGATGGTTGGATGAGTGCCATGGGGTGGGCATTTCCGTCTGTCCAGTTAGAAAGCTGAGGTCACACAGGCTTGCTGTGGGCTCAGCTGGGACAGGTGCCCGTCGGATCTGCTGCCTCTAAGCCAGCTCCTTCCCTGCACCATGGGCCTCTTGACCGCAGCCTGTAGGAGGGTGGGTGGGGCGTGTGGCTGTAGAAACACCGTGGCCTCCCAGGGAGGACTCTGGAGAGGCCAGGCCTAGGCGTGTGCATGGCAGGGGAGCGATGGAGCTTGTGCTCAGGGCCTTCTGGGCTTCTGGAGTCTCTTCCAGAACACCCCACCCTGAAGGAGCCTGTCCTGGCCAGAGCTGCCTTCCGGGAAGAGGCTGGTCTGCAGGCCCTGAGCCGCCTGGGCTTGCTTTCCCCTCAGGAAGCAGCCTCAGTGGGGCTGGGGAAGGAGCCAGGCTGTCCACTTGCCGGGCCCTGACTTGGGGCACTTGGGAGAGTCCCGGAAAGCAATATCTGCAGGACAACGGAGATGCCCACCACTCCCAGAGCTCCATCCCACCGCAGCGCTCTGGCTGCTCCTGGCGCAGCATGGCCGGAGCACCAGGCCCCACGGTCTGGTCTGGGTGAAGCTCTGCAGAGCAGTCCCGAGGCAGGGAATGTGATGACTAATGGAGACAAGTCCCAGCAGAGGGGCGGGCGGGCCGCTGGGCTTCTTGCTGACACAACACAGGCTCCGGCTGAGCTGGCTCGGGCCCCTGGGAGGAGGACAGTGCAGGCTCCTCGCAGGTGGGCGCTCTCAGCTTCCCCAGCTCGGTGCAGAAGGGGCACCAGTGAGTGGAGGGTGGCCAGACAGGGCAGGTGGTCAGAGGGGACGCAAGCACTGCCCCCACCCCGCTGCAGTGGCTGGTGGGAGGAGGAGAAGTGTAGAGGGATGGCTGCTGAGCTGTGGGGAGAAGAGCCAGTCCCTGGGGGCTGCAGCTGATCTGCCCGGAGAGGACAGAGCCCAGGGTCTGGCGTCAGAGTTAAAGTCTTTCTCATTCATGGCAGTTAGTGTAAAGCCGTTCTGGAATTTCTCTGGGCTCAGCTTCCCCTACAGGGCGGGTGTGCTGGAAGAACGTTCCTGACTCGACCCCTCCTCTGGTGGTCGGGCATGTGCGTGCCTCTATCCAAGGCCGGTGGTCAGCAGCATGTAGGCAGGGACCTGGAGGGCCTTGGGGACCACCAGGTTCAGTGCCATCTCGGGCCAGGAATACGCCTCATGTCCTCTCGAGAGATTTTCCCAGTGACCACTTCTTCCTCCCTCCGACACTGTGCCCAGCACCCTGGCCGTGGGGCTGTCCCTGTCCCTGGTGTCCTGCCCCATCAAGTCCTGGTGTGCAGCTTCAAGCAGAAAACTGGCCTCTGTGGAGACTCGGCGTCCTCTCCTCACACTGAGGATGTTCACGAGGCCGCCGTGTGAGCGGATGCGGGTGAGACACCACGTGCGAACGTGCTAGGAAACTGCAGACCGGAGCTGAATTGCTCTCGAAGATCTCGCATCCTGAGAATGAGTGTGGAGTCCCAGAGTGACAGCTTCTCTGCGCATGCTCCAGACTGCGTGGCGAGGGTTTTTCTCTTCCCTCCCTCTTTCTTACTAATTAATTAATTCATTCATTTTGCTATAGGGTGTGTGCACTCGCTGGAGAGAGATAGAGAGATAGAAAGTGATAAATCACCCCTGCCCTGAGGGGGGAATGGCCACGCCACAGTCCCGTCTCCTCCATTCTCTTGGGATTGTGGACACGCACACACACATACACACACACCTGGCATGGTTTTCATGCCACTGGGTTCAGGACTCAAACTGTACAGTTGGTCTTGTGGATCCAGCTGCCCTAACCTCCACACCACCTGCTGGTCCTCCCCGCTGTCTTTTATCTTCCTTTCTGCTTCCTCTCCTTTCCCTTCCCTTTACCCTGGATGAGCCCAGGCGGGGCACAGAACAGAGACCTAGTGATTTTAGAACTCAGAGTTGGGGTGCAGGTAGGCCTGCCTCCCAGGGCCTCCCCTGTACCCCAGGGTTATCATGTAGCACAGCCTCTGTGAATGTGCTCAGGGGCCCCAGCAGAGGCCAGGCTCAGGCGGGCACATCCTCAGAGAGGCCTGGATGACAGACACTTCCCAAAGAAAATAAGCCAAACCAGGGGGTTGCCCTTCTGTGACCTCCTGGAGCCTGGGAGTGTGGATTTAGCGGGACTGTTTGTTCCCTGCCCCTCACTACCCTTCCTCCTAAGGGCTGCTGAGATGAAGACTCACACGACAACGTGGAACATTCTTGCAGGAAGAGGTCGCCAGGCCAGGCTAAGGGCTGGCTCCTGGGAACGGCCTGCATGGGGCAGGGTTTCCGAAGCAGTGAGGTTACAGTGCTGGAGAACACCCGCGGGCAGCTGCGGCTGTGAGCGAAGACGGGCAAGTGCAGTGTGAAGAACCTGGGCGCACAGAGCTTGCACCAGAATGGGGGGCCAAGTTGCACAGTGGCTCCTGCCCGAGTGGGACCAGCTCTTATGGTGATCACACCTCTGACCTTGCCTTGCTGAGTGTAAGGCCTGAGCCCCGGCTCTGTGCTGTCTGGGATTGTAGGCCCTGGCCACGTGTGTCTGCTGACGTTCCAGTGAATAGAAATCAAATAAATGAGAAAGTCAACACCTCAGGCCCACTAGCCACATTTCAGGAGCTCAGTGGCCACATCTGGCCAGCCATTCCCGCGTGGGAGAACACAGTGAAACCACCACAGCATGCTCCGATAGCTCCCAGCCTTCTTCCGTAAGGGCGAGAGGGAATGAGAAGAATTTGAGAAATGCAAAAAAGAAGAGCAACATGACTTTCTGCCCTTGACATTCGAATCCGATGGGGTGCAGGGCAAGACTCTGATGGTGGTGCGGGTCAGGCTATTGTCCACAGACTGAATTCCACACCTTCTTACCGCCCTCTCAAAGGCCTGGAGGGCTCACCTGGAGGATTCTCCCTTAGTGTGGAGGAGAGGCAGAGCTGGGGCAAGAGGAGTGTGGTGGGAGACACGCGATGGATGTGGGCAGCAGGAGGCAGGGCAGGGGAGAGGACTGGCAGGAAGTGTGTCCTTGTCTGAGTTGTCAGTTCCAGGCACGGCTACTGGGGTCAGGGTGACGGGCAAGAAGAGGGCCACAGTGAAGACAGGGTTTGCACATGTCAGCCGGGGGACCAGCCACATCAATGCGAGGCCCTCAGGCGGTCCTAGGGGCCTGAGCTTATCAAGCTGCTTTTAGTTCCCAGGTCCAGGGGACATTGAGCTGGAGCAAGGGCCCTGCTATGGTACCTACCGTGGTGGCTGGAGATGACCCACTGCAGAGCCTGGCGCTGGGCTCCAGGGTGGTCGACCAGATGCTTGGTGGGCAAAGACTTGGTGTTTGTTGTTGGTGGCAGCTGAGGTGAGGCCAAGGCAGTCTGAAGTGTACACTAGGTTCTAACCAAGAGCAGCTAGGCCAGCCTGGGACACACACACACACACACACACACACACACACACACGAGACTTTGGGGAGAATGTACCAAGCATGCATGACTCGGGTGGACAAAGGCTGGTATTCAGACAGTGGAGGAGGCGGAGAGGACCAAACCCAGGCTCTGGGTCCATCCTCTCTCATATGAAGACTACCAAGCCCTCCTCGTGTACCCAGAGGCTATCTGAAGGAGGGAAGCAGGAGGAGTCTGGTTTCAGTAACTGAATTTTTATCCCAGTGAGTCAGCCCCTTTCCTAAGAAAGCTGTTTGCATGACTGGATCAGAGTAAGTTTGAACTGGGTTGAGTTAATATTTTCTTACTAACCAGTGGACGGAGATGCCAGAGGGGAGAGGTCAGACAAGCTAAAGGCAGCCTAGAAGCATTTCCTCTTCGGTGTCCATCCAGGTTGGGATGGGAGTGAAGTTGGAGACCTGGTACATAACGCAAAGACCGAGAACTGCTGATGGTGGAGAGTCAGCGTCCAAAGGAAAACAGACAAGTGGTTCAAGAGTAAGCTGAGACCCAGAGGGTGATGTGGTGGTCACACTGGCTAAGAGCGATCTCCTTTGACCGAGTAAGGAAGAAGGGGGACCTGGGGTCAGAACCCACTGGCTGCATCCTTACACACATTCTCCATGGCTGGCTGCACCAGGCTGAACCAGTAGAGTATTTCTGTTGCAAGTGACAGGAATTCCAACTCAAATGAGCAAAGGAGGACTTTCACCATTACAGGTAACTGAAAGTCCAGTGGTATTTCCGTTCCAGCTATGGCTCGATTCGGTGTTCACTGCTGTCATCGAGTCTCAGTCTAAACTGTTCTTGCAGCTTGGCTGTTCCTCTTGGCCTCATTCCCAAGTAATTCCATGGTGGCAATATGGCGGCCAGCGGCTCCACAAACCCATGTTCTGTTCCATAAATAGTCTCCCTGCTTTCATTGACTTAGCGTCTGACACTCATCCTTCTCCAGCTACTCTGGCCAGGAGGATTCAGAGATCTAATTGGCCAGGCCTGGATCAGATGTCTACCTGGAATCAAGGGTAGAGTTAACTCCACCTGCAACACATGGACCGCTGGGAAAGGGAGAAAGATTGGACCGATGTGAAAAGTCTGGGAGTCAACTGTATTTGGTTATTATTACACAGGGTGATGGGTTTAATCATTCTCGAAAACATTATTTTGTTATTGTCAAAGGGAGCTGAGCCACAGAACCCAGGAGGCATTGCAGTGGATGTCTACCGAGGAAGGTGACTTGTGTTGGTACTGTGGTCTAGATTCCGATGCTCTGGGTGGGTTGAAGCTGGGTGCTGCCCATTTCCCTGGTCCGTGGAGGTGCCATGGCTGAAGGGGTCATTAATGCCTAACCTGTTTTATTCTGGATGTAGCTCTAAAGCCCAGACCACTGGTGTCCCCTGGAATGTGCCCTCGGGTCACAGAAAACTTTAAGACAGTGTTAATGAGGTTGTGCACATTTGCAGACACTTCCACTTTCAAGGTGAAATATATTTAGGGCCTTGGTTGTGGCCGCCATTTGTGTTTCTTCTTTCTTTTCATTTGCTACCATTGATTTAACTCCTGTAAGCATGGGAACAAAGGGATCCTACAATAGGGGGGCCTGCAATGCTGGGGGTCCTGAGAGTCGCCCAGAGATCTGGCTCAGGGTGCCGGATGACCACCTGGAGACTATGCTGTTGCTTCCCCAGACCACTCTTGAGGGTGGTAGTCAGTCTCATGGCGCTATGCAGTCATTGTGCAGGGTGGTGCAAAATGTTGGCCCTCCCAGTGTACGTGTTTACAGCTGAGGTCAAACAGGGCGACCAGGGCCAGCCTGTGGCCTGGCGGTTAAGGTGGCTGGATCCAGCCTGGCTGATTATCTGGTTCA